>OX418226.1:16511666-16810765 GCA_948455865.1 Conomelus anceps | reverse complement strand
CAGATTTATCAATTACAGTGGGTGTAATTATGATGTGTATGTAATAATGTAACTATAGTATATCTGATTAACAGTCAAGTTTTTTTTTAGAATGAAACCCACATAGTTCTGATACGTTTGTGATGAGTTAGATGATGGTGATTGATAAGTTGGTCCTACAGTTTCAGGTGGGCTCCGAACCAAAAGGGAGTGATTATACAGCGAAGAAAAGAGTCTATTTTGCTGGTCAATCCAATCGATCATCCTTACAAAGAGCGCCCAGAAGTTCGTAGCTTATCTCTATTTTTTGATTAATCAGATACCTGCTACGGATCACGGTTATAACTTCCCTATAATCGCTACACTCAATGCAACAAAATATGTTGCGGTAACATTAATTTTATTCTTCCATGTAAATGTTGATCATAAATGAGTAATTTGATGTGATTCTACCTATAAATGGTCGAATAATCTTTGTTTCGTAATATTAAAGCTCTTAAATATCGGGATATTCTTTTCCAATCGCCCGTTTATGAAACCCATACATCAGAATATATCCCATACACGGGACAAATGATTTCAGAACTCCTTTAATGCTGAACATATGCCGAAAACTTCCGCTACTACAGACATTGAAGACTGCATCAATATAAGTACCTAATGGACATCGACAAGTGCCACAAACAGAAATATTCAGCCAGGTCCAGGAATCGAGCCACGGATCTCCCGATAGGCATCTTCATGTCAGGAATTTCAAACAAATTATTTTGTGAACAGATTTAGCAATTATAGTAGGTTCAATCATAGTGTGAATGTAATTATGTGATTTGATCAATGGTTGATATTAATCCAAAATTAGATTTAGCAATTTAATAAAATTGCAATTGAATTGAATTTAGTTTTTGAAACTTCTTTATTGCTGCGTGTAGAAGCATGTACAATTATAAAAAATAAGTTACATGAAAATATATATAGGAAAAAATATGCAAAACTTTAGTATCTAAGAGATACATATTTCTAGAAGCAATAAAAAAGCTTGAAGGTGGATATCTGTGTGGGAAACATATCTGTTTTTTCACTAACTTATTCATTATTCGGAGGCCAATCTCCGGTTAGCCTAAATGAATGGAGGTTAGCCTAACCTCGCTAAATCATGACGTCCCATTAATTGAAATGTTCTGAATATTGCTTGTATAGAGAGTTAGAGAATTACTTAGGTTGAACTTGCATAATAGTTTCCTTCGTTTAATACGTAAGTAACTCAATTTTTAATAAATAATAAGACGAAGTTGTCCCAATTTTCAACTTAAAATGACACTCGAGAGTAGAATATACCAAAATAACTCGAAGTTGAATACTACTCGTTTCTACATTGTATACACATACTACTCTTTCTCAAAAAATTTCAAAAACCCTAAGATTTCGCCCTCAATACCCAACACAAGCTTTCATCCCAATCGCCATGAGCAAAGCCTACGGGTGAACGCCGGTGAAGTTTTGTCCCGGAGATAATCTGGTTTGCTACGGCTACAAGAAGCGGCGGACAGGGACAACGAGAGGGGACCAAAGTTCAGCCCTTGTGAGTGGGGGGGGGGGGGGGCAAGTGGTTAGTGGTAGAAAAGGGGGTAGCCATGACGACGAGGAACAAAGAAACGCAGAGAGAAAGGAGGATAGAATGAAGGAAAAGGATAGAGGTGATGTGCGGCAAGTGTTTCCTTGAGGTTGTTCAAGACGGAGATGTTCCTTAGAAGATGAAGATAGAGTGAAAGAGATAGAGTGAGAGGAGTGTGTGTAGGTTGTCAATGACTACGATGATGTTGATGTCTGTGTAGAGGTAGAGTCCTGTAGGATGCGAGAGGAGAAGTGGCAAGAGAATTCGCAAAAGGACCTTTCTCCTAGCCCACCTATCTATCCTTCGTCCTGTTTTCTTCACCTCCTGCTTTTCCTCCTCCCTCTCTTCCACATCCTCTGGTCCTCCTGTCGTCCTCCTGTGAGCTGTGCTAACACCATGTGTTCCAATCCTCATTACTACGCTTGCAACCTCCTGGGAACGGCCACCTTCCTGCTAGCTGCTACTCTCTCACCTATGGATCAATAACTGTTCTCTGTCTTCAACTGTCCTCTCTCTTTCATATCTTCTCTCTATCTTTCATTCTTTCTCTTTCTATTGTTATCTGTCCTTCCACTGACAATAACCAACAACATACTCACGCATGCCCATCCTCACACATGTTCTGTTCATCTTCGAAATTTATCAATATCTTTATTTGCTCTCTGCATTCAGGCGTTTTTCTCACCTACTATAATATTTTCATGGATCGTTCGTATGTTGCATACGTAAAAGTAGGGATTCTTTTTGTCGGAGAAATGTGTTATTTGAGTACGTCTAAGTAGGTTTGTCAATAGAATGTTGTATTTTCAAATTTATTGTTGTTATAAGGATGTGAACTGGTGGGTTGAAATTGATATGGGAATATTGGGTGTGAATTGCTGGACCTCAATGTGACAAAATAATTTTTTTAATTGCAGTACTGAGGCATAATTGAACTGCTAAAAGTCAAGCATTTCACTTGAGATGTTATAATAATCATAAAAAAGAGGCGTAGAGGTAAAATAATGGAGGGAAGATTTGTAAAGTTAATGGAGAAAAAAATGCGTTGTAAATAAAGCTGGTGTTGTACATTATAATAATAGAATAATAATGAAACCAAGAATGGAACATGCTATGGAGCCTGTAAGTAAATTAGTTTTCGATCATGTGAGCCTTTATGTATGGAAAACTTATGATAAATCAAGCTGGATTAAAATGCTACCAAAGAACTGTTAATAGGGATTGAATTAACTGGAATTCGCTAACAATTATATTAAGGGGTGATATCTCTTTTTTAAAAAGAAAAGTCATTTTTAAAGAATATTTCAAAAGAATCTCCTTCTTTCAACTTGAATCGCTTAGCCAAACGCATAATTACTCTAATAAGCTATTAGCTGAAGTCTTATTAGGTTGGCTTATCAATTTTGAATGTAGATTAGATGATTGGAAGCCAATTATAATAAGCCAATTTCCAGTAATACAGTGGCTAATCTATTTCTCTTGTACATGAATTTACTCGATGCTTTCCACAATCAACGAAATAGGATCGAGTTGAGCCTTCTCAGCGAAACAACAGTCAGATGTCTAGTAAATTAACAGGGATGGGAAATAAAAGGACATTGTTCTACAAATTTCATGTACAGTCTCTAATAGAAGAATAATTAATTAATGAAGGAGAAGAAGAAGGAGAAGAAAAAAGAAGCAGAAGAAGGATGAGGAGGAGGAAGTGAAGAAGACGAAGCAAGAACGAGGAGAGCAAGAAGAAGGAACGAGGAGAAACAGAAGTGAGAAGTTGGTGGAGGAGGAGGAGGTGGTGAAAGATTAGAGGTGGGTGGAGGAGGGGGTGGAGGAGTAGAAGGAGTAAGAGGAAGAGAAATAGAAGGAGTAGGAGGAAGAGAAGTAGTTTGGGAGGAGAAAAAGGAGGAGGAAGAAGAGGTGGTGAACAAGAAGAAGAAGAAGAAGAAGGGAGAAGAGAAGGAAGGTGGTGAACAAGAAGAAGAAGAAGAAGAAGAAGAAGAAGGGAGAAGAGAATGAAGAGAGCGAAGAAGAAGGAGAAAGAGGAGAAGAAGGTGGAAGAGGAGAAGGGAATGAGGGAAGAGTAGAGGGGGAGAAGTATGAAGAGGAGGAGAACAAGAAGAAGAACAAGGAAGAAGAGAGTAAAAGGGAGAAGAAGGAGGAGGACAAGGATAAGGTGAAGGTGAAATGGAAGAAGAAGAAGGGTGACAAAAAGGGAGAAGGTGAAGAAGAAGCAAGAAGGAGGAAAACAAGGAGCAGAAAAAGGAGGAATGAAAGAAGAAGAAGAAGAAAAAGGATGAGGAGGAGGAGGAGGTGAAGACGAAGATGCAAGAAGGAAAAGAGAAAAAAGAAGGAGAAGAAGTGAGAAGGAGGTGGTGGAGGAGGAGATGGAGTGGTGAGAATGAGGAGGTGGAGGAGGTGGAGAAGAAGAAGAGCAACAACAAGAAAAGCACGAAAAAGAAAAAAAGGTGAAGAAGAAGCGAGAAGGTGAAAAAAAGCTAGAAGGAGGAGAACAAGAAGAATGAGATGGAGAAATGAAAAAAGTAAAAGAAGAAGGATGAGGAGGAGGAGGAGGAGGTGAAGACGAAGAAGCCATAAGGAGGAGAGAAAGAAGAAGAAGAAGAAGCAACGAAAAGGAGAACAAGGAGAAGAAGGAGAAAAAGAAGAAGTAGAATAAGAAGAAGAATAATAATTTCCAATGCCTCTAGCACTGGGTAGAATTAAATACATCAATATTTTCTCTTTTCCTTAGAGGTATAAAAGGTAAAGATAATCCGTAACCAATGGCATGATCATAAAATACCCTACACGTTTTTAGGGGTTCACATTTCAGAGGAAGCATTTCTGGAACCCTCTCTTATATAAATAAGCTCAAGTTTAGGTAGGTGAAAATACTCATAGTCTGACTGTAGCCTAGAAGTTCTTCAATTCACTTCCTCAACATGGCGGAATGACTCAGCTCAACTCGCACAACTATTTACTTTTGACTTGCAAACTGTTTTACTATTCTGTTTGCAGTGGGACTTCAGTTTTCAAGTACTTACTTGTAACTTGAGCTTGCTTGGCTGCTTGAAGAGTTGTGAAATATCCAGTCTAGTAGTTATATAAACGTTTGATGGTATGGAAGCAAATCTATTTCTGTATTAGGCCTACCTGACTTTCAGAAAACCCTTATCTTTCAATTTCTTAGGATGCCCAGCTTAGGATGTTCAGCTGCTCTGCGCTGTGCGACGACATCTTCAAACCAAACCGATTGTTTTCAATGAACACCCAGCAATTGGCACAGCGCAACGCAGCACAACTTGCAGTAGCTGGGCTTTCATTCAAAACCATTGGTTGATTATAAAAGCTGTCGTCGCACAGTGTCGCTAAACTCAACACAGCGTTTAGTGGCCCCCATCAGATGGAACAGGGGCGTAGCCAAGGAAGCTTCCCCGGATCCCCTATTGGCAATGCCATGAGCATTAGATAGAATTCATTAAATAGTTAAATTATTAATTAAAAGTACATTAGTATTATTATTATTTTAAAAGTACTAGAAACATTTTTCATTGTGTTTTTGATACGATGATTGTGAGGTGTGGTGTAATGTGTTTTATTTTTTGATGTGAACAATAAATTTGAATGAATAATAAGACGAAATTGTCACAACCACATTTATTAAAACTTTGAGAAACCAGTTTCGATTGTTACACCATTATCAATCTCAATCAAACTCAATCACCATTTTTGATTGAGATTGATATGGTGTAACAACCGAAACTAGTTTCAAAGTTTTAAGAAATGTGGCTGTGACAATTTCGTCTTATTATTCAAAAATGATATAATTAAAATTTTAAAATAAAAATAAAAAATAAAATTTGAAAATTCATTTCAACCCATAACGTGCGTTTATAATTTCTAATAGTTTTTTAATAGACAATTTCATACATAATAGAGATAAAATTTAAAGTTCAAATTTTATGGTGCGTTTATTATTTATAATATTTTTTCAATAATTTTCATGAATAATTAAGATAAAAGATAATGCTCAAAATAAAATCCTATAACTTTAATAAATGAAGAACATGATCTGACATAAAGGAACATGCTATGAGACAAAACTGAGTGCTCGCAGTAGAAATAATTAATTATTGTTAAAGATAATTAGAAAATTATCATTATTATTCAACTCCACCTTCTTCTCCACAATCTCCTCCTCCTCCTTCTCCTACTCCTCCTCCTCCTCCTTTTCCTCCTTCTACTCCTTTTCCTCCTTCTCCTCCTTCTCCTTCTTCTCCTTATCCTCCTCTTCCTCCTCCTCCTTCTCCTTCTCCTCCTCCACCACCTCCTCCTCTTCCTACTCCTCTTTCTCCACCATTTACTCTTCCACCTTCTCCCCCAACTGCTTCTTCTCTTCTTCTTCGTCATCTTCTTCCTCTTCTTTTTCTTCCTATTCTTCTTCTTATTCTTCTTCTTTTTCTTCTTATTTCTCTTCTTTTTCTTCTTCCTATTATAAGATAGTATGAATGTCTATATGAGTTGAGGATATATGGAGAGCAGCTGACAAACACAATCTCTTTTCTCTGGAAAAATCACAATAAAACAGAGAAGATAGGAGAAAGGAGGTAGCAGAAGATGAGTGAAAAGAGTGAAAAATTGGGTAAGAGGGATAAGATGTGAGATAGTGTGAGGATGAGGCAATGAGAGTGGGAAAGACAGAGAGAGAGAGAGTGAGTGAGAGAGAAGTGGTGAGAGAGTGAGAGATACATAGATAGATAAAATGGCTTTATTTGGGTGAAGAAAGAGGGTGTGATATGGGAGAGATGGTGAAATTATGAGAAAGAGAGAAAGTGTGTGATTATGAGAGATAGCGTAAAAGAGAAATGGAAAAATATTGAGAAGGAGAGAGAATGAGGGTGAGCAGTAAAGACAGCAAACATTTGCAGCCTTACAAATGCCACCTTTGCTTTTACAGTCGCGGACAAATTGGCCTAAAAATGTTGCATTTGAAATTGCCCGACTCTTCACAGGAGCATACGTCTCGTCAAAATGAAATATAGGATGCTTTAAACAGCGAGACTCACGCTCTGAATATGACATTATTATTCATCTTGCTTTTCTTGTTTCTCTGTCCCACGCTCCAAATTGTTCTTCCTACGCAGATCTATTACATGGTCCATGACCAAGACTGTCTTCTGAATTAGCAAATAAAAATATGAGTATTCTGTGAATTTGAGAGTAGTTCAAGGTCTAATAGACTAAAGATTGAATAGAAAAATAGTTAAGATAATAGGCTACAGACTCCTAAGACCTGAGACCATAATGTGGTTCATGATCTTTGGAATTAGTGAATAAAAATATGAATATTCCATGAAGTTGAGAATAGTCCATGGTCTAATAGACAAAATATGGAATAGGAAAATAGTTTAAGTAATAGGCTACAGACTCCTAAGACCTGAGTCATAAGTTTGGCAGTGTCTGCCTCAGAGAACAGTCGATGCGATTTGTCGTCCGATAACGCTATCTGCTGCCCGCTCTAACCCGGTATTGTAGCCTACCAGCCTATTGTTTAGAAGAATCATGTCGCCCTGTGCTAAATGTAATTTAAAATTTGCGGATAATACTCAAGACGTGATACGGTGCTTCAAATGTGAACAGTTTTTCCATGCTACGTGTACCCGTATTAGAACAGTCGCCAAATTATCCAGCCTCGGAGCCCGAAAAGGAACATGGAAGTGTGATACATGCGAGACTGATAAATCATTGAATCCGGGAACTCCAGATAGTGAAGACATCTCAGTTATCGTAGCAATCAGTTCGCTCAAAGACAGCTTCAACTCTAAAATGGACTCACAGATGAAAAAAATCACTGATATTGAAGCTGTAGTGACAAAAACCAACAGTTCTGTCGAAAGTATCCAGAAATCCCTGGAGAGTGTGAAATCTGATGTGAATAAACTGCAAGGTGAATGTGAAGATTTACGGAAACAAAATTCCGACTTGACAAGTGACATGTGGAAGGTGAAGCAAGAGTTGAGAGATATCCAACAGTATTCGCGTATCAACAATTTGGAGTTTACAGGTATACCTCAAACAGAGGGTGAGGACATATACGAAATATTACATAGTGTGGCCACAGCTATTGGCCAACGGTATTCGAGAGCTGATATATCCGTGGCACATCGACTGCCTCTCACCAAATCAAGCAAAGCGAAATATCCTTCTATCATAGCTAGCTTCATATCTCGAACAACTCGAGCTGCCTGGCTGTCAGCTGGTAACAGAGGGAAACAGCAGCAACTAACAGCGAAAGACTTGCATCCTTCACTGCCTCCAGAAAACGTCTACATAAACGAGCACCTGACGCCCCAGTATAAGTTCCTGCTGTCGTACGGGAAGAGGATGTTGAGGGAGGGGAAGCTGCACAAAGCCTATGTGAGGAACGGCAAAGCATGGGTCAAAACTAGCGAGCAGAGTTCACCTATAAGAGTCTGGTTCACTGAGGACATTGATCACATTATTATGCGCAAATAATGGGTAGGAGATGACCGTATCCAGTAAGTTTAATTTCAATTTTCAAATTATAAGATTATGAACTTTCCATTTTTCCACTACCATTGGATATTACATAATTGATTTTGAATCCAAGGACCGGTTCATTTTTTATTTAGAATGTTGAGCAGTGTTGATCATGAACTAAGATATCAAATTTATTTATGTATTATTGAATAATTATATTATTAATTTAAATTATTTCTTTTTCAACATCTGTCTCGATTGGAGTTCTATTATTAGATGTTACATAGCTGTTTAGTTTTATTTCGTTATTGGAAATTGAAGGCGACTTTCTTACCTAGGTATCATTTTTTTATTTAATCGTTTCAGTTTACATTGATCAAGAATAACTATATCTTGTTTCTTTAAATGCACTACCAATAGGAATACTATTCATTCGGGTCATCAATCTTCCTGTCATGTGTTACCGAGTACATAGTTTATTGGTGATACAATATTGTCGTACTTGAATACTTTGGTGCCGTTACATGTATTATGTATCACAGATTTTGATATTATTATAGTGATTGGTATCGCATGGCTGTTGGGAATGATTTGAAATGTACATAATTAATTCAACTTATAACAGTAATCAAGTCTCTAGATTGCGATGATCCTTTTATTCACGGTAATATGACTATTATCTTATATATTTCATTTATCTAAAAGATAAGCATTTCACTCAACTCTATCGATTAAGGATGATAGTGCAGCAAGTATTATGATCTATTATTTTTTAGAGACTTATTTTAATTAATTATTAAAAATACCTAATTATTTCAAAAATCTATGCCAATCGTTCAAGGGTTCCGATCTTTGGCTTTCAGTTTATTGCACTTGATATTGACATGGTTGTATTTCAAATTGTGATTAATTCAATGTATATCAGGTGCGTGAATTTTTGTATCCGGTGAGGAATGAGCGGGATGCGCAGATTAGTATTCTTTCATTGATAAGATGAATAGACACGAAAGAGAGTTAGATTCTCTCAACGATATAGTTTGTTCAGAGTATGATAGTTTCAAAAATTTTAATACCTTCTTTAATAACGAGGTTGAGAGCTTGAGAATATTCCACCTTAACATACGTAGTTTTAATTTGAATTTTGATAATTTATTGTTGGGTTTGAATGAGCTAAAATTTAAGTTTGATCTTATCATCCTTACTGAGACATGGCTCAACGAAGATGATGAACAATCACTGGATGGCTATGATACGTTTAAAACAACGTTAAAACAAAATCGGAATGATGGAACTCTTATCTTTGCAAATAAATTGCTATCAGCAATCGGGAAGGAGATAGTGTTAGGAGGAGTAACTGCGATGGAATTGAACTTTAATCATAAAAACAAGCCTTACAATATTCTGGCTGCCTATAGAACACACGAAAGTAATGTTTACATTTTTATTGATAGTCTGAAATCCCACTATGAGAATCTTTCTCCTAATAAATCTTATTTACTGGTTGGAGACATAAACATAGATATATTAAGTACTAAACCAAAATCTGAGCTCTACTTAGACACAATGTATGAGGCTGGGTTCATCCCTTGCGTTGATAAGCCTACTCGATTAGATTACCGTACTGGCAGTTCAACCTGCCTTGACCACATTTTTATTCGGCAGGGAAATTTCAGTGAAGTTCGCGCTGGTGTGGTGCAGGCCTCTGTAACTGATCACTTTGGAATTGCATTAGAGGTTATCACTAACATCAGTGATACCTCACATATTCATGATGATGATATTAAATTCTTTGTTGACAGTGCTCGGTTGCAGGGCTTGTTAGCTCGCCAGAGCTGGGACTCTGTACTTTGTTTGTCGGATACTAATCAAGCGGCAAACAAATTTTTTGATATTATTAAGGATAGTCATAACTCGTCTAAAAAACCCCTTAGGAAGCCGAATGCCAAAACAAAAAAACTGAAGCCATGGATAACACAAGGCTTGGTTTGTTCTATCAGAGAAAGAGATAGGTTGTCTAAGCTTGTCAAGAAACAGCCCTTTAATCTAGTTCTACAAAATCAATTTAAAGCTTTTAGAAATTATTTGAATAGTCTAATAAAAATTACAAAAAATAGCTATTACAGATTGAAAATTAATGATTGCAAAGGTGATCCAAAACAGTTCTGGCGCTCTATCAATGAAATAACCGGTAAGAGTAGACATAAAGATCAATTTCCCACAGAACAGTTTGTCAATAACATGAATAATGTTAGAATCGATGCTGATATTCATAAAACGGTTGCAGATGATTTCAACAAATATTTCTCCTCAGTAGGTCAAAGACTAGCAAATGAAATCAAGGTGAGTGGACCTCCAATAATAGATGATAAGGATTATAGACATGATAATGAACTGCTGAAATTCCATACTATCTCAGATAATGATATCTTAATATATATTAGACAACTTCGAGGCATGTCAGCCCCTGGCTATGACGGTATATCAGCACGTTTTTTAAAAGATAATATAAACTTGTTTTTATCTCCCTTGAAGCATATCTATAACTTAAGTATTTCTAGTGGTGTTTTTCCAGACATTTTCAAGGTTGCAAAGGTATTTCCACTTTATAAGGGTGGTATTAAGTCAGATAAGAATAATTTCCGTCCAATTTCAATGTTGAGCGTTTTTTCCAAAATACTGGAGAAAATTGTCAAGCACCAACTGACAATATACTTAGAACAGAATGACATTCTTTCTGACAGACAGTTTGGGTTTAGGACCAACAGGTCCATATCTGATGCTTTGTTCCAGCTGAACCAGGAAATGAACTTGTCCTTGAATCTAAATAAGAAAAACCTACTTGTATTTCTGGACATGGCGAAAGCCTTCGATACAGTTGATAGGTCTAAGCTTTTGAGAAAACTTGATTTCATAGGAATTCATGGTAGAACACTTGATTGGTTCAAATCATATTTGACAGATAGACAGCAACTTGTACTAATCAATGGAGTAGAGAGCGACTTGAAGTTCATACAATATGGTGTAGTCCAAGGTAGCACTCTTGGACCACTTTTATTCTTGATATACATTAATAATCTACCAAAACTGAATTTGAATGGTAGCTTGTATCTATTTGCTGATGATACAGCCTTGCTGGTGTCTGGTAGAACAAGAGAAGAGATGTATGCCAATGCTGTGTCTGACCTTGCAAAGCTGAAGAAATGGCTTGTTCAGAATACTTTAACATTAAATGTCAATAAAACAAAATTCATAGAGATTTCATTAAAAAATACCGGTGTTCAGACAACTGATAGTTTAATGCTCCATTCTTGCAATGACCTACAGAGCTCCTCTTGTGGTTGTCCATCAGTTGAACGAGTGAAATGCTATAAGTACTTGGGCGTGATGTTTGATGAGAACCTAAATTGGTCAGCGCATATCACATATATTAAAAACAAAGTACGTAAAGCTATATTTTTGTTCTACAAGCTCAACAGTATTTTGAATTTGAGGGAACTCAGGAACATATATTTTGCATATGTACAAACATTAATACAGGGTGGTATAATTTCATGGGGAGGCTGCTATAAAACAATTTTGGAACCCTTAAAAGTAGCACAGAAAGCTGTCTTGAGAGTGGCACTAAAGAAGGACAGTAGGGCTCACTCTCATGAATTGTATAAAGAGTTTAATGTACTGGATGTTAGACAATTATTTGTGAAAATGCTCTTGTTTATATGTACAATCGCCATGCTGATATTTTTATTAGAAACACTCATACATATCCAACACGGGCGGCTACTAATTCAGGAATAATAACACCTAAAATAAATAAAACCTACTCATCCACAAACACCTTTTATATAGTACATATGCTCTTCAGAAATATTCCCAACAAACTGAGAGAATTTCAAGCAGTACCTCTAAAAGTGTACAAAAAAGTTGCTAACTGTTGGTTATTCGAGATGGGAAGGGATGGTACTGAGAATATTCTTCACTCTGTTTACAGGTAGCCATAATCACTGTCAAATGAATTAATTTTTAATATGGTGTTGTTGGATGGATGTTTTTTCAAGCTCTAGCCATTTTTCGTGTTAGATATAAGAAATATGTTCTATGCTAATTTATAGTTCTCATGTTAATTTTCAGTCAATCATTTCATCATCCAGATTCCCCCTTACTCACAGGCAATAGCCTATGTAAGGGGTGTTCTCATTACATTCATATAGCAGTCACATAGTATACAATAGTTTTTTTATTTTTTATTTGATATGCTATATTATACTGTATTATTATTGTTATTATTATATTTTTTCTGTACCACTTACAGTATTTTGTAAATTATTTGAAGAGAATAAATTGAAATTGAATTGAATTGAATTGAATTTATGGTTCATGATCTTCTGATTCAGCAAATGAAAATATGAATATTCCATGAATTTGAGAGTAGTTCAAGGTCTAATAGACAAAAGATGGAATAGGAAAATAGTTTAGATAATATGCTACAGACCTGAGATCATGATACGGTTCATGATCTTCTGAATCAGCGAATAAAAATATATGAATACTTCATGAAGTTTGGAGTAGTTCATAGTTCATAAGACGAAATAGAAAAATAGTTGAAGAAGTATAGACTCTTGTGACCTGAGATCTAAATATGGTTCATGATTTATTGAAATTGAAAACTATGAAATTTAGAATATTTTTCAGTCCATTAGTTTATAGATGAAATATAAAAATAGTCAAATAGCTGGCGGCTCTGGTAGCGCTGTTGGTTGGAGCATTTGTCTGATTGTCTCAAAAGAAAATGTCTCAACAAAAGATGAGGCTCCAGCTGGCTTCGTTTCCAGCAGCCTTGTGTTCCAATCTCATTCAGCAATTTATGTTTCACATCATTCGCCCATTCACCTCATTACCCACGCACAAGTCTTCAGATTCCATCATCAGCAATAAAAAAGACTATACGTGAAGAAAAGATGAATTAATAGTCTTTGGTGTTCAGGGCTATGTCGTGCAGCATTGCGTTATTTTGCTGAGCGTACAATTAATCAACACTCCACAAATGAAAGCTCCAATTTGCGAAAATTAATAACACTGCAAATGGATACACGGTTCCATTCAATAGAGGCTTGCAATAGGTCTAGAAGTTGGCTGAAAAGTTCTTGGTCTAACTTTGTAGATTTAATAAAACTTTAAGTTGAAAAATGGTTTCTTTTCTTTATTTGATTTATTCGTAACTTTTCTCTAGTGAACCAACCAACCCACCTTGGAAAATTAAGGTTGGTTGTTTCACACAGGAATTGTACTGAAATCACTAGTAAAAAAAATTAGGCTTTGGTCGATATTAGGCCAAGGCTTTTGAACAATTAACAGACACACATGATGAAGGGTTTAAGCTTTCAAGTCAAAGAAGGTCCAGAATAAAAGAAAATTGCATCTATAATTTTAAAGAAAGGTTAAATTCAAAATATCACAGATAAAAAATTAACAGCCAATAGAATAATCTCTCGTCGTCTTCCTTACAAATGTAAATAGAATTTTCAGATACTGATTTTTGTGCAGTAGCTAGGTTTTAAAGGTTAGTTGGAAACTTGAGTTAAAAAAGATCACTGGCCAGGATATAAAACTCTCAACTTGAAACAATTGAAGATATGCCTAAGCATACTAAATGAAAATTATAAAGATCTTGACTCCACGGAAAAGTAATATAAAAAGGAAGTTTGTCACCTGGATAGTAGTTTTGGTTTCAAGTCCGGTCCATAAATTCATTCTATATTTTTCAAATTCTCTCATGAGCCAAGGTGTTGAGCTTACATTAATATTTTGGATGTCAATCTACACCTGAACCAGGAAAACCTGTTGATACAAAAATACAAAAAGTATAAATTGGGAAATAACAATTTCACAATAATAATTGTAGCAAAAGTAGCAAAAGTATTTCACAGTAGTAGCAAAATACATCGAATAATTGTAGTTAATAAACTTGAATTACTGTACCTGGATTTGACGACGAGAGATATTTAAATAAAAGAAGAAGACAGATTACTAACAAATCATGGCTGTAACAAATTTATATACTTATTGAAAAAATAATAATTATGGCATCAAGGTGTTAATTATAACATATTATTTTGAAATCAAAGAAACGGCAAAACAATCCAAATCATCTTTATCTACGACCATGTCATAATGTATACATTACAGTTTCTCAATTGATGCCAAAACAGCTGTCTTTTCGAAATGCTTTTTGAAACCCGTTGCATAATGAGCTCATTATAGTACAGGTTCTACATTATAACACGGGTTCTGGACCAATCAGAAGCATTTTTGATGGAATCAATATCTTAATTCAATATTGTGAAACTATCAGCTGATTTGATCAAACTGCTACACCAGCTGCTTTAACCTAACAATCTGCTATAACTTCTCGTATTTGAGATGAGAGGTTAGGAATCTCTGACAGTCACAGGTAAAATGAAATTGTTTTAATAAAATGTATACTAGTGGTCGTAGATAAAATAGTGTATGCAACGATTTTATTTGGCCATTAAAGCACTCGTGAGATATTTATAACACTCGCATTCGCTCGTGTTATAACTTACATCTAACTCGTGCCTTAATAAGGGTCAAAATAAAATCGTTGCATAAACTACTACGTATTATCAAGTAGAAAAACTTTTACAATGGACTTCATCGGTAGTTCTTGTAGGTGTGGTGAGAGAAGGGTGGAATGAAAAAGAAATATGATTTCTGATGTTTGGAGATGTTTTGCTTGACAGAGCTTATTAGCCCAGTTAATTAGGCAAAATTATATGTTATGGTCATAGAGAAACAGTTCCAGGTTTTCGTGGTGATTTAAACATTGGATACAAAGCCTATTGACTTCAAATTTCATATTTTTTCTCGGAGTGATGAACCATCAAGGTTTCACTCAGCTTTCATCAACAGATAATACTGTATTATAAATTGAATGACAGTAAATATAGTTGGACACTAGACCCCGAATATTGGCCATCCAAAAATTTCAGCCATTTTTCAATAACGTGGTACACTGATCTCGAATAGCGTTTCATCGGATAGATGGATTATATGGATCAAGCCGGAGTGACAAACCATGATTAGATGCTATTCTATAACACGGAGACGTCGTTTTTTATATATCACGAAAAGTATTGTGTTTTTTTGCACTAGTGAAGATGATGCACTGTGGGGTGCAAAATCAGATAGAAGGGTGTTTTTTTGGGGTGTCTATGTTAATTGGAAGGACATAGCAGTGAAGAAGCTAGTTAGAGCCTTGCAGTCATTGAAGCGTTGTTGGCTGTATTTTTATTCTATTGTTAAGTATCTAGAGATGTGTGTGTGTGTGTATGTATATGTGGTTGTGAGGGTCAGGTCCAGTTGGTATAGAAAAAAGGATGAGGGGTAGTGCCATCCTGGGATGTGAAAAAAAAACGGTAATAACAGCGAGGTATTCAAAAGTTGATTTTTTATACATACCCAACATCCGTATAAAAATTCAAAATATATGTGTTAAGGGTGAGAAAGGGTTGTAAAGGTTGGCGGTGTAGAAAAAAGGGTTGAAACACTTCCCATCTGGAATATGTTTCAGTATGTGTGTGTTAGTGAAAAGGAAATGCAAAACAGGAAACCCAGTATTTTTTTCGAACGGTAGCTCTATAGGTAGATTTTGATTTCTTAGGGGTAGAGATCGGAAGGACCTGTACCCACAGGAGCCAGGGGTGAGAAAAAATAGTGTCAGTTCGCATGGGGTGACTATAAAACACTGTCAGGCCTGAGGACCGATAAAGAACATCCGACCAAAAAGGGTTACAACCACCCCGATACGATGTATGCATAGAATAGTTGTTATAATGGGAAGAAGAAAAAGAAGAAGGTAGCACAAAACCGATTTGAATAGTGCCTAAAATTAAAGGGTTGTATGCTACTACGTTAACGGCATTCTGTATAATGTATATGTATTTTAATGTATGGAATTGGATATATGTGTGGGGATGTGTGACGATGGGGTGAAAAAAAGAGTGAGACTATCTTTTGTGTACATGCAAAACTTGTGCGAATATCAACTGGAAGTAGAATGTGTGTGCGTGTTGTTTCCGGTAACGAACATGTCGCATAAATTCACAATAACACACGCAAACATATACAAAAAGGACACTGTCACACTGAATAGGAAAAAACTGCCACCGTGATTGTCAGAACAAAGTTCGTCCAAATATAAAATATATAATTCATCACAGTCCGTACAGACAGCTAAGGGGGGGGGGATTTATGGCCTGTCATAATTTTAGTGGAGTGGAGTTGGTGAATTTTGAAGGGTAGAAGTGGGTGGGGGATGATTATTTATCACCGTAAACATTGGGACATTTGGGGTGGTTGGCTAGCACTCGTTGGAAGTTCACTGGTTGAAGGTTTTGGAGGTGTTTTTAGCTTTTGACAACTAAGAAATGTGTCTGTGTACTTTGGTTTAGGTGCAGTGAGCATGGATAACTTGAATTTGAAGAAAAAGTTCGAACTAACCAGAATTTAAAAGTTTAGTTGAACAGTTTAGTTAAATTTTAATTTAAAAGTTTAGTTGAACAGTTTAGTTAAATTTTAATTTAAAAGTTTAGTTGAACAGTTTAGTTAAATTTTACTAACAGAGACATCATTGATGTGAGTGTCTATATATTAGACACTGTTGAGCTTATATTAAAATATATATTAGACACTATGTTGAGTGTCTATATATTAGGAAGAAGAAATATAGAGCCACCTAGATGTAAATGAATACATTTGCACAGTACAAAACAAAAACTTGATTTTGGAATCTCCCAAACCCTATCTAATCTGATTAAACACGAGTGAAAGCGAGACACATCAATTGTCTAACATGGTTGAAAATTCTAAAATGTGATCCACCGATAATAATAACCAATTCTACCTCCAGCAATGTCCCAAGTGGAAAATAGCCTCCTTTTCAGAAGTGAAATGCATCCCTCCAGTATCTCCAATATAAGTGTTTAAAGACAATATATTAAATTGAAATACAGTGTCGGTTTTGATACTAGGTTGATTAGAATCCATTACTATATTACCTTTGAGAATCTCAATAAGAATACACTGTTCACTGTTCAATATGGAGTCAAAAATGATTAATTTGGCTTATTTTAAGTTTTGTTTTTCCACCTGGAATGTTTCTTAATGTTACCTTGAAGGTTGAACAGAGATCTTTTTTGCCCATTGTTACAGAAAAAACAATGAAATACAGTCTCGGTTTTCATATTAGATTGTTCTTCGAGTATTTCGTCATGCAAAACATCACATGATCCTCATCCTTCGAGTTTGAATAACCTAATTAAGCTACACTGTACTGAGAAGTGTATGTTGTCTAGGACAATATTGTGATCTAACAAACTTTTAAATTGAGCTTCGTATTTAATTGTGATTGTTGGGAATCCATTAGATTCAGATTTATTCGAAAACTAGATATATTCACCTTTCGAGAAGGAGGATATTTATTCTATTTGTACGGGAGACTAGTTCATTGAGACTAGTGTGCATGCGGTTTATGTTGTCAACCAATCAGAGTAGGTCTACTAGATGCTCCGCCTATTTATCAGTTCTCAACCAATCACATGCCTCTTGCTTCCAACCAATCATATCAATAGATCCTGTAATCTTTTTTCAGCCTCATAACAAAGGCCTACCTTTCATCCAATCCCGAACCTTCGATTCAACCAATTGGAGCATTCAATTCTCTAGATAGAATCATAGATTCTCTGAAAATTTCAGCCATTCATAGCACTGGGTTCTACATCAAACAAGGAGTTAGAACACTAAATCCTCAATCTAACTTTTAAACCAAATCACAGACAAAATTTAAGTTATCCAGCTCAAAACTTAAATGTGGATAAATATGTAAAATACTAAGTCTGGAATTAGTATTGAATACATTTGAATGAAGTAATTATAGTTGGAGCTACATTACAGTTACAAGGAGTTATAAAAGCTACAGAAATATACGAGTATTAAAATGAAATTCAATTATTCCTTAATTTGGTGAAAAATAAAAGCAAAGTAGATAGTTGATAGATCAGATACTCATTGGGAAATCTGGAAGTGATACGATAATCAAAAAATCAAAATTCCTCCATGGTTATTAAGGAATCACTTTAAAATCAACCGTCACTTGTCACATTATTACTCCAAAACAGAGCATAGTAAATTTGAATTTCATTTATCACATTGGAAGAAATTCGAAACTACTGAAGGTATTCCAGTAATTTAAATTGCAGGTGGAGATATCAAAGAAAAATCAGTCAGTCTTCAAGACTAGTTTCTAAAATGTAAAAGGTTTTAAAATGAAATTCACCAAAAATTAAATAATGCTTATCAATGCGGATAAAATAATCAATGTCTCTCTTTTGGAGTAAGTTCTCTAGTTTTGTAATTGAGGGAATTATGAAGTAAATAACAAGTGATAAGAATATAGGGATTAACTTTTTATGGTGAATTCAACACCTTGCAGTCAATTTTAATTGAGAATAAATGATATTTTTACTTATTTCAGACCAAACGTTTTGGAGTCATGGAGACTCATCTCCAAGATTTGGAGAATGGAAATGATTTGAATATGTGTCTCCTTGACTCAAAAACATTTGGCCTGAAATGAGTAAAATTATTATTTATTCTCAATTAAAATTGACTCCAAGTCCTTGAATTTGCTATAGAAAGTTAATATTGACAACGCAGATCGTTATGGAACAAGAAATCCAGGAAAGAATATAGAGATTTTTATCGAGGGGGATAGTGGTAAGAATAATTTGCAAGTGGAAGAGAGATTTCGGTAAGAAAAGGTTGGAGCCTGAAGAAATTACAGAGACATAGAAATGTAGAAAAACAGAGACAGAGAGAGAATAAAAGAGAGAGAGTGAGAGGAGAGAGAGAGGGTGAGATAGAATAATCGAGAGAGAAAGAGTAGCGAGTGTGTTGGGGGGGGGGGGGAAGAGAGAGCCAGAGAAAGAGAGAGTGAGTGAGAAAGGAAAGAGATAGTGTTGGGAAGGGGGGAAAGAGAGCCAGAGAAAGAGAGAGTATGTGAGAAAGGAAAGAGATAGTGTTGGGGGGGGGGGAAGAGAGAGCCAGAGAAAGAGAGAGTGAGTGAGAAAGGAAAGAGATATAAATGAACGAGGGGTGGAAAAACATAAAAAGGGCTGTGGCAGTCGAATAAGTAATCACCTATCATTCATTATGGCATGTCTATACCTTTTAACCCTTTAGGTTAGGCATATCACAGCGGTATATATGATTTCATGTGGATTCTATTATATGTGCTAGGAGTGTGTTCTACTCCATCCTGTTCACCTCAGAGTCGTGTTTAGTCTTTCGATTAGCGTGCTAGAAGAAAGTTGAGTTTATGTCTTGGGAATGTATGTGCAGGGTTTCGTTAGAAATATTATGTTCAATCAGGATCTGGTGCTATTTGTAGCCAATGGTTGGGTTATGGTTAGACGCAGGATTAGAAATGATAGACTTCAAATGATTTTTAATTAACAGTATTATAATATTCATTTTAATTTTAGGGTTTTCATTGTAAGGACCATGGATAGCTGCTTCCTTCCATAGAAGATTTCCATTGGAAGAACGATGCACAGGATTCGTCTTCTGGAACAAAAAGTACAAGGTAACAATGGATAAATACATTTTTTTTTTAAATATTATTTACATTTTATTCTAGTAGAATACTTGAACAATATACAATTAAACTTGTGTGTACACTAATAAATATGACAGAAATTACATATTAATATATAATAATAATAATAAATCATTTTATTTGTACACGGAAAACCATACAAATGAGATTGAGTTGATGAGACACATACACAGTTTACATAAGCTTCACATACAATGACTGAATAAATCTATAGAACCTTAACAAATCTACAATAAATAGTATAACAAATAATAAATTATTCTAAGAAAGCTACATATTGATATATGTAAATTAATTGAATTATAATAATTATATAATATAGTATATAATATACTATATTATATAATTATTATAATTTAATTAATTTCCTGGATATTTTTTTTCAAAAATTGTATTATTTGTTTTTCTTGGTTGGGAATAAAATTCATTATTCATTAGTCATTCATTCATTATTCATTAAATTATTGATATAATATAAGTTATCAAAACCATTTGCTAAGGAAAATTTGTGAAACCGTATACCTTATTATTATCATTTACTGATCATTATTTGTAAAATAAAATTAGTCTTTGAAATAATCAGAATGAGAGAATCAGAACTTTGATAACTCTGACCAAATCACTATCAATTGCTTTTTGTTTCTGATTTTTTTAGATATAGAATCCATTTTTAATCAAAAAGCCGGTGAGAAATCCAATTTAAATTTTTCTCTTTTTTCTATTATTTGTTTTGCAAAAAGGTAAATTTCTATTGATTATTTAATAACGTAAACTAGTGAGTATAAAAAATTATCGAGAGTCTACACGCCTTCTTACTGATATTATCGAATCTCTTGTTTTCAAATATATGCTAGTTGAGTAATTACTGAGTCAATTTGAAAAATGGAGATTCATTTTAAAGGTAGCCTTTTTGACATGACACATTACCAATTTCACATTTATTGAACAAACTGAAAAATCCCTGTTATAATCGACGAATACAGAACATTTCAAAAGTAGCCTCAAAGTATTTTTTTAACCACTACAAATTTTCTTTGTAGTAGCGAAGGTGATATTGTGGAAGGTATCCATAATGAATAATCAGACGAAATTGTCACAACCACATTTATTGAAATTATTGAGAAAAACGTTTTAGTTTGTTTGAGATTGATAATGGTATATCAACCGAAACTGGTTTCTCAATAATTTTAATAATAATGTGGTTGTGACAATTTCGCCTGATTATTCATCGCTAAAAATTTGATAGGAGTGTACCTCTAAGCTTGAAGAACTCTTCCAGAATCTTCAACAATCAAATAACAATAATCATGAAACAAATTTAAGAAGACGAAATAAAAGCGAAGTGCAATTTTTATCATAGATAACTCGATACAGTAATAAGAATGAATCAACAACTTCTACTTATAACTTACTACTTTCAAATGATTTTAATCACTCCTAGTGTACTGGTCCAAAAAGATTACTAATAAATAATTACTGATTTTTCTCCAAGCTTCCTCAATTTCTAATCAGTTACAATTAATTTATGTTTTTGGATCGTACAAGAACACAAATTCCCATGAATTTATCATCATCGTAAATGAACTTAGTGGAAATAAAAATAATAAGAAATATTAATAAATTTCATACTTCAAATTTACTGAATACTTCATAGGCTATACTTCCTCATACACTATTAATAAACTATCAACTTCAGTTACATTGATAGGCTATAATAATAATTCAACAAAAATAATTGTTCCATTGGTTAGAGCTTCTCTTTGATATTAAATCATAATTGAACATGAATTGAATGTTTTCCTCTTTCCTATCTGCATCTGTCCTTTTCCGACTCACAAATTTCCTTGCTTCTTCTTTACTCTTGAAAAAAGAGAAAAAATACACTCAAACCACCCAGCACTTTTCTTGCTTAGCCTCAAAGTTCCGACTGACTTCTGATCTTCACCTATCTCATTTTTTATCTTCTACATGAACTGCTCCACCATATCTCTCCTCTTTCACGTTCTGAAGCTTTCATCTTCCGTCCTATTAACTTTCATCCCGTTCTTCCTCGTTTCTTACACCCACCCTCTTTATCTTTCCTTTTGCTTTATCCATCATCGCTCTCTTTCTTCCGTCGCTTCAGAAGGGCTTCCTTCTCGATTCTCATCCAGCTAGAAAAACAACAGCAGGAAAGCATAACAAATGTCTCATCGATGTCACTGCATACAAAAATATTCGTTTTCTACATTATTTTCAATTTTATTGCTCGGGTTGTTTGTTCTGGAAAGGAGCGCTTAAAAAGTAACTCAAATTTTACATCATAGGTTGAGAAGCATTCATAATTTTCAACTTGTAATAAAAAAACTATGGCAAACTTCCTTTTTATGCTTTCTTATAAATTTTAACGTGAAATGAACTTGACTATGACAAACTTCCTTAACGTGTAAATGGTAAATAGTATTATCAGACACCGTACGTTTCACAAATTCCTTTTCATGCTTTCTTATAATTTTGAACTTGAAATTAACTTGATTAAGAAAAAATTTCTTACCTTAAATGGTAATATAAGACACCGTACGTTCCACAGATAAACAGAACATGATTTTCTTTGCTGGATTTGCAAGTAATTGTTGGAGATCAAAATTTTAAAGATTCATTCAGTTTGCCAGTGAGTACAAAATCTATTTATAAGGGTCTTACAGTAAACTTACAATAACTCATGCTTCACAGATTGTTCAAAGTAAGTTTCGTCTTGCTGTATGTGAACTGGGTCCATAGGCCTAAAGAGGAAGGGGGAGGGGTCTTGTATTGGGGACGTAAACTCCCCCGCTGCTCAGAGGAGATTTGAAAAAAAAATGTAAGTAACAATTGAGAAATCTTTTTTTGAAAGGGGTGATAAGTAAGAGTGATTGAACTGATGGGGGTAAACCGCCCCCCATAAGTCAACTCGAGTTACACCACTGACTGGGTCCGTGGGTTTATCTGAATTCACGAAAAAGGCAGTCCCAAACAAATATTGTAGATATTCTGATTGTAAGTAATTAGGCTGGTACAAAACGGTTGAAATTGATGATAGCAAAACTGGATTCGAAAATAAAACAATAGTATGAGCTAAATTATAAGAAAATGTAGAAAGAATCAAATGAAGATAAATATTAGGTGGCTACAAAGCTTGTAGAACATGTCGATTAAAATCAAGTAGTTTCCAATCTGAATAGTGCATGCAATAGCTAATATTTTAGTTTTTATGAAATGAGATATTGGTTATAAAATAGTTCTTTTTCAAAATCTAAGCACGATTTTCATAAACTTTCTTCCAAACAAATATTGTAGACATTCTGATTGTAGATAATTAGGTTGGTACAAGATGATTGAACATTGGTGATAGCAAGACGGGAGTGGCCGTAGCCGAGTGGGTTAAGTGCTGGTTTGCTAGCCCAAAGGTCCCGGGTTCAATCCCAGTTCTAACCGAAAGATTTTACCTCGGGCCACTCCCGTGTTTCGGAGGACACGGCTGTCGGTCCCGGCTGCCTAAAAACAGTCGTTAAGTCACGTCAGAGGCCCTGAACTTATTCAGGTGCGACCTGATAACTCTGACACCAGACCTGAGCCAGCCAGGTCACACGATATTATTATTATTATTTTATTATTGGTGATGGCAACACTGGGTTCGAAAATAAAACAATCGTATGAGAAAAATTAGAAGAAAATTTAGATGGAATCAAATGAAGATAAAGCTTGGGAGGTTACAAAGCTTGTAGAACATATGGATAAAAATAAAGTAACTTCCAATCTGAATAATGCATACAATAGCTAATATTTCAGTTTTTACGAAATTAAATACTAATAATTATACAATAATTCTTTTTCACAATCTTGTCACGATTATCATAAAATTTCTTACTTTACAACATTGAAGTCAGATGAAATGAAATAAATTTATTCATTCACAAGAACATTGTACAATAGACAGGAAACATTATCTCATTATAATACAAATAAAATATATTATAGGCAACGATATAACCATGGAACATTCTAGAATATTATTATTTTATAAACGCGAAATAGAATGCTCTCATGAATTGATATGACAATGATTGTATCCATTAAAAAGTTTTCTCTCATTTTTCAAGATTGAAGATCTGAAATTGCTCATTTCCTAGAATTGCCTATAGTCATTATGAATTTTTCCTCAAGTCAAAAGAATTCAACATGATAATCTCGCAGTATCCTAATCAATTTCTACTCTCGATCAGCATCTTCTCAAATTCCACGCACAGGTAGCGTGATAAGGAGGGCTGCAAAAAATGATCTTCCTTTCTACACCGTTCCCTAGTCAGAAGCACAAAAAACATCCCTCCTCTGTTGGATAAAAGCAAACCACGATCATGCGAAAGTTTTTCTTGCCTTCGTTTGAAAGCCCCTTAGCTGATAAAGGATTTTTTGCCGTCATCTGCTTTTTTTTATCAAACACCTGAATCAGTCTGTGTCGTGTAAACAGATTAGCCTGGATGTTTTCAAAATCATTATAGTCAAATATTAGGCGACCCTATTCTGTCAATGTTGCTATAAACGTTCTTCAGACTCTTCTCTTGTGTATACTCATTTATCCATCAGTTTTATAAACATTTATAAAATTGTTCTGTAGTCAAGTCTTTCTACTTCGCATCCATTGATCTATTTTTATAGGAATTTTTAGTTTCATAAACATTCATAGTATTTATCTGTATTGATTCATTTCTACCCTTCATTCAATGGTCTATATTTCGATTTTCAATCCGCCTTGAATTACAAAAAAAATACAAGTACATTGTTTAAGACTGTAGAGCTGATATAACTTAATTACTAATCTTTCTGGATTTCTTGCTCCATGACGAACTGCGTTGTTAATATTAACTTTTTATGTGAATTTAACGACTTGCAGTCAAATATTATTTGACTGCAAGTCGTGAAATTCACATAAAAAGTTAATACTAATCTTTGTTAAATCTCTCTATTTTTCGAATCATTTATAAAAAAAGGCACTGGGAAGTTTCATTTACTGCCCTCATGTCACAAATTATGTTTTTTAACGGTGGAAATAATCAAAGGATGTTATAATTATTAAAAATATCATTCTTTTTTATCAAAAACAACTTTTCCTTCTTTGTGAATACTTTCAATTATTCTGAACTTATCTTAAAATCTTATGCTTCCTATCTTAAAATGAGAGTAAAATAATTTCAGAGGAGGTGGCATATGTTAAAAACAAAAAAGTAGGACTAAAATCATTATAATGACTAAATCTTCAAGTGTAGAACTAAATTGATAGTCAATCTATTCGTTGTTGTTTATACAATTTTTCATGAACTTTTCAATGTTTTCAAACTATAATCAAAGGATAAAAACAATCCAGCTCGCCTCCCATATACCTAAAAGAGCCCATACGAAATTGTCTGTTCACATTTTCCAGAAATCAATATTAATTGTCGCTATTTTTTCATGCATTTTATACCTATTTTTCGAGCACTCATTGACTGGATTGATAGAGAGAAATTAGTTCCATTTTACACCAGCATTTTGAGTAATCATTGTCCCCCCCCCCCCCATCCACATATAGACCCCTAGATGGAGGAATTAGTCTCTTGTTGTTCAACAATCACTCAACAATAATCAAAAACTTCATGGTGAATTAATTTTTCGTTTTCTTTCCATTTTGATGAGAAAGGGGAGAAAAGATGGAAGAGAAAAGCTGTGCGAATTACGACGATGAAAGACAGAGAGCAAAGAAAACGAAGAAAATGTTTTTGCACGCGTCACTCCCAGTTGGTACACATGCTCGATTGGAAAGTGGAGTTTTCCGTCACATTCATGAGTGTAGGGAGAGCCATTAGTGATGAAAAGATACACGTTGGCAGCCAAGAAAAACTAAAAGAAGAAGTTGAAGGAGAACAAGAAAAGGAAAGAGAAGAAAAAGGCAGAAGGGTGTGTAGAAGAAGAAAAAGAAGACAGAAAGAGAAGAAGTAGAAGGAGAAGAAAAAGGAAAAGACGAAGAGAAAAACGAAGAAGAACAAGAAGAAGAAAAAGTGACGAAAAACGCGAAATTCCTTCACAAGACGCGAGTGAATATTTAATGAATATTGGGTTTACAGAAGGGATGAGATCGATGTGAAGGGGTGGTCGTGTGTGTGTGTGTATGTATGCGCGTTATGGGGAGGGGGATGAATAGTGAATCAATATACTGTGTTCTGTTTGAGACCTGGAGGGGTGAGTGGTGGAAATTGTTCCCCTGTTCTCTTAGTGTGGGGGTGAAAGGGACGTTATACATCATATAACATACATGCTACGGCGTCTATGGCACAAGGGCTCTCCTGTGTGATCAATAAGCTCTCCGATTGGTCCGTCCCTTTAGGCTGGCAGCCACAGCGGTCCACCCTCTTCACCCTCGCAACCCCTAAACGGGGCCTCTACGCCCACTAACCTCCCCCCACCATTACGTGCATGTTCGGGGACGACTAAAACTGATAGAATTCAGAGTCTCCAGTTCACCCCTTCAGGCCGCACCCGTCCTCAACAGCAGCAAAACCATTCTCTTGCCCATAATAGATAATGCTGGTGGTGTTGCTCTCTCACACACTCACTCCCTCTCTCTCTAACACTCTCTCTCGCTCCCACCTATCTCCGGAATCGTTCCCGGCAACCTCAAACTCGCTCCCACCCCCTCGTCAGTGCTTCCAAAACATCACATAACACTTCTATAGCCCTCTGCTCCCGTTCTTACGTCCATCCTACCATCAACTTCAATCCCTTACATGCTGGTGCACGTTCCACTCACACACGCGCACACACAATCACTCTTTCCCCTATCCCCCCTCATAATGGGTTACGCTTATCTATCGAACAGGCCCCCGTGTCACCTTTTCCATATCGTTTCCCTTCTTCCCCGCTCTCGAGTCCAAAGTCCCCGAGGATACATTATATATATTATCAAGGGCGTATTAAATATCGCCCGTGAAGAGAATCGCCTGAACTGCACAAGGGAAAGTTGGGCTACGTGAATGTTATAGGTACTTGTGGTGAGCAAAAAGGTTGAATTTTGGTGGAATGCTGTAGTGTGTGTGAATCGAATATTTTACAACATAAAATTTGCACAGCACAAAATAAGAGAGAAACCTGAACACATTATAGAATAGGACTCCAGAACAACGGAGTATCCAAAGACCCAACGAATTTACATAAAATAACAATAATTGATAATTATTGTCAGGCACATGTACCATTCAACTGCTTTTATTTGTATTAACATAATTTTTTTATCGTGGATGATGCCCTCATGAATCCGGAGACTTGTGATAGGGTAATGAGGTGAATGTGTACATTACTACTGGTACATTGCTAAATGGTGCTACATTATTATTATTGCGGATGATGCCCGCATGAGTCTGCAGACTTGTGCGTGTGTAATGAGGTGAATGGGTGAATGATGAGAAACATCCATGTTTTAAAAATGAGATTCGAACCCAAAGCTGAAGGAAACAAATCCAGCCAGAGCCCCTTTATCTTATCGCAGACAAGCGCTACAACCAAGTGCGCTAACAGAGCCGCCTTATGCTTCCTAATTCACAAAAAATGCACATTGGTATTATTTCTTCTTCCTTGTTAATATATCATGTATATCTGTTTTTTCCTACCAATTAGACAATTTAAAATATTTTAAGAAAAAATTTCAACACAAAAATAAAAACGTCAACGCTGGCACTGTAAAAATAATTGGGATAATTATCCTTCTCATTTTCCAAGGTAATAAGGTTCAGTTTCGATAGATTGATCGGAAAAATTGGCAAGGATGCTCTCCATCACTACCTTCCAAGAAACCCTCATTATTCACTCCTTTGTGACTTTCCTGAGTGTATAAAATATCAGATGAAGTGTTCACTCTACCGCCGATGAGCTTAACTGCAGTCATGGAAATTGTAGCACCAGATATGTTGCTTTGAGTGTGGGGAGAAATTGATCTTTGCATAATTTGATATCGCTGAGGTTTTTGATTGCGGTTTTTATGGAGAGTTTTGATCATTTATAAAAATTTTGATTATCTCCTTTCACATGAAAGGTAGAAAAACTTTGTATGTATCTCAGTTTTTTAATTGAAGGACTTCAAAATTGAAATATTTCTTGTTACTCACGTATATTAGACTATGCTGAGTAAAATATGCTACATTGAGATATATTTTATATATAAATATGACCTACTATGGATCTGAGTTAAACGTTTCAATTCATCAGAATAATATTATAGCAAGTAATAAATCATTTATTTATGAATACAGTAGAGCTCCAATTATTATCCGAGCACCTATTAGTTTGAGTGGGATACTAAACAATTTGATGTTTAAAAATCAGTCAAAAGCCTGTCTAATGTCTTCATGTGTAGAGTACCGATAATTCGAGTTTTGATAGTCCGAGGTTCCGTTGAATCCGAGCTACAAAATGCTTATTTTTCAAGTGATAGATAAAATTACAAAAATCATTTTTTTTTAAAGAAAAAATGAAATCTTCAGAGCTCTGTAACTAATATTTCGATGCTCTTTTCTATTTATCTATTGTTGTAATTGAAACATATTCCTCTAGTTGGACTAGTCACATTGAAGTTTCAATTGAAACCACATTTTCTCAGAGTTTTTCGTGTAATTCAAATATTTCGTAATTTTAGCTACTTCTAATACCATTAACTTGAATTACCAGGAATTGGTTTTTAGAAGATGTGGGTGGATGGACCTATTGCCTATATAGGCCTCTCATGAGTTGGACCTACAGTTTTAGTTGGGTTCCAAACCACCGGAAAGTGATTTTAACTCTGAGATCAGAGTCTTTTTGCTGGTCAATCCATTCGTTCACCCTTAGCCCAGGAGCCCAGGAGCTCTTAGCTCATCTTATCTAACTGAACAAATACCTGACACGGCTTGCAGCTATCACCTCCCGTGCACTATTGGTCACTATTATACACTCGGTTATTGTATCACGTTATTGTATCATCGCAGGCAAAGTAAATGCACACAAAACTCACAGAACTAGGAAAACAACTGCTACAATATCAATTTCTTCTCTTAATGCTTGAACAAAATGCGACTATTCGAATGATTGCTAATTTGTTTTGGAAGAATTGAAATGGGAAATACTCAATGAACTGCAATGTTATAATTTCTATGAAGATGCTTATCATCCTAAATCTAAATCAGAATCAAAATCACCATCGTAGTGCTAAACCTACAATATGATGTCCACATTAATGATGTTGAGAAGAAGATGATGATGATGATGATGAGATGATGATGATGATAATGGTGATAATGATATACTGTCCTGATTGAGAAACAACATTGAGAGAAAAAATGAAAAACTACTTCATATTCTTATTATCTGGATTTTTAATCACCCTGAATCAAAATCAACATCATCATTGAGATATAATAATTCTGATGTTTATGATTATTACTTCCTAAATTGGTTAACCTGTAATACGCGGATTACAATTTAAAAAGAAAATGGACCTCTATTAAGATATTGATCACCCTGAATCATAATTAACATGATGATGGTGATAATGATATACTGTCTTCATTGAGAAACAATGTTAAGAGAAGCAATGGAAAACTGATCGTCATTATCAACAATCTAAACCTATAGTAGATGATGATAATGATTCTCTATTTTGATCCAGTTGTTATGGAAGAAGTACATTAGAGAAACAATGAAAAACTATATTTTCATTTTTATCATGATGTTTATCGCCCTAAATTTATTGAGATCATCATAAACATTCTAAACTTGCAATATGGTGTTGCTGATGTTAATCACAATGTCCATTTTGTTGACGATTATGTTTATTTATTTAACTAACAGATAATCAACGTGAATACAATCATTGCCCGAATCTGATTTTCACAAAATTTCAGAATTTCGATTCGGTTATAATGATGATGATGAAGACAAGGCCATGTTGATGACGATTAAGGAACGGAGGAACCAATAAAAAACTATATTTTCATTTTCATCATAATGTGTATCACTCTTTATCGAAAATCATTCACATGCTAAACCTACAATATGATGCTAATGATAATTTTCATTCCGTTGATGATGATGATGAAGATGATGATGTTGATGATGACGAGGCCATGTTGATGACGATGACGTCGCAAGGAGGAAGTTGAAGCGTAGGTAGATATTCATCACAGGCTGTGTGTGTGTGTGTGTGTGTGTGTGTGTGTGTGTGTGTGTGTGTGTGTTGTATGCAGGAACGCTGCCAGCTATATACGAAGAGAGGGTAGACCAAATGAGGTTTTAGTTAGTTTCCTGTACTAATTAATGTCGGGCATTTCTCGTGGTACCTTCGCGAAGGGGGAAGGGGGAAGAAGATTGATAAAGGGATGTTGGTGGAAAACGGAGGAACGATAAAGGGGAAGGGGAAAGGGTCGTAGTTTGCACTGGCTTAAAGCGAAGGAAAGGTGGATCCGGTAAAGTTTGGAGAAGTCCGTGGAAAGGAAGGAAGGTGTGGATGGGAGATGGAAGATGGAGGTGAATAGTAAAGAAGAAAGGGATGGATGTAAGAAGAGGGCCAAGGAACAGATCACTTCGACGTTCAGGGAGACCAGAACTAGGGCTTGAAACTCCTCGACTAACTAACCAACCAGTCAGTGATCTTAAACCCCCCCTCGACCACCCTCCCATCATAGAACCCCAACCAAGACCAGTCATCATTTATAGAAGGATGTAGTTCCAATTAGAAAGTTTATCCTCTTGGAAGGTTCTAGGCCTCTGGCTCTTGAATCTCCTCCATACTTGCTGTAATGTGTGCGTGCGTGCAAGAGGTAGGTGCTAGTTGCCGAAGGGGGGAGGGGTCTGACAAGTCGGGAAACTCTCATGTTGGCATTTCATGAAAACCTGCAAGCACCAAAGTGTACACTGGTTTTGTGATAAATAATGCAAAGTTCCAATGTAAATGGACTGACTGCTTTTGAAGACCTAGTCGAAATTGATGTTTATTTCATGATTGCAACGGAAAACAAAATATTTATCTTCTCTCTCTTCTCCGCTTCTTCTTGATTGATTTAAATGTACCCAAGGTCTAAAAAATTGAGAAAATTATAACAAATATTGGAGCTTGGTTTACAATTTTTCATTTTCTATTTTAAAGTTTCCATTCTAAATTTTCTCTCCAGTAACAGAGCTTAATTGATACGGATATTATGGTTCTGTGTAAATTTCATATCAAAGTAGAGCCCCGATTATCCGCGAGTGGATGATCCGCGGTGCAGATTATCAACGACTGCCACAAAAAAATAATAATTAAATTTTAATTTTCCAAAGCTGAAGCAAAAACGAGTGACTGATTTGCTTAGAAAGGGGTAACTAAATACTTTGTTAATAGCACAGTATATTTATCTCTTTCTGCTGTTGTTAATTTTAGTGATTTCGATTTAGAACAAAGCTTTCTGATGTTCTGTACATATTTTAAAAGTTTTACACATAAAGGCTTTTGTACAATGAAACCTAGTTTTTATGCCGAAATATTTTTTTCGTGTTTTCACCGCATTCTTGCTATCCGTGGTGCCCTTACCACCCAATTTCGCGGATAATCGGGGATCTGTAGTATTTATATTTGGCTATGTTTGAGTGGTATAAATGACTTTAAACTCTCAACTCCGCCTAGTAAAAATGTTTTTCATAATGCTCTCTGGCTGAACAGTAATAATCTAAATTTTCATAAACTTTGTATAAAATATTCAATAAATCACGTGATTCATTTTCAGGAAACATTTGCTGGAAATTGATGAGAATGATCCACATTCGCGAACACAAATTAGTTAGGAGTAGCAGCCTGTAAGTCCAGTCACGATCATCAATAAGCTGAGGTAAACAACTAGCAAGTAATCATATAATTTTGAAACACTTTTCTTGTATAAAGCCCACAAAGCTCTGAAACCAGTGTGTGGGTAATGAGTTGTTTGATGATGATGATTTTGAATACAGCTTTAGGAGGGTTCCGAACCACTTTACAGCAGAGAACGTCTTTTTTGCTGGCTGCGTCAAAGTGGTTGCTGTTACGAGTGCAATCAGAGCGCTCGTGTCTTATCTTATTTGACTAACAGATACCTAGCACAACTCGCAGCTATCCACTTCCTTTGAAATATAGGTACTCCTCTATAATAGAAAAATCTTATTTATCAGCAGATTATCAGCAGATTATCAGCAGATTATCAGCAGATTATCAGCAGATTATCAGCAGATTAGTTGAATTGAGTGCCGTAATAATATTGATAAAATTGTTATTTCTGGTACTCATATTTTTTATCATATAGACTAAGATTGGCATTTGTAAAGAATACGGCTTAAAAGACCTACTTGATATTGAGCGCTAATTTTAAGATTTATAAGAAAACGTGAGTTGAAATTCCCCCAGATAAGATGTATGAGAAAGCTCTTAGCTTTTTCGAATTGATTCATATTATTATTCAATAAATTAATTATAGCCTAATAGTAATATCGCAGGATAGTAAAAAGAGATTTCCATGAGGTTTTCATGGTGTTTTTGATTCAATGTCATATATCTTTATTTTAAATAGCTCTAATTATGGATGCCTGTCAAAATTTATAAAATAATGTATTTATGTTACACCTAGGTGCAATGAACTCTATTTTTATCATATGGACTATGATTAGTAGTACATTCCTGAAGACCGCCGTTACAAGTGCAAACAGAGCGCTCGTTTCTTATCTTATTTGACTAGCTATCCACTTTCTTTGAAATAAAGGTTGGCACTCCTTTGAAATATAGGTATAGTACATTCGTAAAGAATAGGGCTTGGAGACCTAATCCGCCATTACAAATAGTTTAAACAGAGCGCTCGTGTCTCATCTTATTTGACCAACAGATACCTAGCACAGCTCGCAGCCATCCACTTTCTTTGAAATATAGGTATAGTACATTCATGAAGAATTACAAGTAGTACTAGAAAATTCATATATACTAGCATAGAAGCTAGGCTATGTTTTTCTTCAATATAAAATAAATTCAAATCCTATTTGAATTAAAATCGAGGCTCTCAATACTGAAAAAAAACAGTTGCATAAATTATTGCAGTGTCATTGAATGGAATTGCGTTCTTCCCCAGTATATTTTTTTATAAAATCCAATCGGTTCTGTTCAGTATTTTAAAAACCAATTCGATTAAATTACCCAACTGACTCGACACCTTCAAAAAGAGTTGTCGTTTTGGAAAAAGTTATTTCAGAAGCGAAATAGCTGGGGCTGAAATCTCGGTACACAAGGGTTAAAATTGTGGGAGTGAGGAGGTTGGTTGAGGAGGAAACACGGCCCATTCTGGGTCTAAAGGTGTAATTGAGTTAGAATAATTAAGACTCTGGTAGTACACCTGAGGCCTGTGTCATGTTCCCCCCGCCATTTCCCCTAACCCCTTCCCATCTCATCCTTTCAACCCACAGCTACACACGTAACTATTAATTACAGCCATTAATCAAGCTGAATCCCCCAATACTTCCCCCCAAAAGAAACAATCGAAACAAGTTTGTTCGAACAAAGGTGTGCCAATGGAAATTTGTGGATAGTGATTGTATCTGTGTATGTTTCGGCTTGAACTAACTTGCGATTGTTTACTACTAGTTGTTGAATTAGTTGTAGTATTTATTTATTTATTGTGACAAAATTACATAGAATTTGAAGGCGCAAGATAATTAAGTCTAAAACTGCTCTCTCACAAATTTTGAATATGTTATATTGAACAAAACATTGAGGTTGAATTTAATGATGAAACTTTAGATTTAGCAAAATAATACTCCACTCAAAAAATAATGAAATTATTCCTTTTCACTTGCAGGCAATTTATTTGAAATTTTTATAAAAACGAGACACTAAATTACATCGAATTTTGATGGAAACCTTTAAGCCGAAAAATACTAACTCGTTGCTATGGTAAACAACTACAAAATTATTAACATTTATGTTTTACATTAAGTTCTAGGAAAGAAAACAGAGTTTGAATAAATATGAGCCTGAGGTTCAAGTTGAATTCTGCATACTATCAATAGCATTTCAAATTCACAGGAGTATCTCGATTACAAGCAGTACATTAGTACCTTGATAGTTTCATAATCAATGATTGAACCTTGATTAATTAACGATAGAAACTTGATAATCATTTATATAATTTCTATTGTTTAATACAAATATTATTGATGTGAACCGAGGGTTGCTCGGATAATCAAAAACTCTAAAATGTAAAATGGAAAAATGAATAAAACATGGACAAAGTTATGAAAAAGAAAAAATTGGAGGCGAAGTAGCAAGGTGCTGTGTGTGAGACGATGATAGAAATGTTTTTATTTTCATAATTATTTTGAAACATTAATCGGTAACTCAGTCAGTTGAGGCAATGGGCGCCCATATAAACATTTTCAGGGGGGGGGGCTGGACACAGAGATATTGAATACTAATTTTTTTAGCTATACTTTGGAAGACAATATTATCATAATTCAATCATATTAAATCATATCAATAATTCTCATAAATAAATATTCTGTTCCCAATTAATAAATAATTCAATAAGTCTTGACAAAAATACGTTCGTCTATAAATTATACATGATGAATTTCATTCAGTTCTTTCCCTAAGAGCTAGGGGAGTTAGGGGAGTGTGGGCACCCATAGTTGGTGCACTTGTCTCTGATTAGAAAAGACTCTGGCTGGATGTTGTTCCTCGAGGTCTCGTTCAGGCATGGATGTTTTCACCTTGCCATCGTTCACGCGTAATTCTCAAGGCTCATGTGGGAATAAAAAAATACATTGCACTGCGCTGTTTGTAAGAGAGTCTGAAATATGCTTCTATGCACATTATTTTAATAAATTGATGATCAGGAAAGCACTGTAATTATTTGTTGTAAAAGTTGATGAAATACACAATTTTTCCATGTTATACTGCATCTCGGTTGCGCACCCAAATCTCGGTTAAACCGGAACTCGGCTAATCAGTGTTCGGATAACCGTGGCCCTTTCACCATCAATAGTAGCCTATACAGTATCTCAGTTAATAGTTGGCTAACACAATATTTAACATAAATATTATGAATCTATGAAAATATTATTTATCTATGAGAATATATTGTTTTCCAAAGAATACTTGAAAAATTTAATATTCAATATCTCTGTGTCAAGAAATTTAACTGTAAATAAACATCTTTTTTTTTCTTTCTTTCAAACATAGCTCCAATTTATTAGAATTTTATTTTGAACTGATAGATGTTTTTTGAACAGATTGATCTCTTATCTTGTCAATAGCTGCCCATACAAGGTTGAAGAACTATTTCAATCATAAAATTTCTCTTGATTTTATAATACTGTTCAACTCTTAACTGTTCCTTCCTTTAAATACTGTAGCTTTAATCCTATTATGAAACTTTTCATAGTTTTCGACGTGATCCACGTGTTATGATTAATTGTTTTTAATGAATTTTTACCACGGTTTGGTAAACAATTGTATTTATGCAAACATATGTGATGAATAAAGATGTAATCTAATCTAAAATAATTAAGCCTGTCTTAAAATTCAGTCTTCTATTATGAATCCATATTTATTTACAGAAATGGGTCGATATTTGTTGGTTTTCAAATCATTTGTTTTCTTATTCTAGCTATTTAATATAATTTTCAATTTTCGTTCCTTTTGTAAAGGTTAAGCAGAAAAGTTTTTTTTAAATGATTCTTATTCACCAAAAAATGTACAAAATCAATTATTAAATGAAATTTATTATGAATAAGAGCCTACAAATAGCTTTCTATGTATAAATAGATGACGGCTATCATCGAAATCAATTATTCAATTCCGGGATGAAGAAAAGCAGAAAAAAATTGAAGACAAATAACTAAAAAAATTTGAAAGCAATACTATTTATGCTGTACCGGAATGAAGAAATAACCAAAAAAATTGCATACAATACTATCTACGCCCTAAATCCAAAGCGGCCTACTCACACAAAATGTCCAACCGTAGCTCTTTGTCAACATTCTCGTCTGTTTTCGCGATACATTAAAAACTTTGCGTCAGCCCGTTTTCACTGTACGCGGTTAAGTGTGGCTCTCGCTTTTTCATCTGGCATTCAACGTTGACTTTCGTAATGTCGACACTCGTCTCAGCTCGCAATGCCAGCTAGCACCGGCCAAATAACTGAGACAAATCTCACCAGTAAAGAACTTGAAGAGACTGTCGGCCATTTTCCTGGTGTCATGCTTTCCCCGTTACGTAGCCTTTTCTCGCAACAATAATAGCAATAATAATCTGTAGAAGCAAACTTTGCTCTTTGTTACAACTTAAATAACTCTCTTTTGTTTAAAACATTGTCAAGTTTATTGTTGAGGCTATAGAGAAGAGAGCTTTCCGCCGCTTTTGTCTTACAAATCCTTTTGTCCTTCTTCCTTTTGCCATTCTTTGCGCTTTCTCTACTATATCGCACGCCTGTGAGTACGCGTGTGGGAGATTTTGGTCCTCTGCATAATTTAGTGAAGTATACACGTCCCTTGGTTCTAATTAATATTGTTCCTTTCTTCACTCCTCTGTAACACACAATTCGGGGTCGGTTTTGTTCAGTTAATACGATATTTTATGATGTGCTCTGATGATATTCTGAATCAAGTTGATGGCTCACAATCGCAGCTAGTCTTATAATGTCTCTGTTAGCTGGACTGCTCTGATGATATTCTGAGTAAAGTTGATGTCACACAATTGAAGCTAGTCTTTAGATAATGCCTCTGCTACCTGGACTGTATATTTATTATAAAATAAATCTGCAAGATAGATAAATATTCTAAAGAAATAATCTACAGAATACTCAAAAACACAGCACATTTTCAACACAGGAACTACAGTCAAAACACAAGAAATAGGCACCTTCTTATTGCAAATTTGGCTAAGAAGGCCTTATACCAGAGACACTACAATCACGTGTACTGTGGGTCGTCTGATGATGCTCTAGAGAACAGAGCCAAACGGCCGTCACGCCATAACGTGAGTCAATTTCCATTTAAAAGTGTTTTTTAAGTTTATAATACATATTAGTGGAAACAAGATGGATCTTCAACATCACACTACTATCACTTAGCACTAAAACTTTACAATCTGCTTCCAAGTGACATACAGGAAATACCACACAGCAAGAAATTCAAAATCAAAGTACATCACTGGATAATAAACATAGAAAGACATACCATATACCATAATTTCGAACAATATGCGAGCTCACTAACCTCATATTGAAACACTGAATCCTGAAAAATTTAAATTGCAAACCTGCTCTAGAACACGGAATGTCATAGTAGATAGGTTTATTTCCACACAAAAAATGTCTATAAAAATGTAATCTTTGGCAGTTTTAGAAATGTAGTCTTATATGTATTTGTTTAGATTTAGTTTTAAATGGAAATAAAAATATTCATTTATTTATTTATTTTATAAAACTCAAAATTTTTTTCTTTCAATTTTCTAATTTAAAAATCATTCAACCCTAGCCTAATTGTATATTGTTCTTCTTTGTTCCTTTCTGGATGTTCACAGTTTCTGGTTATTGATTTGACTCTTTTTTTTGCTTGCTGCTCCTCCCACCAGTGGGCGTGACTTGTTATGGCCTTCAGCCAATCATAACCTTCAATGAAGGTCAGCATCTTTCTCGCTCAGCCAATAGTATCGTCCCATGTTAAGTATTATAATATTAAGCTACTCTGTACTTTAGTTTTTGTTCGTTTGAGATTGATAATGGTATAACAACCGAAACTGGTATCTCACTATTTTTAATAAAAGTGGTTGTGACAATTTCGTTTTATCATTGAATAATATAACCGTAGATCAATAGTCTACGGTTTTATTTATTTATTTATCTATTTGGCATTCAGTCATATAATTATTTATAAACTTTAGACTCACTTATAGAAGTTTTGAAGTGATAAAAGATGCCAAAATAAACAAAAAGCTTCTGAATTTTTAAAAACTAATCAATAACTTTGTTTCATTTATTGTGCTAGTTTTTATGTGCTAATCGTACTCTATAAAACTGATCTATGACATTTTTGAGAGTAAATGTTTACCCATCTAAGAAATTTCGACAGTAATTACGAGAGTATTAATGAGAGAAGGCCTGAGTAATAAAATTAATTAGTATAAGTTAATAGGCTGCAAATAGAAAATCTCATTTCAACATCCCATGCTGATAACTACCATAGAAATCCTACCAACATATTGACAATTTCGATTTTCGCTAGCGATAACTCCAGACCTCAGCGTCAAGATGGCTTCCAGTCGAGTGTTGAGGGTGAGGGTGGTTTCACACGTGAAGGGTGGAAGGCATTTGGAAGGGCTGCTTTTGTGTGGGGTGAAGGGCAAAGGGCAGTGTAGGCGTGCCAGTGTGACCAACCTCTTCATTACCCACTCGAAGGGACTGTTGACTCGCCCTTGGTCTGACGCCCTTCAAGTACATGCCCTATACTATACCATTCCCTACTATACTAGACTGTCTCGATGGACGTACCAAGATTGAAGGGAAGATATGAAATAAGAGGTATTCTACCTCTTCAATTTTCCTATCTGATTCTAGTATTGAAGTTCAGTTCAATTGTAAAATCTGCGCCCAGGGTTTTTGGTCATAATTATTTTCGAAGTCTCTAGTATTGGATGCTATTAAGGTATTGCGAAATTATCTACTGCCGTGAGAATTTTTATTTCATCAATTATTCCATGAAATATGGGGGTTTAGAGCTGAATTTTTCGTGTTTTTTGGGGGGTTTGAGTACATCTATTGTCGTGAGGATTTTTTTCATCGATTGTGAAATATGCATGTTTAATGTTAACATTTTGTTTTTGTTTTTAAGGGAAATTGATTTTACCTACAAGTAGTTATTTTAAACTTTTTATATTTTTCACCACATCAACTGGTGATTATAAAACAAAGTTCAATTGTAAAATCTGCGCGCAGGGTTTTTGGCCATAATAATTATTTTCGAAGTCACTAGTATTGGATGCTATTAAGGTATTGCGAAATTATCTACTGCCGTGAGAATTTTTATTTTATCAATATTATTCCATGAAATATGGGGGTTTAAAGCTGAATTTTTCGTTTTTTGTTTTTTTTTGGGGGGGGGGGGGGGGTTGAGTACATCTATTGTCGTGAGGATTTTTTTTCATCGATTACATTGTGAAATATGCGTGTTTAATGTTAACATTTTTTGGTTTTTAGGGGCAATTGATCTTACCTACAAGTAGTTATTTTAAACTTTTTATATATTTTTACCACATCGACTGGTGATTATAAAACAAAGCCACACAAGTGTGTTATTTTTACATTGAACTTAAATACGAGAGTTATTCTATTTTATCGTGAGGTGGGTGATGACAGATTGAACGAGAACTGATTGCCCAGGCGGGCATCAACACAAAACAAATAGAAAAAATTCCAACAATTAAATTTTGTCAAATTGATAATTCCGTCATGAATACTTCAAGACCCGGAGATCACGGCTCATTATTCAATTTTAAACAGCAGGCGTGTTGAAAAGAAAATTAATTTGAGTGTAATATTGCAGCTACTAGGTTGTAAAAGAGTCCTAATTAAAAGATTTCAACGGGTTGATACTACGGAGGGGAGGGTGAGAGATGACTACGGGGGTGAGTATTTCCTCTCGGAGTTTTCCAAGACGATGAGGGGAAGGGAGGTGATTCTTGACGGTGAGAGAAAGTGTTTTATATTCTTTGTACAGCTCATTTTGCCACTTAAAAATAATACCTTGTCTGGCGGTGGAGAATAATGAGAGACGGGGATGATGATGATGATGATGATGATTATGTTGATGACTTGCACGGAGAAAGCTTTCTTTCTCTCACCCACTTCCTCATTCTTTACCGCGAATACTTCCGAGTACTACTTCCCCCCTCCACCATCAATTCCTTTTACCACAATAAATATTTCCATTTCCACTCTCCTCAAATGCAACAGCTGTCATCTCCCTTCCCATATTTCTTTTGCTCTAGATTTACTTTTCCCTCTCTCTTCCACTTATCCATTAATGATCTGTCTCTCTTTAACAACGTGATATTTTTCTTCCCCCTTCTATTCTAACCTAATTTCTCATCCGAGACGTTCATTCAACTCGTGAAAGTTCATTCACTTCACAAGTCACGATCTACCCTAACATTATTTTTCATAAAACAATCACGTAGAAGTTTTCAATGACAGAATTTTTAACAGGGCTGTTTGATGCCATGAATAGATGATAGTCCTCATTGATTGAATAGAACAGTGTTGGAATTAATTAAAATAATTGTCGATTCACTGGTTCACTATTCTCTTCTAAAATTTATCCAATCGTAATTTCAAATTTAGCGAATAGGCTACCTCTTGTTTCTCTGATTGACTGTATGTTTGTTAAAAATTGATCAATGAATAATAAAATCAGGAATAAATAAATACATTTTCATTCACTGATAAGTAAATAAATAAATTAATAGATTATTGAACGAATAAATTCATAGATTATTAAATTAATAAATTAATAAATTAATAAATTAATAAATTAATAAATTAATAAATTAATAAATTAATAAATTAATAAATTAATAAATTAATAAATTAATAAATTAATAAATTAATAAATTAATAAATTAATAAATTAATAAATTAATAAATTAATAAATTAATAAATTAATAAATTAATAAATTAATAAATTAATAAATTAATAAATTAATAAATTAATAAATTAATAAATTAATATATTAATAAATTAATAAATTAATAAATTAATAAATTAATAAATTAATAAATTAATAAATTAATAAATTAATAAATTAATAAATTAATAAATTAATAAATTAATAAATTAATAAATTAATAAATTAATAAATTAATAAATTGAAGCAACTGATAAAAAGCACGAAAACAACGATCTCTTGATCTTTGCTCTTTCTACCCTCTTAATATTTTTATAATAATTATCATTAAGGGAAAAGTTGAAAATCGCCGTAATCCCGCCATATCCCAGTTTATTATGTTCCGATTTATGACCGTTTTAGCGCAAGCCGATTTGTGATACAGTATCACCGTATTTTATGATCCGTATAATATCATTTTGTTCAGAATGATTAGTTCAATTCGGAGGACACGTTAAGTGTGTCGCTCCCTGGTCTCAACTGTCTGAAAACAGACGTTAAGTCACGGCAGAGGCCCTGAATTTATTCAGGTGTGACCTGATAACTCTGACACCAGACCCGAGCCAGCCAGGCTTTAAAACCCCCGTAAAATCATGTCAATAACATATTTGTTATTGCTTACTGAGTTTGTGACAAATGGATCAATTCCATTTTTGACAAATGGACCAAAAAAATAATCAATATTATAAGTTTAATTAATTAATATTTTATGATATGAAAATATTTTTGAAGTAATATCGTACGTAAATTATGATGTCTTGTTCCCACTAATATATAATAAAAACATTTAAAAAACACTTTTAAGTGAAAATTATGACTCACGTTATGGCGTGACGGCCGTTTCACTCTGTTGTCTGACGATGTTCTTGACAACAGAGTGAAACTGACGTCGTGCAATAACGTGACTCATTATTTCCACTTAAAAGTGTTTTTTAAGTTCTTATTAATATCGTAAAAGTATCGAATAATGTATCTGATCACAATATCCTTATCAGATCGGAAGCAAAATCAGTGTTAGTGCACTTTACAATAATTTAGAGTTCCTTCTATGAATGCAATACGATATCTGTGCACTGAGAAGTATGGGGCTGTCTCGTGAAACTCTAGGGAAAGGGAAGAGAGAGGAGAGACAAATTGAGGGAAAGAAAGATATTTTAAAGTGGCGCAGACTGAATAAGACCATGACCTACCGCTACTACTACCACGCTCAGACTTCGACAAAGTTACGAGTAATTTATGATAAGAGTGCGCAAAAGAAAAAAGTGTGAGACTGTTTTGGAGTGAGGGAGAAGAGGAATATTTAGAGGAAAATGAATGGCAGGAGAATTTCGAAGTGAGATGAGAAAGAAGAAATTAGGAGAGAGTTTTAAGAAGAAGGTGGTGGTGGAGGAGAAGGAGGAGGATGAGGAGGAGCAGGAGGAGGAGGAGGAGGAGGAGGAGCCGAGAAACTTTTTAAGTAGCTCGGAATTACTTGCTGTTTTTATACGTTCATTGCCTTCTCCACAGAGATTTCGTCCCTAATTTCCGCTGTTGAATTGTAAATGAGGAAGTGGTGGTTGCACAGCTCTTTGCTATCTTTCTTCTTCCTCTTTTCCTTTTCTTCCTCTTTTTCCTCTTCTTCCTGTTCTTCTTTCTCTTCTTTTTCTCCTTCTTCTACTTTTTCTTCTCCTTCCTATTCCTATTACTTTCTTCTTCTTTCATCTTTTTCTTCTACACGGTTTATCGTTTGAATTACGACGATGCCACGCCGTAGTTAAAACACTGTTCCTTCTCCAGTGACTTCTTTTTAAAACTTCATTGATATCAATTAGCGGCCAATTTCAGTCCCTTTAATGATATCGCGCTTCGATGAGCCGACGTTCACCGCTTGTAAACTGTAGTAAGCGTCTCTGTTCACATAATTTATATAGCTGAATAAATTTAAGTCAAAGATTAACTTTGGAACAAAAAAGTATTTCACTGTTAATCAATGTTTGACCGATTTTCATAGTTCAGTGACTTGAAAAAGTGAATATCGTCTATACAAAGTAGTCAGGAAGTAGGCTTATTTTGAGAACTTCAATATATTAATATTTCTCAAAAACGAAGCTCGATAAAGTTAATGATTACAAGTTAGTTCGAAGTTACTGACAATTGAACAAACTGACAAATTTACTTAAACAGAATTTATTAATTTCGAATTCCTTTAATTGCTATCAGTTTATACTGAAGACTTCCGCAATGGCGGATATTGACAACAGTATTTAATAGCTGACAATAGCATTCATCGATTTCCATCAGCTATTAAATACTGTTGTCAATATCCGCCATTGCGGAAGTCTTCAGTATAAACTGATAGCAATTAAACAAATTCGAAATTAATAAATTCTGTTTAATGATTACTTTACTGGACAATTTTTGTTGGAATTTTGATGTAGAATCTTGGGTATACAGGGTTCACACTTTATGAGGTACGTTATAGGTACTGTAGGCATGATTCTAGATTACAGATTTACGTGAGTTACGTGAGGTACTATAGGTATAGTTCTTGATTACGAATTTTTCATCGTGTTAAGAGATATGATTATAATCTATACATTACCTCTACAATAACGAGATCCTCCATAGTTTTTATTTTGTACTTGAACATTACAATTTTGGCAATTCGATCGACTACTTATCAACGCATACCTTTGATCACTTATTAAGTAAACACATGACTTGAGAAAATTGGCCAGCGTATACTATATAATCACCCCATTTGGCAACGATGCTTAATTTGTCAATGCCAACGGAGGGCTCAACTCTAAACTTATTTTATGCAGTGAATAATATTTGCATCATGGGGTTTGGTTTCTCCTTCTCAACTCACAACTCTTCCAAAATTTCTCAATTTTTTTCCAATTCAAAGATAGTTGAAGATATTTGAAAACCAATTGAACTTTTCATCCGAAATTTTATTAATGTCAGTAATCAAACTTGCAAAGCAGTGTAATAGTAACAGTGTAAACGTATTTAGTATCAATTTTATCTATCTTTTCGATCAATCTGGGCATCATTCTTTGTAAGGTTATAGTCATTTGACATATAAATTGTATTTTTATTCAAATAAAGCTATCTGAATCTGAATTTAAAATTAAAAAAGGAAATAAACACAAAAGTAATAATCAATTTAAGTAGGAGCTCTAACCGACTATACTACGTTGTAGGGTATTTTACTCTTGAAATAATCAACCGAAATAATTCCACCCAGTCCGTTTTGTAACAAGTTTAATTGAAGATGACATCTGCCAGGAAGTGGTCAACCCGTGCTCAAGAAGCTCCCCAAAAAGGAAGTGATAACCCGGTCTAAAGTCCTGTCTTAGCGCGTGCGCAGTGTCCATAAATCAGAATTAGCCTGGCGACGTTGTTTGCACACAGGTCAACTGACCTTTGAACCCACTGACCAACGGTCATCTCGCGCCCTTCATTTTCTGACCGAAGGGAGCAACACCCCAGGAGGTCTTGACCCTATGTTAGGCCCTTGAAAGGTACTACCCCTTCCCGCCCTTTATAACCTTTTCATTGGCGAATTATTAACAGGACTCGTCCTATGGCCAGTGCTACCCCAAGCCCCACAAACTATATCTATATTTTTACAAAGTCCTACAAACTATATCTATTCACTCACACAACTGTACCCTACATCCACATGGAGTATATACCTATATATACAATCGTCCAGTCTGTTTTACGTGTAGTTAAGCTAGCGTCACGCCATACCACCATTTTCTATTTCGATGAACATTTTCTTAAACCTTATTCCGCTACGTAAAACTCTATCAATGGAGGTCGTGAGCACATATTTATTAGACTCATCAATTTATTTGGACACACTCATAAACCAAGTAGAATTGAAATGATCCCTTTGTTAACATTGTATTGAGTGGAGATTGATGTGGTGGAAACGTTCGATGATGGAAGTGAAATAACGTAGAGTTGAATCTGATGATATGGGTGATAGATTTACATCTGGTTATTATTTAAGGTGTTTGGAGTTTTAAAATTATAGTATTCAATGTTTTGATTGATGAAATGTAATGGAATGCATAAATATTTTTGAAATTTTTAACTGTGATTCCGGTTGGAAATGAATATGAACATGATGAAATATTTACTTGTGATTTCGCTTGCATATTGTAGCTTACTCATACAAGATATTTCAAATGTTTGTCTTTCTAGAACCATCTTCTAAGCGGCTTAGTATTGTAGTGAAAATGAAGAGAAAGTAGGAACAGTGGTTCTCGGTGTTATCTGCGGTGTAAATGTTGACTTCTAAGCAATTAATTACTCTTCTTTTGACACTTTATGGTGTTTACTTGGAGCTTTGCAGAATATCCTAGGTGTTTAATTAGAATTTAATGAAATCTTATCGAATATTGTGGAATATGCGAGAACTTCTTATTTGTTTATTTAGAAATCTTATCGAATTCGGTAGAAGTTAATAGAAAAATGTCGTTCTTTCTAGATTACGGAAAATTTATATAAATAGTGAGAGACTTTTGTAAATTAGTTCAGTCTTGTTTGAAATTCCTAGTGATAAACAAGTAGTGAGAGTTCTCTGATAATTAGTTACCGTACACTGTGCCTATAGTGATAATTCTTTTTTCTATTTAATTCATACCAGTGGACTACTAATAGTTTTTATTGTATTACGGACTTGTGATACGTAAGTTAATGTTCTTTTTAGACGTTCCTTTTTGAATATTATTAAACAGTTTATTGTACAGTTATTATTTAATATTAGATCGGCCTTTTAACTTTTAGTGATTGATTTTTGTACAGAAATATTGAAAACTCTTTCTCAGTTGAACAATATCGATTTATCTGTTTTTGATTGCTTTGTGTAAGACATTACTGATCAGTGCTTATTGTGGATTATATGTATAAATAAAGTGCGAGTGATAAATTTATTGCTGTGTTGCCAGCGTTATTTTAGACATAGAACCCGTAACAGTATCATGAGTATCTTTCTAGTCCCAAGTAGTTTTATTCATAGACACCATTTTATTAAAAAATATGGAATATTGTCTGTGGAACATTGTATTAACAGTCTGACAATGGGAACATAATAATTTCTAATGTCTTGCTAGATTATTAACAAATGACGGTATCGACTTCAAAGATTTGGATTCTCTTGTTGACATTCTATGGAGGATCGGTGAAAAGTCAGTTGTTCCTCTACATTTGATTGTATTTATCAAGTCTGCATGGTTAAAGAATAATTGAATTTTGTTTCAGATTTTGGAAGCAGCAGAAATGTGCTTGATGGATTAGAACGTCATGGAATTAATTTATTCGTCTTTTATCTGAATCGGATATCCACAAAAGAAGATAAATGAGAACAGAAACAAGAACGAAAGCATAGAAATTCATGAACCTGTAGGAGGAATGGAAATATGCGATAAGGTAATAAATAATTTTTTATTATTTTTCTAGTGAATTTTGTCTTTTCAACTTTAAGTATACATAATATTATTTTGTAAATTTATTGCATGTTTTAAATTGTCATATATTGTATTTGATGAATTGCTTTGTTATTATTAGTGAAGACTGATTTGGGCGCAATGCCTGCAGTCTTCCTTGCTTTTTTTGAAATAAATAAATAAATAATAAATTTATCACTGAACATGATATGTTTTAACACTTTTAACATTAAAATCAAGATTTAAATTAAGTAAATTAAATTAAAAGGATTCTGTTCCTATCAAGTTCTATTTCCTAATACATTCCACTATACTATATAAACAAAATGAGTTGCAGGTTACAGGACCGAGGTCTCATGAAAAATATGATCATGCTGCACGAAAACATAGCTCTTTAGTCAATGTTTTTGATAACCTTTTAACTGATTTCAATTATGGGAAGGTTCTTAGGTTCAACGATATCAAAATTATTTCTACAGGAGATTTATGATTTGTTTTTTGTCTACCTTGTATAATAACATTGTATCATAATATGAAATAATTATGATTTTGATATAATTCGGTAAGTGTGAAGCGCTCTATAAGATACAATGTACCTACGGGGTAACACCGGTTATCCGGCTGCCGGGTATGTGTGAAACCAGCCTTATTATTGGGGTAATTATTGATAGCAAACCAATTTGAACAGCTTAAAATCTTATAACGTATCTTAAAGGTCAAACAGTAAGAATTTCTCAATTCTCATAGATGTATTAAGAAAAGCTGAATTTGACTGTTTTAATTATTGTTAACTGATTATTAAAATGTCACTGTTACTTTTAAGATGTTGTTGTAGTTAGTTTTACAGTATTGTATGCATTTTAAAACATAGTTGATACTTTTTGTATTTTCTGACGTTTCTAAATTTGTATTGTTGCAAAATATGGAAAAGAACATATTATTTTCATTAAAGACTCTGATAACAGGCATTTTCTGAGAAAACTCTCGCAATATCCATTGAAATGCTTTCATACTCTAGATTCAAATGAAAATTTAATGATGTTGAAGATCCATCTTGTTTCCACTAATATGTATTATGAACTTAAAAAACACTTTTGAATGGAAATTGACTCACGTTATGGGGGACGGCCGTTTCGCTCTGTTGTCTAGAGCATCATCAGACGACCCACAGTCACTATGTACTGTGGGTCGTCTGATGATGCTCTAGACAACAGAGCGAAACGGCCGTCACGCTATAAAGTGAGCCAATTTCCATTCAAAAGTGTTTTTTAAGTTCATAATGAAAATTTAATCATACCTACAATTTACTAGTAAAATTCACTGAAAATATCGAAAAGAATTACCAAAATTCAGGAGTGAACTCACTTTTTTCGCAATATCCTACTTAATAAGTCAACCTCCAAGCCTACCCAACACCGTAGACCACCGTAATCGGAATAAATCTTTAAACTTCAACTGACACAAAAATTCATAGAGCAGCCGCGGTTGACACTTTCATATCTCGACACATTTACAGACAACACACAGTGTCAGTTCTTCACGCTACATATGCTCACGATTACGTCACGGTGAAGGGTCATCCAGTTGTATTGTGGACCGGAAGTAATAGAAAAAGAAAGTAGAAGTGAGAAGGGTGAATGAAGGTGAAAAACCAGAGAAAGAGAAGATATGAGTGTGAAGGGGAGGTAGAAAAGCCAGGTAGATTTCTCCAACGGGACAATCTACCTACGCGGAAGAGCTGAATAGAAAACGAAAAAAATTAGGAAACCCCGAAAGGGTTTTATATTCAAATGAGATGAACACATTTACGAACCCTTTGATACATCAGGACCCATCGCGCCTTCCAATGTTGCCGATGTTCTACCTGAAGCCCATAAGGACGGCTGTCATAGTTTTTTTTTAGTTATGCGTAGTTTGTCCCACTATCTGCATACAATCTGCATAAGCCCAGTTTTTATTGGTACAGCTGTTTACCACGAATAATGTCGGGAATTAGTCTGGCCCGATTCTAGTGGAGGGTTGATGTGAAAAAATCTACCGCTTTCAAAGTGGTGGGGGTATCCAGATGGTGGGATGGTTCGGATGCAAAATTCTACGTCACCAAGAAGTGGCAGAAGTTTATTTGAAAGAGTCTAAAATTAACTATTACAACACAACAAGGGAAACCGTTTAAGCCTGTAATTGAAATTGATAATAGAATAATAGCACAGTCTAGCTCTTCTAAGTTTCTAGGTTTAGCCATCGACCAGCACTTAAATTGGACAGATCATGTTGCAAAGGTGTTGTCAAGAATATCGAGTGGTGTGTATGCTCTTAGAAGGATGTCTTTTTTTTGTAATCCAGAAACCCTCAAAACTATTTACTTCGCATATATTCATTCAATTATTTCTTTTGGAATTTGTCTATATGGAGCGACCACCAACAAAAATATGGACTCAATTTTAAAAATTCAAAAACAAGCTATAAGAATAATATTACGATTAAACTATAATGAAACTGTGAAAGAACATTTTTCCTCTTTAAAAATAATGACCGTATATAGTCTTTATGTATTTGAAACTATTTTGTGTGTTAAACAAGACCTAGACAATTAACTTTTCATGTGAAATTGAACGACTTGCAGTCAAATATTTGTTAAGAATAAGTATAACTCACTTAATCTGGCCGAGCGCTTTCGAATCTATGCTGAGATCCATCTTCAGAGGCCTCTGAAGATAGATCTCATAGATTCGGAAGCGCTCGGCCAGATTAAGTGAGTTATACTTATTCTTAACAAATATTTGACTGCAAGTCGTTAAATTTCACATGAAAAGTTAATATTAACAACGCAGTTCGTCATGGAACAAGAAATCCAGGAACCTAGACAATATTCCAAAACTAGGACACTATCATAAATATCAGACAAGAAACAGGGATAAACTGTTCTTGGACAAACATAAACTAGAATTTTATAAGAAAAAGCCGTCCTACATTGGTGCCAAATGTCACAATTGTTTGCCACCCGAAATTCAAGGAGAGGCAAAGTATGTTAAGTTTAAGAACAGATTGAAAGATTTCCTAACAGAAAAAGCTCTCTATAGTGTTGAGGAGTTTTATGAATAATCTCTGGTTTGCATATTTTAAACTGTTTATCCATCTGAGGATTTTATATCAGTTTAGTTTTATTAAGTTTATTTTATGTTATTGAACATTCGATTTAATTTAGGCTATATATTTATTTTATCGATATAATTATTACTTATAGTGATTGTTCACTGTATTAGTGTGACACTATTCAATGTACAATGTATATTACATGAATAAAGAGATTTGAATTGAATTGAAATGGATTTAGTATAATTTTGCATGTAGTTATGTGACAGATATCAGCAGATATCGATAGGCTGTAAATTTTATAATCGGTGTATTTATTGATTAAGTCTAGGTTATGCAAATTCCTGAATACGTAGTCAAACTACACAATGGATTCTGAACAGAATGGAAATTTCCGGTCAAGCGTATTATGAAAATAGACAAAAATCATTGCATGCCGTCATTTTGAAAACTGATAAATCTTTTCTATAACTACTTAATTTCATCCTTTGTACAGAAAATTGAAAACATAAAAACAAATCACTACAAACCATACATGCACTAGCCATTTATACATTAATAATGTAAACTGACGCCTTGTTTACTAAGTCTCAAAATGGCGAATAGGCAAAGGAGTTTCGAGAGAGATTGCCTTCAGTTTTCTGTATATTTCCCTGTTTTCTATTTAGATAATTTCCCTTCTGTTTAGTACCTTCGTTTAAAGTATAAAGAAATGATCAGTTTGGCCTGGAGAAAATAGAAACGTCGGCTGGTAACGTGAAAGTGACTTTTAGTGGAAGAAAGGAGTGAATTAGACTAAACAAAAGCAAGCCAGTTTGAGGTTCAATTAATTTCTGTATTTTAGAATTCATAAGCTTTACGCCACCAAACCTGCATTAATTTCTATTATTTGTGATATGCGCCATATTTAAAATAACTTTCTGTTCAGTTGTAGAGGAATATTGGTTCATTAGATCACCAGTATTTTTCCCCGCAAGAAGAAGCTTTAAAAAAATGAAGTTTCCACATATTTTTATTGATACCTCCTTTGCTTCCAAGCTTTTCACCTGGAAGTCAAGTTGAAAAATACAGTATAATTCTCCTGTGGTAATATCTGGAAGGTGCAATAATTTGTAGTTCACAATGTGATTGAAATAGCTTGACTTGTACATTTTCGGCTTTGAAATCTGAAACAAAATTAAAATTATATCCACTTTCTTTGGACAATTGAACTGTTTTAGTGCTTCGTCTTTGAAGTGAACTTTTAAATTAATATTCTTGTTTCGGGGAGAATCAGTAAATTGTACTTCAAAGTGAAATTTCTAGTTGAACTTGGATATAACCTAAAATTTGTATTTTTTAGTTGAAAATTTGTAAAAAAAGCAGTAGTGGGCTGTGTCTGTTGTATCTTTACACGATAGTGTCTTTTGTAATAAATTAATAAATTAATAAATAAATAAATAGATAAATGAATATTTCCTTAAATTTCATAATGGAAATGCCAGTCAACAAAAATGAGATTGAATTTTCACAAATCGTAATAGTGAGGCAAGCGCAGTAAAAAAATAGAGTGAAAAAATATAGCGATTAAAGCTTTGAAAAGCTTGAACCTTTTTATAGCTGGCAAGTTGATGAAATCAATACAAAATGTTTTTGGAAGATTTAAAAAAGGTCTAGTACGCTAATCAACCACATCTCTCTCAATATAAAGAATGAAGCTCTTCATGAATTATAAAACACTTAAAAATGGAAATTATTGGTTCATCTTACCCTGCGTATATTTAGAACATAACATACGGCTACTTGGTTTATCTTACAGTTAATGTTATTACTTTCAAGGCCTTATTATATAGTTGTATCTTCTATGTAAGTTCTCATTCAGATTTATTGTGTTCATTGCATTTCATTATTGTGCTTCTGCATTCTATTTGAAAACGAAAGGTGGTGTGGTGGGAGTCAGTCTATGACGAACACACACTCAGTTTGAGGTCCTCAACAGTCCACTCTGAAAAATAAAGTGGATGTTAATAGAAATCCGAAACATTTTTCAAAGTTAGCCAACACCATCTGGTCAATTGAAGTGTTTGAGTCAATATTGTTCGATAATCTACTCCCGCTTCTCACAAACAATGTACAGGGTGTTCCGCAAAACAATCTCCACCAATCGGACAGCGCCAACATTTTAATCAGACCAGTTTTGATGCGGGTTCTGACAAGAGGTTATTATTCAATTCTCGAATCATAATACAATAAATCAAAACGGGAGCATCTGCTATGGGTAGGCGGGTGGAAAGGATAAAAAAGGATTGAAAGGATAAAGGAAGTGTCCTGCAGGATAACAGGAAGGTCAGAAATCTACCTGAAAAGTGGATGGGACAAGTTGAGAGGACCACACAGAAAGTAACGCTCCAGTTTTACTGAACTATTTCCGCATGTCCAACCCCTTCTAACCTAACTGACTGACCCTTGGCTAGGTCCACATGTTGATATTTTTTAAAATTGAAGGTCATAGTTCAGGCATGCTGTCGGACCCTCGGTGACCCAAAGCCGCCCCTTTTTTTCAAAATTAGAGGGGTCCGACATCAGTGCCTGCGATGGCACACTTTGAAAAAATATGGATGATCGATGGAGGGTATGGTTGAAGTATGACGGACTTGCTTCTACCAAAAATAATAATTTTTTTGAGATATAATGGAAATTACGGTAGAAAGAGGAGGGAAATTGAATGATTGATCTTGCTCTAAGGTAGTTTTGTAAAGTTTCTCATGTGTAGGATATATATTTTTCAGAATAAAACCCACATAGGTTTGAGGGTATACCCTCAAAAATGTAGGACTTTATTTCTCAACCTGTTTGTGGGTATCGAGTTGAATGATGCTGGTGTTTGATGAGTAGGACCTACACTTTCAGGAGGGCTCCGAACCACCAGGTAGTGATTTAGACATACAGTGTTTTACAGAGAAAATTCCAATTTGGCGCTAATTAATTCATCAAGCGTTTAACTATCCATGTCCAAAAATGTAATAAAGGAATAATTTATTATCAACATTTACTAGTAGTGTGGTATTGCAGGAACGGCCTAACCAATCACAGGCCTGCATTTCAAGGTCACCCCCCTTAGGCCACGCCCCCCCTGGCCAATGGGAGAAGACCACGCCCCTTTAGGGGGGAGTCGGCCATTTTGTAAATTTTTGAGGCACGCCATTGGCTGCACATGTTGGAGTGGGGGACCCGTTTACCCCCCCTCAAGCCCCCTGGACCTATCCCCCTTCAAGCCCCCCTGCCCCTGTCCAAAGGAAAATGGCGCGCGCGCTCACGGTCTTTTTCCTTTTTTGTAGGTTTTGCCCAAACCTGTACTACATGAAAACAGCCATTTTGAATTGTTTCCACTTTTTTTTGGGTGGGGGGATAAGTTTAGGAGAGAAAAAATAAATAACCTTGTTTAAAACAGCCATTTTCTTTTTGTAGGCATCACCCAAACCTGTACTACATGAAAACAGCCATTTTGAATTGTTTCCACTTTTTCTCTTTTTTTTAGGTTTTGCCCAAACCTGTACTACATGAAAACAGCCATTTTGAATTGTTTCCACTTTTTCTCTTTTTTTTAGGTTTTGCCCAAACCTGTACTACATGAAAACAGCCATTTTGAATTGTTTCCACTTTTTCTCTTTTTTTAGGCTTCGCCCAAACCTGTACTGCATGAATTTTTCTTTTTTTTAGGTGGGGGGATAAGGTTAGGAGATAAAAAAATAAATAACCTTGTTTAAAACAGCCATTTTCTTTTTGTAGGCATCTCCCAAACCTGTACTACATGAAAACAGCCATTTTGAATTGTTTCCACTTTTTCTCTTTTTTAGGCTTTGCCCAAACCTGTACTGCATGAATTTTTCTTTTTTTTTTAGGTGGGGGGATAAGGTTAGGAGAGAAAAAAAATGAATAACCTTGTTTAAAACAGCCATTTTGAATTGTTTCCATCTCCAGCAGGAGACAAGAATCAAGTTTAAAAAAACAAAACAAAGATAGTAAGAGCGAAGCCTTGAGTCATATTTTGTTTGCAGAACAAAGAGCCCGACCGGCGTATCAACGCGATTTATGTTGAGAAGAAAAAAGAACACAGAACCTGCTCCGTGTCAAGCGGCAGCTGCCGTAGAACTGACTTGCCGGTCAGAATGTTATTCGGTCTCCTGAATAGGCTACCCCACCCAACGTCAAATGCTAGCACTATATTGGGCGCCTATCGGCCAGTTTCCTTCCACTTGTCCGTAACCCCCCACGCCGCAACCCACAGCATGTTGTCGGCCTGTCTCCTTTGTGCGCTAATTCGCATTCTGCTCGCCCGACAGAACACTTCACTGTCGCAGCTCTCAAGGCTCGCTCGCAACCCACATCATGTAATCGGGTGTCTCCTTTCCACGTTATTCGTAGGTCGCCCGTTCCTACTCCTTCAACCTACTGTGCTATCGGCGCACCTGCTTCACGCCTACGCCTAGTCTAGGTTATAATGTTGGATTCCCTCAGTTCTTCCAAAATTGAATTTATTTCGATCGAATGTGATTGGTTACCAGCTTTTCTGGAAGATAAAAGTAATACTAACCGGCTAACTAACTCATTTGGATTATCATAGAAAATATAAGATCTGTGTTGACTTGTATTTCTCAAAAAATGCAAACCTTTACCTACACGCTGTCTTGCAGCCAAAGTAGTTCTTGATGGAAACATTCTTTGAATTAACCGTGATTTAATTCCACTAGTTCTCTTTACATATCCATCTTTATTCAAATGCGCCCCTGTTTCAATTAAAATTTTTCTATAATTTCGAAAGTCGAGTGTGCTACATTCGTCGTCATTCGGTTGTGATTCAAAAAGTAATTCTAACAAACCAGTTGTTATTTTAAATTTTTTACCTCTAACAATAATGTATTTATCTACAAACTCAATCGGTACCTTATTTCCCATAAAGTATGTACCATTTTCCAAATTATATTGAATTCCATATGATACACCTTTTTTCTTTAATGTGTGAAAACTGTCTAAATAAGAATCAAGCAAAACTTGTACCGGGTTTTTCTTAAGCGAAAATGATTTACTTAAAACAGTAGATGAATCCGACTTTTTGTCAACTTTTTCTTCACCTTCGTCGAAATAAACAGACTCATTATCTTTCAATTCCTCCTCCTCCTCCTCCTCCTCCTCCTCCTCCTCCTCTTCAGCTGTCGATTCCCCTTTTTTTATATAGAAATCCTTTTCATTAGAATCATCTTTCTCAGCTTTGATTTGTTTTTCAATTTTAAGTGAAGATTCCTTCAATTCCTGGAGCGGGTTTATAATTGGTGCCAACCTATTTTTCAAATTTGTCTCTGTTTCAGACTGTACTCCGCGTAAAGTATTAAATTTTTCAACAATGGATTTCCTCAAATCGTGAATTTTATTCGTTAAAAGATCTCTACTAGCGTTCACACTTGTTCTCGATTTTATTTCCCTTCCACGCCGTTTTATTCTCACCTTTTCCTTCCCTCTCCTCTGTCCTACCGTTTTCTTACCACCTTTCATAATTGCAAACACTCAATAAGAATGCTGTTCAACAACTAACCGCCAAATCGCGTTTGTTATATACTAGTCTATTTGAACTGGTTCGGGTCTAAAAATACGTCTAAATTCAATCTGTACCTACCATCGGTTAATTTACATTCCGTGCAGATTGTTACAAAGTTATGACCTTCACCTTTAGTCCAAACCTCGGAACACATATTTTTAAAAGTATTAAATATCATATCGCTCTCAGCGAAATCCCTATATATGAGTTTCAAAGATAATATATCTACTCTAAAGACCAAAATTATATTACTGTTCTCTCTAATTATGTGCTTCTGAATACTTGCATACGATTGGTTCAGAAACAGCACATCAATTTCTTTATGTCGTCCCATACTGTAATAATCTTTGATCTGTGGAACTCTTTGCAGTTGTAAATCGTCAAAGATTACTAAAGAATGTCTTTCTAAATCATTCGGGTTCGGGATGCTAGAAATATCATCTGACATAAAAAACTTTATAAACTTTAGCGTGGAGAAAATCTTTTCCAAGAATACATACTTTGGTTGATATAACGATTTACTAAATACATGTAAGCTGCGAAAGCGTAATGTTTTTTTATTAAAAATTAGATTCAACAAAATATTCGTTTTTCCACAATTTGAAGACCCAATAATCAAGCCGCGTACATTATGCGGAAAAAGATCGCCATGCTTATTGTTTTCACCTGATGTCTTCTTTGTACTGCTGATAATCAATTCGTCGAAATTTAAAATAGGTATTTCAGGTTTAACATCATCTTTCTTTGATACCTTATTTTCAATCATTGTTAACAGTGTGTGTGTGTGTGTGTGTGCGTTCCTACACACGTCATAACTACAACTAAAAGATAAAACATGGGTTTTTTCACACAATAAAACAACCAACAAGATGTCGCACTATATTCTCTCAAACAACAATAATACAACATGTCCAAAAGCTATATATACTAACTTAAAAATTATTACACTTATTTATTTTCTTAAACAATAATTCAACAATTGAAAGAAAATGTTCTTATCTAGCAACTTAAACTTAATCACGTTTTAACTCGGCTTCTAATCCACACCTCTCTAACATAGCGTCAATAATATCCTTTCCAAAAGAGTTTAAAGTTTCATGTTCACTAACATACCTACGTATTTCACTCTCCATCATACCCAATCTAGTACAAGGACATGTATCAACAACGTCTGGTAATCTTTTTCCCTCACGTTTCAACCTATCAAAATCTATTTTTGATAGATAACAAAAGCTTAAATGTCCAAATTGTTGTATTGTCTCACATTTCCCACTTAAAAATAATAAATAATCATTCAAAGTAAAATTTGAATCGGTACAACAACATTTTAACTCATCTACAAGTTTTTCTAAAAGCCTTGTCAATTTACAATTGTGAGGTTCAAATTTGAACGACAGCGATGATGATGACATAATCTGAAAAAATATACAATATTCATAAATGTTTTATATTAACTCTCCTAACCTAAGCGGTTATACTAATATTAAGAGTTAGCATTCGTCGTAAAACAGTCCAGCCTCTACACCACACATAATAAGCAAGTCCCGAACGAAAGTAGACCAACTATCAAGACGTTCACGAAAATAATCATCGCTAAGGTACTCGCGAACCGCTTCTATTTTCATTGCTAATAGTGAACAATCACATGTGCTGGACGCTTTTGACGTGTAACAAAAACTCCAATGTTCAAATTTTTCTACACCTTTTACATCATCCAAAAACCATATAAATTCATTCAAAGTGTAGTTGTTTGCACTTGTATATTTTCTCAATTCTACTATAAGGTCACTCAAAATAGTTGTTAAACTGCGGCGCGACTCCAACATTGCTGACGCCATACTCTGAAAAATACATACCGTACGTATTATTAATCAACAAGAAGATCCGTCTTATTAATCCAACTAGGATGTTTGAATCCGACCCATTGTACTAACACCTTTCGTCCTCTACGTTTCAGTACCTTCTCAACTAAATAAACATTCATATCATTCTCGTCCAACTCAGTTCTCTTTAATTCTTGTTCATAAAACCTCCCCAATATAAGTTCATTGTTAAAATCCTTCAATTGATATGTTGGCGGATCTGACGGGTATACGGAAACAATTTTAAACAATTCTACGCTCCAGTTGATGTGATAAGATTTATCGAAAATATTTCTATGCTTCGAAATGCGCACTACTTCGCCTAGACGAAATTTAGGTCTAATTTTGTTCTTTTTCAGGTTACGTAATTTCTGTCTATTTAACTCGGCAATAATTTTTTGTTCATGTTTTAGTGTAACTTCAGCAGGTTTTAACTTAATCGTCGAATGAACGGTGTTATTATACTGGCTTACAATCTTGTCTAACATATCTATCCACCTATAATTCCCGGTTTCGGTGAAATGTCTGTAGATTTTTGACTTTAATGTTCGATTAAATCGTTCAATAATAGCAGCCTTTTTGTCTGAGTAGACATGGTAATGGTGTATGTTATATTTCTTTAATAACGCCTTCACATGCGAATTGAAGAATTCCGACCCTTGGTCTGTGCACAGCAAACGTACACCGCGATTTTTCTCAAAAATTGGTTTTAAGGCTATGCTCACCTCGCGACCAGATTTCGATTTGAGAGGAACGGCGTACGCGTATTTCGAAAACGCGTTAATAACCGATAGAATAAATCTGTAGTTAGAGTTTATTTTAGTAAACTGAGTCATTTCAATTAAATCTGCCTGCAACATGTCCAAAATTCCCTTTAAAACATAACTCCGTCTTTTAAAGTTTTTACGTGCACTCGAGTGTAATTCCTTAGCTAAACGTTGACGAACAGTATTCATTTTGTAATAACCATGCACTCGGAATAAGGAAGAGTGTAAAATTTAGTTCAATGTTGACTCGCATCCACCGTTATGCTGTAATAAATAATATATGCAGCAGGATTTTTATGCACGCTATAACGCAAAACACGTTCGAGTCCTTCACCTTTGCTGCAACAAGCCGGCTAACGCGAAATGCAAAAACTGACCTTCCACAACACGACTGTAACTCAACTGTGCTTTCACTCGTCTAACAAAACCTGACCTATCCAATACTTCCTGATGACGATATCGACCTCAAGTTCTACCTTCACCCGCGCTTCCCTCCTCCTCCTCTCCATTGAAATTAGGTATGTCTTTATGAAACCACGCTAAAGTTTTAATTCGACATGGAAGTAAAAAACGCTTATCATCCAGCGGACTAATACAAATTCTACCCACTCGAACCTGAAATATATGGTGTAAATAGGAACGTATCAAATTTGATGATTCGTAATGAACACATCGTTCAAATAAGCATTTTTCATACATTGAAAATCTCAGTTTTGAATCAATAATGTATCTTGTTACGCCTTTAGCTACATTTTTATTTTGAATTTCATTATTTTCATTGAGAAACTCAAACGAATATAATTTTGGTCGTAATCCGACGAATTTTTTATGATTTTTGACGGAAAGTTTATTAATATTTAACTCTTTTTCGTATTGTTTTAAATATTCTACATTCAAATTATTACGTCTGTAATGCAGATATGCAAGAACACTTCATAGAAAGCACTTCTTATCATGTAGGTTCTTGATATTAATTACAACTTTTTTTGGTTATTATTGCCTTAGGTGTGCTAGTAAATTATGAATTGTTATACCCTGCATAAATGGAATTGTATCTCGCAAAATTAAGGTCTAAATGTTGTATACGATTAACAACCCATCCCGAGCCAAAACACAAAAATCTGTCAAGAGCATTTTGTAACTTATTAGACCCCGCTTCATACTGACTGAGTAATTCATCCTTATTTAAACTTATATTAACGATATTATGAGACGTACTGTGAAATGTTGCGTTAGTTTCAACCTTCAATTCTTGTCCATCACCGCTAACGTCAGCTAACGCAGATAACTTTACAAGATTAACGGTAGCAGCGATGAACCAACGAAGGTTTCCGTCAAAATGTCTCGATTGATTAATTAAAATTTCAAATATTTTATCTTTTAACGTTGATAATAGTAACTCTAAATCTATTTCGTTATTAATGAATCTAAATCTATACGTTCCTAATCGCAGCTGATGAACATTCAAGTTTGTATTCCATTTGAATAATTGTATAACAAAAGTTCCGAAACAAATTATCAGATGTAATCTCACCGAAATTGTGTTTTGAGCCGTCTAATCTGAATGTCGTTCAAGACGATGTTGAATTCTCCTCAATTCTGTCGAACGATGGATGAAGAAGGTGTGAAGGATGACCCGTGTACTCTCAGACTGCTGTTTGTAGAGAAGGATTTCTGCGTGTGTGATTGTAGAGAAAATACGTTGTCAGCACGGTGGGATGGACAGTCAGCCTCTCAAAATGCTAATAGAAATGTAGAGAAGGATATCTCACGTTGTGGTAGAAGTTGATTCTGAAACAATAACGTCAGCTTAGACGTCTTTCACAGCACAAAATTCAACAATGAAACTGTCAATAGAAGAACTAAGCTATTTATAACAGCGGTGCGAGTATAAACGGTTTCTTTGTATGTTTGCAAAGTTATTTCCCTTCTAATTTACGTCACACCGCAGAAGGATGTATTCTCTTTATGATGTACGTCAGAGTGTGATGAGACAATGAAAATATCTTTCTGGTGTAGGCGTTAGCCCGACGTGATTTTAAGGACAACTAGAATTTCTTCCCGTTTCCCGATTCGGGTGTTGGCCCGCCGCCGCAATTGTCCTTTGTGAAAGTCACACACACACATAATGATGGCCGGTGTTTAGTACCGGCTTTGAAGAAGGACGAATTTTGGGTATATAAAGCGCTACAGTTCGAATGCCAAATTATCAGTTATCCTGCAAATTGCACGCACGCAACATGAACACGGTTTCTTCAACTACACCCAGCAACACCGCCGCCAACATTCAACCACAGGTATGTTTTGCAATATTTTTTCTTGTGAAATATTATTTAAAAAATCTCAACACTAAACTTTAAAACATACATCATTAGTAATGATATCTTCTTCTTCTTTCGAGTTAATTTTTTCCTTCTTTGAATGTTATACTAACATCGAAATTATCATTAGATAAAAACGATGTTTTTTTTATCACTATGTATGTGCTACACTGGAAAAGTTTTATACGTTAGATAGATAGAAAATTATTCGTTTGTCTTACAATTTTAAAAATAAACAGATACAGCATTAATAATTGTATGAAAAGTGTAACTTTAGCACAGCTCATAGTAGTACTAGTAGTATGTGAACGTCACAATCAATGTAGCTCTCAACCCTTGTTGACTTTAAGACGGCTCAACAACGTTACCGTCATCACCGCTAAAAAATTTGGACTTCTAATAATTTTGCAAATTTTGAATTTGGAAGAATTTTTTCAAAAATTTGGAAAATTATTCCTAAAAACCATGTCTAACTGAATGTGTGTTTCTGATTTAAGGTGATGGAGGCGGAGGCTAACACTTCGTTGACCGCTCACACACCGGCTCCACACCTCCCAGCATGGTCGGTGCCGCCATCACTGTTTCAGCGATGGCTTCTGGAACGTGAGTGGCAACAACGCGGTTTGGCGACAGTCTGCTCCAATCCCACACCCTCCACCTCCACCACTTATCAAGAGACAATGTTGGCTGCGTCCAATCCCACACCCTCCACCTCCACCACTTATCAAGAGGCAATGTTGGCTGCGGAAACGCAGCCAATAGATCTATCGCTAACTTCATCCGATGAAGAGGAGCAGCAAAAACTCGACTCTGATGATGGCGACGCAGCTGGCGAAGCTCAAGAATTCGATATCAATGAATTCAACCGACCGCGTCACCATCAACGACGGCGAGCAACACCGCTCAGAGAGCTCTCTGAGCGGTGTAAATATCGGGTGGAGCACGCCAAGCTTGTGAAAACAATCTACGGTGATAGGGTGCTCCTGTCAATGAGGGGGGAGGAAGGCAGCAATATTACGGTTTTCCTCCCACATCGTTATATATATGTTATTACCTCTAAAAATATTGATTCCTTCAATAGGAATCAATATCATCTGGAGGTAAGACATATATTTAAGGTGGAAGAAGTGGTGGGGAATAGAAAGAAAAAGGGCAGCAAAGCAAAGCAATACATCACAACCAATATTAAATTGACAAAATTTTAATATTTTTTTAATAAAAAAAAGGTTTGATTGAAATTTGTGTATTATTTTGTGTTTATACTATGTTATACTAACACTTACCTAGAACGGACGACTATGATGATGATGATGGCGGTAGCGTGGTGGTATTTGCAAACACTGACTGAAGTAATTGGTGAAAATCGTGTGCTTACCCGGCTATTTATAGAGAAAATTTCCAAACCGGGTTACAAAAAAATAAAACATTTGATTTTCATGTGCATGTTTGAACATGTTTGCGAGTACTGAAACCGGTTATGATCATAGTCTGTTGTATACATTTGAACAAAGCAGACGTGTGCAGCAATGAGTCTCACAGAGGAGGATAATGAGAATCAATATAGACCGCAATTGGTTTGTGTAAGATCAACAGCAAATGTGATTAAGATAGTTTGCATCTTTACGTGCATAGCATATTGGCTTTCAATTCTAATTCTTCTTTATCTGAATTATTCCGAATTAGTTAATCAAAAATGTTTTACACCAAATTTGCAAAACGTCTTAAATTTCAATCAAAGTGCTGTACTATTTGAAAAGGAAACTATGAATTCTAGCTTCAATCATGATACACCATCTTCCAAAAAGGAAGATACAAGTTATCAACTACTCGACAAAGATAATACCGAATCAGATTGGTTTTCTAAACACTTATTAGATTTGGAGAGAACTAAAAATAAAACACTTTTCTTTATTAATGCCTGTGTTCGATCAGGTTTAAATAATAATATACCAAAATCGTTTGATTATCAACTTGAAAGTTGGTATTCGACTTTACTCTCACCTTACTCGCACGTATGTAATTTTTACAATTCTTATCAAATTCTTAACAATTGTGCAAGTCAAACAGAAGAAGATGTGAAGAAGCTTATAGATAGAACAAAACATGTTTGCAGAATTATCTAGGTAGGTGGGCGGCGCGATCAACATGAGCTTAGTGTTCTAGAGATTGTCTAGACGAAAAGATGGTTTGTCAAAACAGTCAAACAAGATCTGGCAAGCATAGAGGAAGAAGAAAAACAGCAACAACGAGGAAAGGAATAATAGGAAGCGGCTTATTATCTGTCTTAGGTAACATTGCGAAAGGTGTTGTGAATAGAGCGGGTAGCGCGGCGTCCACCCTACTTAATAAAACAATAGATTCATTACCTGGAGAATTGCATTTACCACATAATTTTAATTGGGGTAAATTTGATTCTTACCAGTACTGCGGGCCTGGTACAAAGCTAGAAAAAAGGCTTAAGAGAGGTGATCCGGGAGTTAATTCACTCGATAAAGCTTGCAAAATTCATGACATAAGTTATTCGCGCTCGTCTGATAATTTGACACGTTCGCGAGCAGATAAAATTTTAGCTGACAGCGCTTGGTCGATATTCAAGAATCCTCAGACAGACTACAAGCAGAAGGTATTAGCGTATTTAGTTACTTTGGCAATGAAAGCCAAGTCGGTAATTGGATCTGGAATGAAAATTCCACATGTTTCTAGTAGTAGTGGTAGAAGAAGGAAAGGAGTGAGAAAAACATCTAGAAAGAAAAGAGAAGGAGTGGGTAAAAAAAGGAATAGTGATTCTATGCGACGGGAAGCTATTAAGCGATTGACAAATCATGTAAAGGGAAGGGGATATTATCTCCGACCATACCCAGAATATTTTGGTGGGAGAATATTAAACTCCTCGACTTCGACGGTTCCGCATAACGCACACGGTCTATTGTCGTCTATGAAAAGCAAGAGAAGAAGGAAGAAGACTCATTCAAAACCGGTTAAACGCGAAGCTAGAAGTAGGCGGAAAAAGAATAGGAAAACATGAATGCGGTTAATATTGAGAACTTAAAACTCAATAAAGCTTTGTCTGATCATGATCTACAAAAGTGGGCATACTTATTGAAAATTCCATTGCGCGGTGTGTATATGCAGGATACACTACCAGAAAGAATTCGTCTCAATGAGATGGCGATTGTGAATTTGGATAATTATTCAGGAAAAGGTACACACTGGGTGTGCTATGACAAACAAGGTATAAATGTATTCTATTTTGATCCAATCGGTAACCTACAACCTCCATTACAATTGGTAAATTATTGGAAGAAACAGAAAAGGGTAAACGTTTTCTATAATGCTGATGAAATACAAAAACCTAATACAAATATTTGCGGACATCTGTGTTTGTTATTCTTGTCTGCTCAGTTGTAACTTTTTAGTAGCAGAGGTAAGTACTGCTATGGCTGTAATATCGCTGACCGGTACAAGCAGCGATCTATACGAACATTTACCGCAGGTTATAGAATTAGATAGAAATTGTGAATATGAAATTGGATTAGTTAATTTGTGGACTTTTAATTCTATTCCAAATGTGATTAAAGATAAAAATTCTAGTTTTAAATACGGCGATCAATTAGTCAAACTCGAAACAGGTTCTTATGAAATTGATAATATTGTAAAATTGATCAAGGAAAAATTGAATGTAGCTGGTGACGGTCTCATTATACGCGGGAATAATAATACTATGAAAATCGAAATCTATTCTGATAAACCGATTGATTTAACTCATAATGATTCAATTGGCAAAATAATGGGTTTTAATCAAGAAGTCTTAGCACCGCTTATTTGGCATTATTCCAGAAGACTTGTTTCAATATCCAACATTACAACAATCGAAGTTTCATGTAATTTGGCGTGTGGGAGTTATAGTGATGGAAAAGAAAAACACACCATTTACGAGTTTCTTCCAAGAGTTCCTCCAGGATATTTAATTAATGAATCACCAAATCCAATTGTTTATGTACGTTTAAATACGCACAAGTTTCAGAGCATTAATGTGAAAGTGACGGACCAGAACGGTTCATTAGTCGATTTCAGAGGAGACAGATTAACGGTTAGATTACATATTCGAGAGAAGAAGAAGAAGAAGAAGTAAAATGGGTTTCATTGTATTCAACCCGTATTCGGCTCGCTGTAGCTATAGCGAATATGAAAATAGTGATCTTAATGGAAAGAGGACAAGGATGAAAAGGAAAGGGAAGAGAAAGGTTCAAAAGAGTGTTAGTAGAGTTTCACATTCCGCCGTGTTAACATCTAAAAACGCAAAGATTTTAGAGAAATTAGGATTCCAAGTGAATTGGAATAATGTCGTCAACAGCGGCAATAAGTGAGATCTTAGATGTTGAAAGGCAAATACATTTTTTTAACGAGATAAAAAGTCTAGAGTACCATTCCCACGGTCCCTATGCAAACCAAAGATTATCAAATTCTGATGAGATAAGAATCCCAATTAATTCGCAAGATAACTATAGCCTACCATGCAGATCGTTCCTACTTATTGAAGGTGAAGTTAAGTGTAAAAAGACTGCAATAGGTGTAGACGGTGTGAGTAACATTATAGATGCACAGTATAAACTAGTAAGTAATGCAATCGGGTTTATGTTTGATGAAATAAGATATGAGTTGGCCGGTCACCCTGTAGCAAAGTCGCGTCTTGTAGGTCTCACAAGTACTATTAAAGGTTTACTGTTGAAAAGTGTGTTTGATAAAAATACTTACCATTTGGCCGGTTTCGACAGGGAGGGGTATACTCTAACCGAAAACAAGTTCAGTTTTTGTATTCCATTAAAATTACTTTTAGCTTTTTTTGAAGATTTTCAACAAATTATATTAAATCTGAAACAAGAACTCGTACTGTTAAGATCGCCGTCGGATATTAATTGCATCGAATCGGCAACTGGTTCAAGTGTTCAGATAGACATTACAAAATTACAGTGGAAAGTGCCATACTTACAACTTGAAGATCATGTACGCCTTAGGTTTTTACGCCTACTTGATAGCGATCGTCCGTTAAAACTTGCTTTTAGAAAATGGGAAATTCACGAATATCCTGTTTTACCGGCAACAAAAGTACACAGTTGGACAATTAAAACCGCTTCGTATTCAGATGCGCCGAGATTTGTAATTTTAGCCTTTCAAACAGATAGAAAATTGAAATATAATTCTACAATGGCTAAATTTGACCTGTGCGAGTTGTATAATGTAAAATTGTATTTAAATTCTGTTTACTTTCCCTATGATAACCTTCTCGGTAACAAACAGTTAATGTATAGAATGTTTTTAGATTTTGCAGGAAGCTATTCTAATTCGCCGGTAAATTCTGAACATGGGAATGAAATTGATTTTAGTACATTCACTAAAGATACACCGATTATGGTGATTGACTGCTCACACCAGACAACAACTTTAAAGAGTTCAGTAGACGTCAGACTTGAGTTTGAATTTGGAAAAGATGTGCCGGCTGCAACTGCTGCTTATTGTATTTTAATAAGCGATAATGTTGTAGAGTATACACCATTAACATCTATGGTGAGAGAGGTGCAGTAGTTTTTCCGATAGAGTGCAGCAGGTAGGCTATATAAGTTGGAGTGGGTAGGTTTTATGTCAGTAGGTGAAAGGCCATGCTATCGAGTAGAAGTTCGTCATCGTGTGACTCTCTATCGCAATCAACTTCTTCAACCTTACTTCAAGATTATCTAGTTGGGAAAGAAGAGGATATCTACGAGCGATTACCATCTTGCTATACCGGCGATTTATTGTCAGGATTAGAAGACATGGGTGAAATTTGTTCTTCGAAACCGTCGAGGAAACTGTATTCGGAAGCGGCAGCGCAGTGTGATCTAGACAAGGAGGATAAATGTGCGCGGGTGGAAGAAGAGGAGGAGGAGGAGGAGGAGGAGGGGGAAGTGAGTGATGGATATTCGAGGAAGAACAAACGTGGAAGTGATGATTCGTTCGCTGTTGTTGAGTTTCATGGTTTCAAGGATGAAAATAATCAGTTCATTTTAAAGGAATTTGCGATGATTGATCCAAAAAATACTTACATTATTCTACATTTTAAACCGCCATTTCCAAAATCAGAGCTATCATGGAAGACATATCGCGAAGTGTGTTGGTTGGAATTTTATCATCATAAAATAAAATGGGAATTGGGCGAAATCGATTATTCTGATGATACAATAAGAGCTTATCTTAGAAACTATGATAGAATATACACAAAGGGTGGAGAAAAAGCAGAGTTTTTGAAGAAATTTCACAATAAAGTTGAAACAATACCGGATAATTTTGAAAGACCTGATTATAGAAAGTTCTCTAGTTGTTGGACTTTTGATGCTTGCAAAATTCATAATAAGATTGCCGATGGTAGGTGCGCATTATTCAGTGCTAAACACTATTTATCATCAATGTTGTGTAAAGCGGAGGAGAGAGGAATTGATCGGAAAATAGATTATTTGTGCGAGGGGGATAGGATGAAAAGTATGAAGACATGTCCATTTTACACCAAGGAGAATAAACGCAAGTATGCACGCCAAGGATTCTATTATAATGGAGAGGAAGTGGTTTGTGTATGGTGTGGATATCAATTGTACTTGCACAGGGCGAGAATCTGCAATCTAACAAGCGATGTTGCTAATCCGGTGAATTTTTCTGTTCTTTTACCACTCATATAAATACTTGAATGCAAACAGAAATTGCTTAGTATTGTGTAGTAAGCCAACAGTGTTGCTATGGATCCAAGCAAATGGTTAAGTGCTGATAGTGAATTGGAATCAAAATTACAAAACTATATTGATTGGTTTGAAGTGTGTGAAGAGGCTATTGCAAAAACTAAAAGTAAAGGAGGTGATGTTGAATTTGCAAAACAATTAAAGGCAATTTTTCTAGATACTGTCGATATTAATGAAATAAGTGATTATCTACGTTATTACAGACCGTTGAAATTAAGCGTTTATAAACTATTACAAATTGAAGATCAAGTGTTGCGCAATATGTGAAACAAAAGGTTATTGACTGCTCACAGACATGTTTTAACATGTCTGTCCTTGAGCGGAGAAGAAATCTGGTGGTGGGGATAAGGAAACCGGTGGCGGGTGATTGCAGGCGACAGCATATTTTTCATCATTACCAGTTTTTCGCCGGTCGAGTACAGTTGTGCTTTTCTCAACCGCCATGTATCAGCAGCGACAACAGCAGCAGCAGCAGCAGCAGCAGCAGCAGCAGCAGGAATCGCGTCCATTCAGTTTGACTAGATTCAATGAGACATCGCGGGAGAATATTCCTATTGTACAAATACATGGATTGAAATCTGACTTTAGTTATCCTATTCAAAAAGCAAGGTTAGCTCGCACACAATTTGGAACAAGAATTATACTGCGATTATATGAAATTAATAATCATGGCGGACATTCGTACTTTGATGTATATTTGCCGGAAAAGTTTCTATCCGAGTTGAATGCTCAAACTTTGGAAAGTTTCAATAGCGGGAGATATGTTATGAGATGTATTCATCAGGAGGACAAACCATCGCTGATTCTTCTGGATAATGCAGCATGTTAGAGCAATGTGGAAGATAGTGGTATAGGCCTGTTTCTTAGCTGAATATAAAATGAGATTTCTATATTAGACTATTATGAATATTTTTCACAGTAGTCTAGTGTAGAAGCGAAATCAATGTTTCAGTTTTGAGATGGGGAAGCGCTTTAAGCTAACGCCTGCAGCTTCGTACAGCACAAAGATGGAGCTAGTTAAACCTGATGGCAAACTGTCAAGTTTAATTAAATTCATCCTCCTGTCGGGTGGAAAGCGAAGCAATAAAAGTGAGTATATAGGATAAGTAGACTGCAGTATAGGCCTGTTTCTTAGCTGAATATAAATTGAGATTTTCCATATTAGACTATTATGAAAAATATTTTTTCACAGTAGTCTAGTGTAGAAGCAAAATCAATGTTTCAGTTTTGAGATGGGGAAGCGCTTTAAGAGTGCTAACGCCCGCAAATTCTTACGGCAAAAAGATGGAGCTAGTTAAACCTGATAGCAAACTATCAAGTTTAATTGAATTCATCCTCCCGTCGGGTGGAAAGAGAAGAATATATAATATTAGATAAGTATTGCATTTGATTTAGTATAAGTTTGTTAGAGCTACAGTTAGGTAGTAGTAGCAGCACGCAGTGAGAGCTTCTTTAAAACATAACCTTAAAAATGTCTCAATGTTTTAGTTTTGCAAAGTTCAAGAAATTATCCAGATTGTTAATGGGTATAAGTTTGGATGAGTTTAAAGAGCTAGCTAATAGTGTAAAATTCTCACAATATTGTGTTGAAAATGTTAAGAAAGATAAGGATGATTATGATGATAAGGTGTCATCTGATAGCGATGACTCATGGAAAAATTCTAGTTCAAAATATTCTATCCTCTCTGAAATTTATGAGCTCTTAGATATTGTAATTGAGGAACGTGGACATTTTCACTATGGATGTAGCAATGATCATCCCATTACTACAATTACAGATTCTAATCAGTTGTGGGAAGTTATTTTCGATCTGGCAGAGCTGAAATGTATCAGAAAGGGCTAACATTGTTAGATTGATGGTAGAGTATGTTTTTCACAACAGTTAGGCTCAAGTAATTTCAGATTTTTAGTTACATCATGTCTGTAGACAGGTTCGGACGTGTTTCACGCGGTAAACATATTATTGATAGTGAAAAACAAATAGATGAACTTAAGAAAACAATTTTGACTAGATCAAATTTTGATAAAGAAAAAACAGCTTTAGTCTCAACTGACTATCTTCATTCGAGTTTGAAAATAATTATCGAAGAAGCAAAGGGGCAAAGAGAAAAACTGCTCAGTAAAGATGAATTCAATAAAGAGAAAAAAGATAATTTACTGACTAGAACAGAATTCAAAAATGAGAGAGAAAAGCTGCTTAGTAAGGAAGACTTCAAAAAAGAGAAAAAAGATAATTTACTGAGTAGAACAGAGTTCAAAAATGAGAAAGAGAAACTGTTTAGTAAAGATGACTTTAATAAAGCTAAGAAAGATATTTTCCTGACTAGAACAGAATTCAAAAATGAGAGAGAAAAACTACTCAGTAAAGATGACTTTAATAAAGAGAAAAAAGATAATTTGCTGAGTAGAACAGAGTTTAAAAATGAGAAAGCCGGATTTGTCTCCTTTGAAAATCTTAACACAAGTATAAAAGTATTAGAAAGCCTTTTAATCGATTATGTACATAATAGTCAGGATTACAAGAATTATTTAAATACTATAATGTATCGATATGCTTATCATTTGATAGGAAAGTGTCTAATAGCTATGAGAACTTTCAACTGGGAGGAATTGGAAAGTCGTGGGCTTACACTAGAACATTGTGTTGATGAGTTTTTTCGTAGGATTAATATGTCAGAGCCAGAGGTTAAATATGATGCTAACCAGTTTCCAACACCAGAGCAACAACGGTTAATAAATCGTTATAAAAACTACTCATAAAAAGATTTTTTAGACAAAGAAAGTTCTAGCAATGAGAGAGATAGGACTTCCATTTTATAGGTGATGGAGGTGGAGGAGGCAATTCAAAATGGCTGTTAACATAGTTATTTATTTTTTTCTTTCCTAACCTTACCCCCACACAGTGCGGGCTTGAATGATGTCTAAAAAAAAGAAAAATTCATGCAGTACAGGTTTGGGCGAAGCCTAAAAAAAAGAGAAAAAGTGGAAACAATTCAAAATGGCTGTTTTCATGTAGTACAGGTTTGGGTGATGCCTACAAAAAGAAAATGGCTGTTTTAAACAAGGTTATTTATTTTTTCTCTCCTAAACTTATCCCCCCACCCAAAAAAAAGTGGAAACAATTCAAAATGGCTGTTTTCATGTAGTACAGGTTTGGGCAAAACCTACAAAAAAGGAAAAAGACCGTGAGCGCGCGCGCCATTCTCCTTTGGACAGGGGCAGGGGGGCTTGAAGGGGGATAGGTCCAGGGGGCTTGAGGGGGGGTAAACGGGTCCCCCACTCCAACATGTGCAGCCAATGGCGTGCCTCAAAAATTTACAAAATGGCCGACTCCCCCCTAAAGGGGCGTGGTCTTCTCCCATTGGCCAGGGGGGGCGTGGCCTAAGGGGGGGGTGACCTTGAAATGCAGGCCTGTGATTGGTTAGGCCGTTCCTGCAATACCACACTACTTTTACTAGAAAAAGTGAAGATAGAGACCGTAGAAAAGCTTTCATTTTCTAAAGAATAAAATAGCACAGGACGAATGAAATTAATAGGATACAAGATATCTCTTGTTGGTACGGCTTATTTCTGCACCAATGTTCCACTGTAAAATTATTGTAGAATTGATATGGTATTGAATACGCACGAATTAGAAAAGTGGTAGATTGATTTATCATGTCTCTCAGCAGTATAATTGAAGTGAAAATTCCGTCCAGATGCTTTTGTTAGTCAACTTCGTGCGAGCGTCTGTTGCCGGGACCTAACAAAGAATAAATTTAGGTTTATCTATGTAATTTTGCATGTATACTCTAAATTCTTACAATTATATTTTAAATCCCAATTAAGAACATAATCCTTCTAATAAATTTAATGCAATGCATTTTGTAGAACGTCTCACATAAAGTCATACAATGAAACCATATAATAATAGTGACAGCTAGTATATTGAATTAAAGAGTATTGAACAGCTCAATAATATTGAACGTTTTTAAAACATTTATTGAGATTTATTCAATTATTGAGATAATTCTTGAAGACTCCGGTTAAGGCTGTGCGCAGGTTTTTTGGTCATATTTTTTTTCAAGTTCATTGTATTGGATATTACTAAGGTATTGAAATGTTGACTATTGCCATGATGAATTATTTTTTTCATCAAATATTTTATGAAATATGGGAATTCAAAGTTGAAATTTTTCGGTTTTTTTGGGGCAATTGATCTCCCCTACAAGTTATTTTAAACTTTCAATAATTTTTTTTAGATGAAAGATACATTGAGGAATAAAATGACATATTTTTCATTCTGATCAAACAATTAGTTTTCTCAAAATAAATTTTTTAAAACATGCGAAAAATTTCAGTTTTTCAAAAAACTATTTTGAAAAAACCAATTGTTGAATTAAAATAAGAAATGTGCCATTCTTCTCCTCGAAGTGTCTTTCAGTTATAAATAATTTATCAAAAGTTTAAAATTACTTGTAGGGGAGATCAATTGCCCCAAAAAACCGAAAAATTTCAACTTTGAACTCACATATTTCATAAAATATTTGATGAAAAAATAATTTCTCAAAGCAATAGTTAGCATTTCAATACCTTAATAATATCCAATTCAATGAACTTCGAAAAAAAATTATTACCAAAAACCCTGCGCACAGCCTTAAGGAGTATAATCAAAGTAAGATCAACAATCAAATTCATTCAATATTACCAATCCTTTTTTTTATGAAGCCCACATAGGTCCACTTGAGACCTGTGTGTGGGTATTGAGTTGGATGATGATGATTGATGAGTTGGACCTACATGTTTAGGTGGGTTCCGAGCCACCGGAAAGTGGTTTCACAGCAGAAGCAACAGTCTCTCTTTTGCTGGTCAATCCAATCAGTCACCCTTACAAAGAGAGCCCACAAGAGCATTGCTTATTCTTATTGCACAGATCTTATTCTTATTGCTTAGTTCTTATTGAACAGATACCTGCTGCGGCTCACAGCTATAACTTCCCTTAATTCCTTGTTACCTTGCTAGAGATCTGAAAGATCAAACAGTAAAATTTAAAAAATGCTTTGTCTCTGTCTTTGAAAAAAAGATAAACTCAAGTGTACTACAACCCGACACGCCATCTCATCAGTTACAATAGTCTCAACAGTTACCTACCATTGTATACACTATAAAAAGCTTTATAAAATGAACATTTTTTTCAATTATTTATTACATTTTTCCATATTTTCAAGACTTTAAAAACTGCGGTAGCTTGTTGTAGAGATTTAGAGTTCCTTACCAATATAAATAGGGTTTTGTTCGAATAAGCTACTATTGTGACTCATCAAGTGATAATCTTCTAAGCTTTGTATATTATAATCATGTACGTCAAGATTTTGGTTTGTATAAATTTTTACATATGAATAATTGTGTCTCTCCAAGTGATAATTTCCTATGCTTCGTGTGTTATAATCATGTACCGGTACGTAAAGATTTTTGTTCATCTTACTTTTTTACACAAATGAATTAGCTTCATACACATACAAGCAAGGAACAGTTAGTGAACGAAAAGCCGTATTTATAAACGTTACTCTAGTTTCTCTTGACTCGAGAAACTCTTGAAATGTAATGCATTTATATAGGCATTTCAAGAGTCATTCGAGTGAAGAGACACTAACGAAAAGTTCATAATTATTACGGCTCCGATTCTCTTGAACAACGGCCTACTTGAATCTCACCTATTTGATCTTTCCAGACACCTATCAACTTTATTTGATGAAACTTTATAAAAGACTTTTAAGTGGAAATTGTGACTTACGTTATAGCTTGACGACCATTTCACTTTGTTGTCGAGGGCATCGTCAGACAACCCACAGTACACTCCACTAAATTTCCACTTAAAGTGTTTTTAAAAGTTTTATCATATTAATTTTTCAGATGAATTTGACTGCAAGTCGTTAAATTCACCTGAAAAGTTAATATTATCAACGTAGTTTATCATGGAACAAGAAATCCAGGAATTCTATTATTTATTAGTGGAAACAAGATGGATCTTCAACATCATAAATTTATTTGGATTTTAAACACCCTATCACGGTTTGGTTTTGATGAGTTACCTCACGTATCGCTCTCGTATGATTCACCGTATCTCATGTTTTACTATCATGCACACAATTTCATAAGATAAAAAGTAGGCCTATGTAAAGTATCTACTTTAGATTGATATTTGATATAAATACACTTCCAATTGGTTTGATAGAAAACGTATCAGGGTTTAAAATATTATGTGCTTGCATGTAGGCTTTAAAATTGTCATTGTTTGACTACACATCCAGTCAAGATCACTTAGATCTTCAAAATCGCGACGTGCGTCGTTAAACGGGAAGATTGTCAACAAAATTAACCCTAACTAGATCGGAGACTCAGTTCTGTTTATCATTTGGCGTATTAGAGTATCTTATTTTATACAGTTTACCTGGGAACTCTGTTGTGGAATAGATGCAGCAGTGAAGCCCTCCGGGTTGAAAATAAACAACTCATTTCTTTTAAATAAGCGCAGAAGAGCAAACAAAAGGATCCGGCTTCTTTTTAAGTACCGTACTGGTTTATAGGCTACCTTGACTCTTATGTAGGCTAGGTGGTAAGACGGGTGGGGGAGTTTTTATCATAGGCTGCTAAACTTGTGGATGATATTTTGCTGGCTTTTTCTCTTTGCACTGTATCCTGCTTCTTTGCAATTTGTTACTGTTTACACAGGCGGCAAGCTACTACTTTAGACTTGCGACTTGTGGATCAACATTTTTCTCATCTTGTTTTTAAAGACACGGAGATCCTGGAATTTTATACTCCTCTAGGAAAAGAGAGAATAAAGAGCAGAAAGAAATGAGAGAGAAAGAGAGTGAGAAAAATGAGAGAGAGAGAAAGGAGAGAGAGAGAGAGAGAGAGAGTGAGTGAGTGAGTGAGAGACAGAAACAGTAAGTTAGTGAGAGAGAGAGAGAGAGAGAGAAAATGAGTGTTTGTGAGAGTGAGAGAGATGAGGAAGAGAGAAGAAGAAGGGGAAAAAAGTGAGACAGAAAGAGGAAGAGAGAAGAACAAGGAGAAGAAACTGAAACAGAAAGAGAAGGATATAGAGGGTTTTATCTGGGACTCGACTACTTTATGTTGCTTCTTTTCTCTGTACTTCGCCTATCGCAAATTGAATCAGGTCTTCGCGACCTCTAAGCGTCCCCGTTCTATCTGACGAGGGAATTTTAAGGTTATTCAAGTGTAAAGAAATGGTTCCAGCCAATGAAGTTCACCCAATAGACCTAGAACCTCGTTTCATTCGTGGTGATATTACGATGTATTGAGGATTATTGAGCCTCAATAAGTTATTAGAGGGTTGTTGATGAATTATGTGATCGATGCATTGTTCTAATTGCGTAATTGGCTTTTCAGTTCGAGGTTTGTTCAAGTGTAAAAAATGGTTGAAGCTAATTTAGTTTGTCGAGTAGACTTGGTACCTCATTTAACTCATGGAGCACGATGTATTGAGGATTGATCTTCATTAAGTTCAATAAGAAAAAAAGGGAGACAGAAGGTGAAAATAGAGGAAGAGCAAGCGAAGTAGGAGGATAAGGTGGGTGAGTAAGAGAAAAATCAAGGAGATTATTAAAAAATTGTAAGAGTGAAGCAAGTTCACTCAACTAGTTCATATATTCACAAGAAGAATGATAAAGAAACTCAATTTTGACACATTGAACAAAAGTGTTAAGTTAAAGATATGAGAATTGATCATTAAAGTCTGTCATAGTAAGCTACATTGCCCGATGTAAAGCTACTTAATAAGCCTTGCCATTGAGAGGATGAACAATCACATTTGGAAAATGCATCACAACTTTAATCATAACTTTGATAAATTGACCTATAAAGTATTTAATACAAATCATTAACGAGGTACCATTTTCGTCGATATATTTCACAATCTACAAAATTAGGTATCTCAATATATTGTTTACCCTTCGTTGTCCCTTCTCTGGCCATCGTCAGAAGATCTCTTATTGTAGAAAAGACCTTCCATTACTACTCTTCCCAATCACCAGCCTACAGCTTCTCATCAAATATAAAAATAACAATTCCTTAATGTGTCACCTTTTAAAAAGGAAATGGACAATCTTTTTAGCTAATAATTTATCGACAGGCCTAATAATAACCATCACTAGCGACTAGCGACCCTGGTTGTCAAATATATCGGCGCACATGTTATCTCGTCGATGATTTTGTATTGCGAGCGTTACCAGCTTTAGGGGGGTTTTGGGGGGGGGGGTTGAATGCCTGTTAGATAGGAGAAAGCATTAGCGTGTCCCGGAAAGTAGCTTACATCAATCTCCTTGGCATGTGCGTGTGTGTGTTTGGGCCAAAGCGCGTTTAAGCAAGTGAGGGGTTTCGTGAGGGAGTTCCTTTCCCCCCCTAGGGGTTGCACCGCACCCTTCCAAGACATCGCCTGTCTTTTCTTTGAGAAGGCTATCACAAAGTCGTCGTCGCTAAGGCCCCAGTTCTCTAGCGGGGCTTCTGAAGGTGGTGGCAGCGCTTGTAGTTGGTGAGCTAAGGGTTGTTCGGGCCCTTTTCAAAGTCCGGGGGTGGTTTGGGGCAGCAAATAAGGGCGAAAGCACCTTGAAGGCGAAACTCTCTCCGAATCTATCCACCTTTCACATCATCATCATCAACATCAGCATCATTCATCCATCCGCTGCGCGTATCTAGCCTTGACGTAGTTCCCTACGCGAAAGGCAAACATCCTGTTTGCTTTGGGGGTTCTCTTCATATATCGTCAGTCTTTGCTCTCTTCGCTCCTCTAAGCTGCTTCTTCCTTCGCGCGTTTTTACATTCCTTGAATTCTGCCTTGAGCGTCTTGTGGCAACACTATCCTCATCATGCATCCTGTTTCATCAGCTTACTTAGCTATCTCGTTTTCGTTTACACCGCTTCAATATGAACGACAATAAACTACTTGGATATTTGATGGAATTCTGGTTGAATCCAACTTTTTTCAGTGGAAATATCCATTGAAAGTGTTTAAAAGCACTTTGATATCAATTGAACTTAATCTCTCGTATTTAGGCCCGTATTTATGTATGAGCCTTGAGCCTTCTTGAACTAAAGGGAGACATGAAAAGCATGCAGAAGAAGGGCTTTTCAAGTCTTCTTTGAGTATATTATGCCTGTTCATTTTGAACCAATAACTATTCAAAATTGTTGAATTCCATTTAATTACCTTTTTTCTCTTTTTTTTTGTATAGGCCTACTATGGACCACATTTATTTCCCATTCAATTCATGCTGGTCTCTTTTTTCCTTTTCCTGACACTCTGAGCAATTCGTCTTCCTTGAGACCAAGTTTCAATTTTTGGCTCCTCTGGAAAATCATCAACTTTTAACTTCCTTCTTAGGCTTGCCCACAAAAATCAGTTACTGTTATATCCAATCCCTGCATATCTGTTTTAGATTCTATGAACCATCTGAATTTTGATTTTCTAGTGCTTATTTTTTTAAATATTTTATGTCTGTCTGTTTGGATCCATTCTAAATAGATGGGCATAAAATGCTATTCTTCTCTTTCTAATTGTCTCCGTGATTTTTACAATATGCCTATAGATTTCTTCATTGCTGCAGGTGAAGATATTATGTTTTTCATTATGCTTGCCAAACATTTTTCTTAAGATTTTTCTCTCCTGTACTTGTAATTTTTGGCGATCACCTTTTCTATTTAGTGTTAAGCACTCTGCAGTATTTAAAGCAGGTTTATAATGACAGTAAGGTAATGCCTGAGCTTTGCATTCTTTGAAATTGACCTTTTGTTATAAATATTCTTTGTTAACTTATAGGCAAGTCTCATTTTGTTAACTCGCTGGTTTATAGAATCTCTCTCGGATAATTTGTCATCAATTATTTCTCCTAAATACTTGAAGCTTTAAGTTCTTTTCATTCAACCATAATTTAATTATCTATAATGAATAATAAGGCATGAAGTTGTCACAATAACATATATTATAAATTTGGTTGTGACAACTTCATCTCTTATTATTCATTATGGATATCTTCCTTCCTGGATACTACCTTCGCCACTACAAATAAATTTAATAATCTACTGTATATCTGAATATTAGCTGAAAATGAAAGAAAATTCGGTCAAGTACAGAGAAATCTGTACCTTACTAGCTAGCTTATTGTCTAGAACTCTGGAAATTGAAGATACTGTAGCTGATTACTATTATTAGTGTGAAATTGACGAAAATATATTTTTTCCATTATGTTCAGGAAGCTAGAAATATTTTTTCCTATCTAGCATTGAAAATTATGAAGTGAAGCTTATAATTCATGTCTTTAGGCAATCTATGTTTAATTAAAAGAGCTATAACGCAATTGCTCTATAATCTTTCGTGAGACAACTCAGTAATATGTGCTACACTTGCACACAGACACTGCGTAGACACGTGAATGGGCTGAGAACCTGATAAAACGATAATGCTGTAATTATATTCGCAATATCGAGCATGCAGATAATATGCTAGAGGGCTCAGGTGAACAATAGTGCCAGCAGCTGAGCCGTACAGAATCTCTAGAGGCAAAAGACACAGTAACTAAGTGAACGTGGGTTTGAAAGCAGTGTGGTTTGGGCTCACGAACCCGGGTTCAGCGGCTGTGTGGGCATGAGAAGCCTCAAAACCACACCCACTACCCTCTGTCGAGACTCATCAGTGGCGTATATGAGGCTCATGCTCATCACATGCCTTTGTTCTTCAAAGTTATTACCTTGTGCCATTCTATTTGTCTCCTGTCTGTTTCCAGTTTCTACATTCATCCTCCGCATCCTTCCAATCTGCTTTGGCATGTCCTTTGATGAACAGTTGTCTATTGCTTCTATCTCTGTCCTTCTCCAACTTCTTCTCTGTTCTCTTGTCCTTCAATACAGTGCGACCTGGCTACAATGAGATTCGAAAGAGCATACAATGACTCTATATTAGAATATTATTTTATAACGTTTTTATGAAAGTCTTACCCTATGTTTATTTGTAACAAATATTATTACCCTCGTGGGAGTTGAGAAGAAGGAGAAGAGAGAGAAGTAGAAGGGAAAGAGGGGAAAAAAATAAAAGTGATGAAGAAGGGGAGAAATGAGAGCAAGAAGAAAAAGAATCCTCAGCGATACAATTGTCAGATTTCTAGTAAATTAACAGAGATGGGAGAAGAAAAGGACATTGTTCATGTACAGTCTCTGATAGCTAAATGATTAATCAATGAAAAAGAAGTATGAGGAAGAGGAAGAGGAGAAGGAGGAGAAAAAGATGCAGAAACAAGAAGGAGAAGAAAGAGAAAAAAGGGGGAGGAGGAGAAGGAGAAGGAATGGAGGAGGAGGAGGAGGAGAAGGAGGATGAGGAGGAGGATGAGGAGGAGGATGAGTAGGAGGAGAAGGAGGAGGAGGAGGAGAAGAAAAAGAAGAACAACAACAACATAAACAACAACAAGAAAAAGAAGAAGCAAGAAGGAGGAGAAGATTAAGAAGAAGAAGAAAAAGAAGAAGAAGGAGAAGAAGAATAAAAAGAACACGCAAAAACATTCTAAGAAGTGGAAGGAGGAGGAGGACGATTATGAGGAGGAGGAGGAGGAGAAGGAGAAGGAGCAGGAGGAGGAGGAGAAGGAGAAGGAGCAGGAGCAGGAGGAGGAGGAGAAGGAGAAGGAGCAGGAGGAGGAGGAGAAGGAGAGAAAGAAGAAGAATAGGAAGTAAAAGGACAAGATGAAGGAGGAGGAGGGGGAGGAGGAGGAGGAGGAGGAGAAAAAGAACAAGAAAAAGAAGAAAAACAACAACATAAACAACAACAAGAAAGAGAATAAGCCATACGGAGGAGAAGATAAAGAAGAAGAAGAAGGAGAAGAAGAATAAAAAGAACACGCAAGAACATTGTAAGAACATAAGAACATAAGAAGTGGAAGAAAAACCATACATGGAGAAGACGTATGATGAAGCCGGAATACATATATATTTATATATAAGGCCCGTGACCAGGTCTCGGAGGGTCTCTAGATAAAAAGGAAACTCAGTCGCTCGTGTTTCAGTTACATTTTTTGTGATGAGCTTGTTAATATTTAGCAATTCAATAAAGGTTGTAACATCTTCCTAGATAATATTTATGACTTTTCCAATTTTTTTGGGTCCGAGGCAAGAAGTTCTATGTATACTATATTGTGGTTACTTTTATTTCCATTCCATTCCCCTCGAAGGCCTATCACTTTTTTCTACTAGTTTGTCCGTTTCGGGGCTCCTTGGTTAAGAGTCCTGGGGCCTGATTCCACCATCTAAGTCATTTTATTGGAAACATGCCGTACCAACACCCTTATGTTACAATTGTACATGATATAGTTTTCCTTATTGAAACAAATTGATAAAAGGAATAATATTGTTTTTCGGAGGCTGAGTCCTGTGCATGAGTAATTTATGAGTTGGACCTACAGTTTTAGGTGGGTTCCAAACCACCGGGACTGATTTTACAGCAGAGAACACGGTCTTTTTTGCTGGCCAATCCCATTCAAATATTAAGTCACGATCTTTCAGAAGTGAGAACCATTCAATCATTATTATTCCGATATCTTCCAGGCAAATGGCTTCTGACCATTAGTCATGCCAGGGCAGCATGTTTTGACACAGTCGTTAATGTGAGGTCTGCGCTTTTTATTTTGCTCTTCCTCAATACTTACTTCAGCCCTCCATTGACCATTGCAACCCTTCGAAAATGCTGCTCCTCCCCCAAAAAGGGCTTAAAGTAGGGCCAGTGACCAGTGAACGGGTCAATATGGCGCGTGCTTGAAAGCGTGCATGCGAAAGTCCCGTCCTGGCTTCTGATTGGCCAATCCAGTGACCGCTTCCACAGTGCAGGCAACATTAAAACATCATAAATTATCGAATTCGAATAAATGCCAGTCAGTGGTGACTTCTGTTCTCATTAATAATAATTTTCCACAATAAAGCTACATGTTTTTATTACTGTTAATGAAATGTAATGAAACCAGTTTTCAAGCTAACTCATATGTTATCAATTTTCATGTTATCATCGATTTTTGAAAAAAATGCATCGATTTTTAAAAAAAATGCAAATAGAGTCTATTTTATGATGATCAGCTCTATGGTACGACTGCATTGGCCAACGTAGAATAGCAAAAAGAATTAATCCTTCATCCAAATGGATATAATAATTTCTGAAGTTATATAAAATAAAATCATGTACGTTTTAACTTTTTCTTGCAAAAGAGAAATATAGTCTACCTAATAATGTTTTTTTAAAAACGGGACATACCTGAGTTTCAGGTATTATACACTTTCAAACTTAAAGATTCACTGATACTCTTGATTGAAACAAGATGGAGGCATTCTGTTTCCCAACAAAATGGAGGATTCTTATTTTCTAACAAAATGGAGGATTCTTATTTTCTAACAAAATGGAGGATTCTTATTTTCTAACAAAATGGAGGATTCTTATTTTCTAACAAAATGGAGGATTCTTATTTTCTAACAAAATGGAGGATTCTTATTTTCTAACAAAATGGAGGATTCTTATTTTCTAACAAAATGGAGGATTCTCATTTTTTAACAAAACGGAGGCATACTATTGGCTGTGTACCGAAACCTGTTACACCCACTATGGAGGGGTTAACGAATAATAGTAAAAGTTGAATAAAGACAGAAAACTTCTGTTTTTTCCTAGTTTTCTCATTTAAAACGTATTTCTCTGATATGGATTCATTTATCTATTCACCCGTTAGTATCGATAAAATGTATTTCAAGCTTAATAAAAATAATAAAGCTCATAAATTCATCAACTGGAATTGATAGACTTCATTACTCAAAGATATTATTTTCTTTTATATTCTGAAAAAGAATAAACACGACTTATACTCAGATACTCACAACCTTGTCAGTCATTATGTAGTAAAATTTCATCTGGGGTATTTGTCCTGCGACAGCTCGCTAGATTAAATGACAAAAAGTTACTTTTTACAGCTTACCATGGGCTCTTACTGTCACATATTAGGTATGCTATCTTAGTATGGGGTAATTCATCAAAACAAAATCTTTATAGGGTGTTTAAGATCCAAAAGAAAGCGGTTAGGTGTACAGAAAGAGTAAATAGATTAGATTCATGTAGGCCGTTGTTCAAGAGACTTGGTCTCCTAACTGTACCCTGCTTATATGTGTATGAAGCTACTTTATATGTAAAAACGAATGATATTAACCAAAATCTTGATGTACATGATTATAATACAAGAAGCCGAGGAGATTATCACTTGGTGAGTCACAATAGTAGCTTATTCAAACAAAAACCTAGTTATATTGGTAGGAAATTCTACAACAAGCTACCGCAGTTTTTGAAGAGTCTTGAAAATATAGAAATATTTAAAAAACAATTGAAGAAATATTTAGTTGATAAAGCTTTTTATAGTGTACAAGAGTTCCTTTCACATCAAAATTAAGCCTCACCTCAACTAATTGAAGTAATTATGGTATCTAGTGTATAATAATTGTTGATCTGACTTGTCTTATATTCCTTAACTGGAGTCTCCAAGACGTAATCTACAAAAAAAAAATATATATATATATATACCGTTATATGCATTATCTCTTATATTTTGTTTGAAAATAGTTTTTTAGAGTTATGCACTAAAGTAACGCACTATCATCAGTTCTTATTAGTAACCCTTTTATTTTCAAGGATGAAAGTGTGAAGAGTGGACGAGGTTTGTCCAAACTTTATTGGTCAAAACTTAACTAGGTTTTATGTGAATCGTCACTGAAACAATATATGCTATATTATGATGCATTAATAGATATGAAAAGTATATGTTATCATTAGTAGAATGATAATAAGAATTATTAAAAGTGAATGCATGATGAATAATAATAATAATAATAATAAATAAATAATAATAATAATAATAATAATAATAATAATAATAATAACAACAATAATAATAATAATAATAATAATAATAATAGCATTCACTTCACCGATAAGACTGTAGTTCATATATTCTGAGTATTTGATAGATAGAAACTTTATTTGCCATTAAAGCACAAAAATCACAATTATTGGAAATAAAAGATACTTTCATAACATAACACAACAAATTCATCGTCTACAAACTTTGAGATGTTCGTAATATTGTTTTAAATGATGCGAGAAATTTGTGAATTTACAAGAATCAAGTAATCTAATCTGATCTAACACTAGAGCAACCCTATTCATTAACTTTATGAAACATCCATGCAGGTTGTTACAGAACTCGTATATCCATCAATTATCAATACAAACTTAATGATGAGTATTAGCTATGTAATTTGACTCATGCTTGCTATGACTAGCAATAATGGCAACATTACCAATCGGAAACGGCTTGAAGCGGGTGAAAAACCATCAGCAAGGGCTTTCAAAAGAAAATCGACAAGGAAATGTCCTTTGAAGGTTGCTAATAACCTGCGACGAACAGATGGCTTGGAAAAGAGGAAGAGTGTGTGAAAGAGAGAGGGTGAAAGGGAGAGAGTATGTGAATAAGTGAGAGAGAGTGATAGTAAGAGGGTAAGTAGGAGAGAAAAAGCGACAGTTTATGAGGGAGAAATTCTTAGAACAGGAAATGGAAAAGAGCTGAGGTGTCTGAAAGGATTACACATAACAGCCAATCATGAGTTTGCTGAAGGGATTTTCTCCGACTTCAGAATTGTAAACGCTTACTGCTGAAAGTCAAATGCTCAGTGAAAGGGTTTGAATTCTACTAGGGAGTTTCAACTTACGTACGCGCATACACTGAGTTGAATCAGAAAATGGGCTCTCCAGTATGAAAGGCTCACAACGTTTATAGAGGAAATATTCAAGGAAATATTTCTAGGAATATCTAAGCGAGGGTATAAAACATGCTGATACTACCGTTCAAGAGCAGACCTGATCATTCGTGACTTGAAATTTCGATCACCCAGGTACTAAGCTACCAGATATGTCGTTGCTCATTAAATTATCTTAACTATGCATTTTGTAGATTTATTTGAGCTTTCAGGTGAAAATCATTATTGAGACAGACATGTGATGTGTGAAACATTATGTTCAAAGATTTTGAAATCTATTCAGTTCGAATTTCAGTTTTGGACAAATTTCAGGAACAGCTTTAGACTGAGAGCCTGTTCAAATATCTTAATAAATGGATAAATTCCAAAAGTGAATCTGACAGACTTAATGTACCTGGAGTGAATTTTGTTCTTGGATAAAATTTTTTTTTTTTGTATATTGTCTCTTATATAATTCTCTTATCAACTACTATGACAAAAAATAGGTGAATTCACTTGTATCTTGTACAAAATCTTGGAAAAATACTTGAATTTCAACGAAGTTTCCAATTTTAAATTCCCAAGGAATCCATAGAATTTTCGAGTTTGAGACTTGAGAGAACAGTTACAAATAGTTCGATACGGTAGTACAGCAGCAATCTGCGAGCTATTACACCAACCCAGTTCAGCTGTGCAAGACATTCCAAGTTGAATACATACAGGCAAAGTTGTTGTTGAGACCGCATTATGTGGAAGGAGAGCGTACTTTGAAAACTGGTGACATTCTGGAAAGCACGGAACGGCTGGAGAATTTGGAGAAAACGGCTGGAGAGCGCGGTTACCGAGCGGTTATTAGCAGTCTGCATCCGCCCGCGGTTCTAACCGCGTCGCTTCTGCTTCAGCCAAAACCTGGAACCATCAAGTCTGGAGTACTGGAGGTGGAGCTTCCAGCACAGCATGTGTGTCCCATAACTAACTGAGCTACTAGAGTCGTATTGATTATCCCATATAATAAACAGCTACTTGCTGCTATCTGTTGATGGTACTTTAACGCTTGGGAATATGGGATTGAAGGGGAAAATAAGGAAGAATGAGGAGAAAATATCTATATTCTTATGCTCTATAATCGTCCATATTTACAAATAAAAAGAAATACAATTTTTTTCTATTGCAATCTAGTCTAAGAAAGCTAATGAGCAATTTTCTCCTGATATTATAAGTTCAAATAATAAGTCTAGTAGTTCTCAGCAGCACTACTACTTCTAAATACTATCTATACAATAAGTATATTGAACATAAAAATTAAATTATGTGTGCACTGTATAACACATTCACACTGTTATCACCGCTCTGCTTTATCACAACACCCCAACACTACACAATTCGAAGGGTTTGGTCAAATCAAATCATTTTTTATTTTGACAATACAATACATAATTATTATAATGAGCTATATACATCAACTGATGAGCTATACATCAAATAGTCCACTTCAATCTGCACAGCATATCTATGTTGTCAAGCAAATGCATAACTTCTTTATTCTCATGCTGCTGGATCTTATGCATGCTTCCGTGCATAACACCCAATTCCGCTTTTGACAAACTCCACCTCCAGGTCTCTGTGGATATTAGCGTTCCAGATGAACCTTGAAGCATTAATGATATTCCTCAAGACTTTGTTCTGGAAGCGTTGAAGTATATCCACATTGCTCTTGCTGGCACAACCCCAAAGCTGGATTCCATACATCAATATGGGTTTCAGAAATACAAATAAACAAATAACTACAATACAGTATATTACATGTAACAAAAATTAAAACAAATGTTTTGTCATATTATATACTAAGCTCCCTAATGACCTCGTCCAACCAAGTCAGAGAGCTCTCTTCCGCCAAGTGGATCCCCTCCAGTCACCTGTGGTGTGAATAGAGAGGGCAGTCGTTCACCAGGTGCACCATAGACTGAATGGCCATAAACTGGCAATGTATCTCCAAAGCAATGCCCCATCTTGTCATTGCCTGAGCACAGCTTCCTGCTGATGTATGTCTACACTACAGTTTCCTACTTTTAAGGACGCCTGAAAAAGGCAGAGAAGGGTCCATCATAAGCTCTTTGTTCTTGATAGAGGCTTCATTAATGAAACTGAATCATCCTAATCGCGTTGCCACAGAAATCTCACATCCTGCCTTTCTTGTTCATTCAGTCTCAAGTAATGCTTTGACTTCAGTTTCTTAGCAGGTGGAGCAGTCAAGTCCTTCATGAGGGGAATCTCTTCTCTATTCGATAACCGCTCAAACAATTTATTGGTGCTCTCCATTCTGCGCAGATTGAGAGGTAGTATGTTGCAGAGCACAGACAACCCCTTTATATCTATGAGTCCAATCGTTCCACTGATGTTGCACATAGTTTCATTCAGGGAAAAATCTATTTTTCCTGTGTGTGATCTTCGTGCCCATACAGGGGAGCAATATATATATTATAACAGCACCTCAAACAAGTGTCAGGCTTGATGTTTGGAGGGCTTTCACACTACAATCCCAAGTGGTATCAATACCCTATACAATCCCAAACTAAAATGAATGAGAAAACAATGAATAAAATCTTTTATCAAACTGATAGATGGAAAAATAAAATTTCTAGGGGAAATAAAGCTTTATGGAATACAATAATTAAGAATGCTGTATGATTGCTGTAAGAACGCTATGATAAGGCTCTATGGTTTCCTATGTAATAGGACAGGTGGTGAGAATGAAACAAAAGTTGTTAAAAGAACAGGTTTTTTTTCGATTGATTTCATGAAGTTCAAAAAGGTGTTAAAAGAGCAGTTATGGTCATTATTAGTTCCAAGAAGAACTTCAGATAACAGTTATTGTCGACTGATTTCAAGGAAAAGTTTACAGTTATTCACAGTTTTCAAGTTCTTAATATCAAGGCTAACATGAATTTCAAGGTAATAGAAACATATTTTAAATGAGTAAAATTGAATTATTGGGCCCTATTTCGGAGTTGCCATTCTCAAACCTTACTCATTCCTAGATTTAGGTGCAAATATAAACCTTTTTCAACCCAAATTCGGGTTCAACACAGCTACACATTATAAATTCATATTATATTATTAATTTTATTATACTTCTTATATATTACTGTACTTATATTATTATTATTATTATTATTTCTGGTAGATGTAGCAGCTTCCAGCTGAAGTCCAAGTAGGGCTTATAGAAAGGCAGGTATAGGTATAGGTAGGTATACAGCTATATTCTAAACGCCTTGGGCCTGCAGCACATTGCATTGGTAGTTTGTAGTAAAATGGCTCAGAGAGGGGTTGAAGCTTTCACCAGCATGTGCGTGAATGCGCGTTTAAATGCGCATGCTGTAGATGGTTTGAGACTGATATGCAAATGCAGAGGACCTGATTGGATGCAGAGCGAGCACTCGGCTTGTCTCTGGCACTATCTGGTCTGATAAAGAATTCAGGAGGGTCGCTGAGCGTCTAAACCATAAGAGAGCTTAACTCGAAGGTCGTCGTCAATCGCAATTGAAATGTCTCTTTTCATACTGGATGGGATGAAGGGCGGAAGGGAGAAAGGGAGGGCGGTAACGTACGCATTCATCATTAAGTAGCTCTCTAAATGGTTAACCTAAATGTGTAGCATCCGAATGAGGGTTCGAAAGGTTTCTATCTGTACCCAAATGTGGGTTAAAAAAGCTTTATATTTGCACCTAAATCTAGGATTGAGTAAGGTTTAAGAATGGCAACACCCAAATAGGGTCCAATAATTCAATATTTGAATAGTTTCAAATACGTGTCTACGACCTTGAAATTGATTTTAGCCTTAAAATTATGACCTTGAAACCTGTGAATAACTGTGGACTTAGTGAAATTTCTCTTGAAATCAGTCGACAATAACTGTTATTTGGACTTCTTCTTGAAACTAATAATTGACCATAACTGCTCTTTTAACACCTTTTTGATCTTCTTGGAATTAATCGAAAATAACTGTTTTTTAACAACTTCTGTCATTCTCACTACCTGTCCTATTACATAGGAACGCTGTAAGCGTTCTTACAGCAATCATACAGTATTCTTCATTATTGTATTCCAATACATAAAGCGTTATTTCCCCTAGAAACTTTATTTTTTCATCTATCAATTTGATAGAGCATTTGATTCCTTGTTTTCTCTAGTTCGGGATTAAATAGGGTATGAATGAAAATAAAAGTTTTTTAGGGAAAATTGTGAAGATTTCATGTACTTATAAAATATTTAATGTTCGAAAAAGTAGAGTAACCTCACTGTAGACTGGAGACATTGTAGTTTAAAAGTACAATTTAACAGGAGTATAACAAAATCGATTAACTGGGAGAAATGTTTTTAATAAGAAATCTCCTTGTCGAATTGCAATGTCAATGGTTGAGTTCATGGGAGCCACACCGGTAATCGGTAAATGTTACCGGTGGTGTCTAATTGGTTCATACAAATTCATAGACGTTAGAAAATTTAAAAACCCATTCAGACGCAACTAGTAACATTTATCGGTTACTGGTGAGGCTCTCATAAACTTAAACATCGGAAACACTTATTTTGGAAGGAATTTTGTTATCTAGTGGTTCCTAATTTCAACTCTGTTCTCATTTGATTTGTTGTCAATTCTAAAGCGCTTTCTTGCCATATGTGACCAGTGTTCTCTTCGAAGTTTTGCTAGCTGCTAAGCAAGAAGTTTTTGGTTTCCAAGGTGCTTATGTTGTGTGAGTCAGTGTTGAGTCATGGAACGGACAAGAACAAGAACAAGATGGAGCTTGGAGTGGCAAAGACACGCTTTTCTGTTTAGTATTCACCGGCAGATGTCTGAGATGCCGTCAGGCAGTGGAGTGAAGTGAAGGCATAGCAGTGAAACAATGCTTGACAGCTTACTCAAGTCAATTTAAGTTTGGCCCGACTTTATTTAGTTGTGATTAACATTCAGAGCCGTGGCAAAAACAAAGACCTTGCTAAGCGAGAAGTATGGGGTGGGGGAGGAGGTGGTGACGAAGAGTGGAAAAGGTGTTGAAGGGCGAACAAGAAGGAGAGAGATCGGAGAAAGGTGTCAGAGAGAAGTGGTAGAAAGTTGAAGTAAAAGAATAAAGGAGAACAAGAAGGAGAAGAGGTGGGAGAAAGAATAGGAGAAGAGTTGGAGGAAGTAGAAGTAGAAGGTGTTGAAGAAGAAGGGAGAATGAGAGAAGAGAGAGAACGAGAAGAAATGGAGTGGGAAAGTGAGGGCAATGGAGCGGAGGAGAAGAGCGAAAAATGAAAGAACAACGAGGAGGAGAAGTAGTGGATTGGAAGTGAGTATGGGGAAGGTAGGAAGGAGAAGAAGAAGAAGAAGAAATGAAGAAGGTAAAATGAGAAAAGAACGAAGGCGAAAGTGGAGTAGGGGAAAGGGAAGAAAAGAAAGGTAGAAGAAGAAGAATTAGAAGAAGAATAAGGGAAAATGGGAAAAAAACGAAAACTAGAAGTAGTGGCGTAGGAGAACGTGGAGAAAAGGGTAGTGAAAAAGAAGGGAAAATGAAGTGGAGACGGTGAAAGTCATGAGAAGGTAGAGAGAAGAAGGATTAAAAGAAGAATAAGGAGAAAAGAGAGAAGAACGAAAACAAGAAGTAGTGACGTGAGAGAAAGTGAAGAGAAGGTAGGGGAGAAAAAGAAGGTAGAATGAGAGAGGGACGAGAATGAGAAGAAGGGTGTAGAAGAAAGTGAAGAGAAGGTAGTGGAAAAGAAGAAGGGGACATGAAAGAAGAGCGAGGAGAAGAGGTAGTGAAGTAGGAGGAAGTAGATGTAGAAGTTGGAGAGAAGAAAAGAAAGTGAAGGACGAAGAAGGAGGAACGAGGACGAGAAGGAGGAGCATAAAGATGACAGAAATGATAGAGGATTATTGGAGTAGGAGAAAGGATAGAAGGACAGACGAACGAGAAAAATGGTTGATAAAGTAGCAGATGAAATGAAGAACATGGAGAAATTAATGTTTAAATTTCAACTTTGGGCACTATTACTGTTAAAGAATGTATTTATTCTTTTTTTGTTTTTGAGGATGATGCCCACATAGGTCTGAGACCTGTGTGTTGGTAATGAATTGGATAATGGTGAATTATGCGTTGGACCTACAGTTTTAGGTGGGTTCCGAACCAATGGGAAGTGATTTTCAGCAGAGAACAGTTTCTTTTTTGCAATCTAATCGGTCACCCTTACAAAGAGTGCCTAGGAGACGGCAGTTTTTCTCTGATTGAACAAATAACTACTACGGTTTACTTCTATAACTTCTGCTATTTGATGCAGGAAGTTCATAGAACAGCAGATAACATGATACGCCACTGTGGTGATATATATGTGGTTCTTTAGATGATACGCCGATGTCTCTTAAGCCAACGCAACAGATTAGCTCTATCAATATTACAGCTGCTAATTACCCAACCCAGCGTCATGCGAGCTCACTTATTGTAAGTATTGAGCATTTGCTGTAATATATTAATCCGAAGAACCAATGCTATGGAGGTGGGTAGAGCTGCAAAGTTGCAAAAAGGTAGTTTCTTTCATAGTTACTTCATAGTTACCTTCACCAATGAAGGTAGTTCACCTTCATAGTTACTTATGGAAAACACAAAAGTTATCTTATATCAAAACTGATACGGTTTGTCTATTTGAATTATAATTTTCACTCATTAATGCTGGAGGAACTTTATCACTCACATTATCAGTGCAAAAACCAGTTTATTTGTAAATTTGTCTTATCAAACAGATGGTATTGCACTCACCCTTCTCAATTTTATATTTTTTTGACGACTACCATGAGTTATCTACCAGAAAAGAGAAACTCGAACTGGATTTCCGGGCAAGACAGGGTAAAATGCTAGTGATTTAAAAGAAATACAACAGGCAAGAAACACACTGTTACGGGTTATAAAGCTAAAATAAGGCTGCCAACACTAAAGTTCACACTTGCACTTTATTCACACAATTAATTTTATTTACACACACTAATATCAAGTTTTCAATTAATAAAGAAGAACAGATCAACAAATTACAAGCTTATACTCATTTTCAGTAATTATTTACAAGAACTAATGAATAATTAATTACAGGCCGATCAGTAATAAAAGAAACAAGAGTCCAATAAACTGTACAATAATGAAGAAAGAAATGATGAAAGACCAACTAAACACTTACAAAACACAGTCCCATATGTTATTTGACAGTCTTAAATAATATCACTTAACACAACGTCTTTAAACTGTTAGTAAGCTGCACAAATAGTAAACACTTATCTCTGCACTTCACACTGGAATCAAGCAATGTTTACTCCAATGGCACAAGATCTCAAGCTTTGTGAAAAACTAAACTAGCTAGTTCACGTGGACTTCTTATATAGTTGTTCTTCAAGGTAATGGAAGGAGCTAGATGCTTTGAGAAGGCAATGGAAGGTCACAGAATATAGTAGAACATGACCTCGATTGTTCAGGAAGTTTGTAGAATTGTCGAGAAGCTCAATTGAGTGAGAAAGATGCATATTTGAAGAATAAGAGTGACAAAGACAAGTGAAAAGCAAGAGAATGGAGATTCAGATTACAAGTCACGTTCGTCTGTGAATGGAAACGACATACGTAGAATGAGTGCATGAACAATTTCCCACTTTGTATTCGTAACAATACTTACAGACATACTTACCTGCTAGTAAGTCCCATGGGTTTGAAGAAACAACGGCTTTGCCAATCCTTGTAAAAATATTGAGGCCCAATTTGGAGCTCTACCGACCTGTTAGGCCTTCTCCATAATTGGCATAATCCTTGACTGAAGGTGAGTGTTGCAAAGCGAAGCGTTTCCCTCTCAAAGCGACAGCGCAGCGTTGTTGTATTGAATCACGTGGACTATGAGGCATGTGACCGCTCACTTGCTCACTGAGAAACGTGGAGCTCAATTCGGAAAGCTGCGAATCAATTAAATTCGACGCAGTTAGAGGCACAAAAGAGGCACGTGCCTCTAGGTAGAGCTCTCATTCAATACAGCTCGTTACTTTTCTCGTTTCAAAGCTTAGAAAAAGAATTAAACCTTTTGTTTACTTGGAAATGAATTCTACTTCACTTTGTCATCAATAAAAGGCTGCTTCCTATCATCTTTTCCATGAAATCCTAGTTTCTCTTCTCTTTTTATATGCCTGTTTTTCTTTCTCTTGCGCATCTCTTGCCAAATTTCCTCTTCCCTCATTCTTTTTTTCCTTTTATTGATAATTAATTAATATTTATCATAGATAACAACACTATAGATTACAATTGAAAAAATATTTAGTTTACAAAGCTTTTTATAGTGTACAAGAGTTCCTTTCACATCAAAATTAAGCCTCACCACAACTAATTGAAAAAGTAATTGAACGAGCGTAGCGAGTTCTTAGTTTTTACTTATGACTCGATGATCGCGGCTTTTTCTGTGTGTGAGTGTGTATGTTTGACGATAACTTTCGAATGCTTTGACCAATCAACTTCAAATTTTAAGCACATATTCTTGGAACCTTTATACAAATCTTGTTCTTTTGCCAATGAAATTGAAATACCCCTTCATCCTTTTTGAGGCGAAACGAAAGGATAGGTTCTCAGCCATTCATTAATATATCTATCTATATATTACTAGAATAGTTGTTTTCACCACATGGAATTCGCAATATAATTTTGAGTTATCGTCAGCTGAAGGTGAATAAATGCGATCAGCACCGTTTTAAAATAACACCTCAACACAGGTTTTAATAGATATACAGTTTTTATCAGATATAAACAGTTTTTTCTCGTTTGGTTCATTTTTGTAACACGCAAGACCAGTTACTACTTTCTTCTGGCTTCCTTAGCTTTTTCCCCCAGTTCTTTTTTATGTGGTGAATATATCTACTCTATAGATGCACTATTCCATTGGCCTAATATATAGGTGTATGAGTAGCTCTTTTTTGTGGAAAATATCTTTGTATCAGAGCAACGATGAGCTTCAACTTCAAGATTAGTGATAAATGTCTTGTGAATTTCATCTAAATCAGTATCACTAAAACAGCCGCTTTTCGTTACCACCTTTCCCTTGGATAAGCTAGAAATGAGTTTCCCTTTCCAAAATTAGTTGTTCCTAAGCGAGTTCTCCAGCCCGTTGGGCTAGTTATGGTAATAACTAGTGTATAAAATTGTATAGTTATTGTTGATCTAACTTGTCTTGTTCTCTTCAACTGGAGTCTTCAAGACTTAATCTACAAAAAATAACATTCTTATCAAACGTTCATACTTTTAATCAACTTTTCAATCGGCTCCTGGTTTTTTCCTTTTTTGTATCTTTCTTTTCTTCTACTATCAGCTTCTTTAGCTCATTTTCAATTTGTCTCATCATCACTTTCTGGTTTTTCTGATGTTTTTGGTGTCTTTCATTAATTTCTTGTTTATTTCATTCCCGTTTTTCACTTCCTTCATTCCTCACTTCCTTTTATTGGATATGTCCCACTCCCTCTTACCTTTCCCATCACCTCCTGGTTTATCTCCTCTTATTTCTCTTCTTGCGCATCAATCTCTTCCTCATTTTCAATATCTCTCATTTCTCATTCTCTTTCATGGACATTTGCCTGCTTCCTATCACCTTTTCGTTTTTCCGTCACTCATCGTCTTTTCTTTTCTTGTGCCTCTCTTCCTTTCATTCATCTCTCACTCCTCCATAATGAGTTACTTAAACCCCTAGATTTTTATTTTCTATTTTCTATCACTTAATTTTCATTATCAATAACCTTTTTCATGATATTATATCTTTATCCACTTTTTTCACACCATACCTTCTCCTAGAATCAGGCATTTCAATCTCTAAATTTCTTTCTCTTGACATTCTGCTCTACGTAATCTCAATATTTTTATTGCTAATAAATTTTTCTGTTTGTTTTATGCCTAAATTCATACCTTTCACGCCTCTGTTTCTTCACAAACTCTGTGTCACTCTCTCTAGTATTATCATTGTGTTTTATATTTCTATCAATGCTCGAATACACTTTTCCATATGGGTCGTTTCCGTAAGAAAATTCAGACCTAACAGGGAATCTCCTAGTCATATCCAAAAAGTGTAGGTATTATCTTTCTTAGTAATGGCGAAGGTGATATTGTGGAAGGTAACCATAATGAATAATAAGACGAACCCATACCCACCCAGATTATTTGGTCAGCCCAAACTTCACAAGAATAATATTCCGATAAGACCAGTTGTGTCATTTATCAATTCTCCATGTTCGAAATTGGCCCACAAACTCAACAGTAGCTTCAGATCGTTAACGGGATTCCAACCCAAATTTGGAATCAAAAATTCATTGGAGTTAGTCAATAAAATCAAAAATATTCCTGTTCATTCATCTTATAAACTTGTTTCTTTTGATGTAACTAATCTCTTTACAAATATACCAACTGAAGAAAGCTCTTAACAGAGCTGAAGAGATCATGGAAGCTACAATTAATGATCCTATTATTAGAACTGAGCTGTTAGGATTGATGAAGTTATGTACTGAATATAACTATTTCAAGTTTGACAATAAATTTTATGAACAGAAAGATGGGTTAGCGATGGGTTCACCCCTTTCACCACTACTAGCTGAATTATTTATGGATAGCCTTGAATTTTTGAAAATAATAATTTTAAGGATAGGATTGCTTATTGGTACAGATATGTAGATGATATTATTTGTTTGTGGAAGGGTAGTAATAGACAATTAGATAATTTCCTTAGCTATTTGAATCGTTTACACCATAAGATTAAATTCACCATAGAGTTAGAAGAGAATAGTGTTTTAAATTTTCTAGATTTAAGAATTGACCATAGCACCGGAACCCACAACTTCTCTATTTTTAGAAAAGTAACTCATACCGATGTAATCATACCTCATCACTCATGTCACCCAATATCGCACAAACTTGCAGCTTTCAATAGTATGATTTATAGAGCTTTAACCATTCCAATGAGCAATCATAACTTTGAAAAAGAGATTAGTACAATTAAACAGATAGCTATTACAAATGGATATGAGGAAATCATTGTCAATAAAATCTTAAATAAAATAAGTAGGAGACTAGCAGTCAATGCTAGCATTGCTGTAACTGAAACTGGGGAAAGGTCATGGATAACGGTGCCTTACCTTGGCCCAGTTTCTGATAAATTAGGAAAACAACTGAAAAATAACGGTTTTGATGTAGCTTTTCAAACCAAACCAATTTTAAAGAGCTCATTTGGGTGTAGTAAAGACAAAATTGATATCTGGGATAAAAGTGGGGTTTATAAATTGAATTGCGGTGATTGTAATGCTTGTTATGTGGGTCAGACTGGTAGAAGTTTCAAATGTAGGGTAAATGAACATATCAGGAATTGGAAAACCCAAAAAGGAGATTCAAATTTTGCAGAACATCTCATTAATAATGGACACAAGTTCAAGACTGAAGAAAATGTTGAATTTCTGCATTTGATTGGCGAAGGCAGACAATTGAACATTTTAGAAGCTTTGGAGATAACTAAGTTGGTAAAAAACGATTCCAAAACTAATTTAAATGACCAAATTTATTTTAACCAATTCAATACAACTAACTTGGTTTCATTATAATTCCAGCCTATTTTTAAAAAGCAGTTCTTATGTGTATTTCTCAGTTGACCTTGATTGCATTTCAGTGAGCTTCTAATTTAAAAAATTTTTTAATTTTAATTTGATTAAATTCTAGCCTTATTACAATTTTTTGTTACTTTCTTGATGTTCACAGTGTTTAGTTATTGATTTGACTCGTATTTTTGCTTGTTACTCCTCCCACCAGGGGGCGTGACTTGACAACCAATCACAACGTCCGATTAAGGTCAGCCTCTTTCCCTCTTAGCCAATAGTATCATTCCATGTACAGTCTATGAGGCTTCTCTGTACTTCAGTTTTCAGTTTGATTGAGATTGATAATGGTGTAACAACCGAAACTAGTTTCTCGAAGTTTTAATAAATGTGGTTGTGACAATTTCGTCTTATTATTCATTGTAGATATTATATAAATGCCATGCCAAATTGTATTGATTTAATTTAACCATTATTAAAAATTTAGATATGAAGGAGATTGGAATTTTTTCTTATGAAATTGCTTTATTAAAGAAATTAATAGTTTTATTTAAGAAATTCAAACGATTAAACAATATTTTCTCATATGCTTTAGATTATTTTAACAGGCCAAATGCATCCAAATGCCTAACTATGATTTTCCTACAGAATACCTCATTTTCCTACAAAAACGTTTGTAGTTGGCATTTGGAATGCACCTTGGTTGCACCTGAAATTCTTTTTTTTGCTTAACTTTAAGTTAAAATTAACCTCTATAAAGATTCAATTTCTCTTTTCAATCGAGTTTAGTTGTTTTCTTTTTTCAGCTAGATTTAAAAAAAGTATAAAATTTGCAAATGGATATAATTTATCTTGACAAAATGTAAACTTTCCAAAAAAATGATGATTTAAGCTTTATTTTATCAACCCTGCAAATAAAATTTCAGTGTTGTATATCATTCTACGCAGGAAAAACGGGAGAATTCAAATCCATGGAAAGAAATATTCTAATTTTTTTCATATTTTTGCTATGCGAGTCCCCTTAAAACTTTTGGAGAATTTCAAGGATTTCTGAATATCCAGGAATGTTTCTAATCTATATACCCAATTCTAGAACACCAAGTTACTAAGCAAGTTACTGACTATAGAAAATCCTCGAACTCCAATTTCCTAAGGAGTTTGGAGCAGTCTCAGTGCTGTACCTGCCAACTTAGCGCGCCCTTCAAAGCTTTGTCTATTAACGCCAATGGCAAGCACGTATTCTGAGATCCTCTCCAGCTCACATGAGACTTAACGGAAAGAAGAGATGATCACTGAGTTTGAGTTTGAGAGACTCGAATCCCGTCTCGGTTACACGTGGAGAGTCATTATGCGATCGAGTATCGTTTGCCGGAGTTTGCTTCATTTCCCAATTATCAATTGCGCCAAATCACATTCTGCGCCTTCAAGATGCCTTGCTTCATGCTTCAGACACTAACTAATTGCTCATCTCCATTATACATCGTATCATGATCTTCATAGAAGGCTTAGCAAGTTTCTCTGTCAAACTCCCAGCAACTGATATAATTATCCCTCCGTCTGCAACATCAGCCAATACTTCATCCTCTTGTTCCAGATTATCGCATTTCTCTTTGGTATCTCGTTTGTCTGCAGCTATTTGAAACTGTGTATCGGATCTATATGGAGTTGTCCATAGCGTAATCGCTAATAACGTATACAGTGTATAAGATATGGAGGTAATACTGATGAGATTTTGGTTAAGACGAATCTCAAATCAGGGGTTCAATGGAATAACATTATCCGCTGTAATGACATCATGTGGCTCTGGATTTTCCAATCAATAAGCTACGAAACTCCTGGGCGCTCTTGTAAGGGTGACCAATTGGATTGGTGGCTGAAAGACTCTGTTCTCTGCTGTAGAATCACTTCCCGGTGGTTCGGAACCCACCTAAAACTGTAGGTCCAACTCATCAATCACCATCATCCAATTCATTACCCACGCACAGGTCTCAAACCTATGTGGGCTTCATCCTAAAAAAAAAATATATATATAGTGAAGGAATTAATCTTATGATAGGGAGTAATGGAATTGAAAGTTAATGATTTTCTCTTCAGTGGTATTTTCTATGATTTTAGAATTGATTTTAATTGAATTTTATTGTAACTCAGGCAAATTGGCCCAAAAATGCCTTGATTGTTGCCAAAAAAGATATAAAAAGTGGGAATTTTTTAAATGAACTCCTGGCATACTAAAAAGATATCTTTGTGTTTGCGCTGGTTCTGGGTACTGGTTTCTGGGCTGTACTCAGAGACCAAACTTTTAGGGGCTCAAAAGTCCTACAATTTTTCAGTTTTTGGTCTTAAACTTGGAGAATTTTTACCACGTACAAAACATTGATATGGAAGACCCGATTTGTCAGCTTTTCCAGTTTTCCGCCTGACTAAGGCCGACTCATGAACTATCACCACGTTGAAAACGTTGTTCTATTCAAAGTTAAAGCACATGAAATTGAACGTCGATTAATTCACGAAACTCTCAATTTGGTTCAGCCGTTCATCCACCATTAATTGATCAAAATCATATATTTGAGCCCTTTTTTCTAAAAAAAGTAAGTCATCCCCAACTTCGATGCATGATTATTGAAAGAGGTGAAAGTCTACAAGGCAAGCTCCAACAATTTTATCCTAAATTTTTATTCTAAGACTTAGCTTACTCATCTCATCCCTTAGTTGAAACAATGTTATATTTTCTTGCAGGTGAGAGGGACCATACTATAGGTCCGAGATCTGTGCGTTGGCAATGAGTTGGACCTACAGTTTCCGGTGGGTACTGGTCCACCGGATGAATGAGTAGCTTTCTCTATCGATCTTCCACCGTATGTATACAGTCTAAGGGATAACAGAATGAATTTCAGAAGAAGAAGAAGCAAATCTTCAAACTAACAGAAATTAAAAAGGTGAAAATTGAATTCATCATTGATTTTTCATAGCCTGCTCAAACATTCACAAGTTTTTATAGCAAATAGCTATAAAATATTATTTGACAATATTATTTTTTATGATTGAATATTAACACTAACATAATGTGTGCGATGAACATTTCGCAGTACTGTGAACCTCACTTGTTGTAGGGCACAACTGAACAGTACTTTGAACCAATGTGTGTTTTTTGCTTTTTTTTTGGAGGATGAAGCCCACATAGGTCTGAGACCTGTGCGTGGGTGATGAGTTGGATGATGGTGATTTATGAGTTGGACCTACAGTTTTAGGTGGGTTCCGAACCACCGGGAAGTGATTTTCAGCAGAGAACAGTGTCTTTTTTGCTGGCCAATCTCACCGTTTCAAACAGGACCTACGAGAACCCAGCTTATCTATCTGATTGAACAGATACCTGCTACGGCTCGCGGCTACCACTTAAACATCATTCAGAAGGCCAACAGCCGTGCCTGAGGAAGCACAGCACTATACCAGTGCGAAATACTTCGATTGATGTATGAAAGTATTAAATGGGTTCAACCGTTCATTTACAATTAATTAGCCAAAATATTATATTTTTACCTCACTTTCTGAAAAATGAGTCATCTCCAAATTTTGATGCATGATTATTGGTAGAAGTTGAAAAAGGTCTATCAGGAAAGCTCCAACTAAAAATTCTATTAATCCTGTTATTCTACAACTGACCATACTCATCTCATCCATCAATTGAATCAATGCTAAATTTTTTTGAGGATGAAACCCCCATAGGTCTAAGATGGGAGATGAGTTGGATGATGATGGTAATGATTATATTGGTGAGTTAAACCCACAGTTTTAAGTGAACTCCGATCCATCGAGTGAATGTGTAGCTATTCCATTGATCTTCCACCTTTGTAACAGCAAAGTGAGAATAGAACGAGTTTTAGAAGAGAAAGCAAATCTTGCAGAAATAATAAAAGTCTCCTTCTTCCTTGCCCTCTTCCCATTATTTGGGGTCGGCTCTCCTAACACGCAGTCGCCAGATCCTGCGATCTTGGGTCGTCTCATTTACAAGGTCCAATTTTGCAGAAATAATAAAAGTATAAGCAGAAATAAAGAAAATAGATGATAAGGAATAAACAATAATGAATATGGATAAAAATATCAATAAAAAGTTAGTTCGAAGTTACTGACAATTGAACAAACTGACAAATTTACTTAAACAGAATTTATTAATTTCGAATTCCTTTAATTGCTATCAGTTTATACTGAAGACTTCCGCAATGGCGAATATTGACAACAGTATTTAATAGCTGATGGAAATCGATGAATGCTACTGTACAAAAATATCAGTCACCACCGGGAATCGAACCACGGACCTCCCAATTGCCGGTCGGGCGCCTTAACCACTAGACAGTGGTGTAGTGGTTAAGGCGCCCGACCAGCAATCGGGAGGTCCGTGGTTCGATTCCCGGTGGTGACTGATATTTTTGTACAGTAGCATTCATCGATTTCCATCAGCTATTAAATACTGTTGTCAATATTCGCCATTGCGGAAGTCTTCAGTATAAACTGATAGCAATTAAAGGAATTCGAAATTAATAAATTCTGATCAATAAAAATATGTATTCTAATTCATCATTGATTTTGGATACTCTGTTCAAATAACAATAGAAACAATGGTAATACAGTATTTATTTAGATACAATAACCAAAATTTGTTTCTTTATCTTTAATCGACCTTTGTACCTTTTTCAGTTATTATTATTTTTATATGAATTAAATAAAAATTGTACAAATGTTTGATGGTAGCTCCCATATAAGTTAGCCTCGGGAGTACCTTATTTCTCACCAGATGAAAAATTGTATTTTCTATAAGTTGTATATAGAGTGAGAAATGAATTTATTTATTTTTATAAAGCGAAGATGCAGCAAACAAAGTCCAAAACAACTCTTCACAAATTTTTACTATGCTATATTGTCAAAAACATTAAAGGGTTAATTCACACTGGAAATTTATATTCAATAATAATTTATAACCAGAAGTTTTATAACATAGTTATAGTTTTTATTTCGTCAAACCAAAATGATTAACCACGCCTTACCACACCATCTGCAGCCAGCAAATAGGAGAAGCAGCAGTAAAATATTAGCGTGCTCTTAGTGCCCATTTCATTATCAGCGTAAAACTCGTTGCAGCATCCAGGGCGTCAGGTATGAAATATTTTGTTTTTCCCTGTCCAAAGGGAAATGGAACAGCTCTGCAAAACAGGCAAGAAGAGACTTAACGTTGTCACGGTGTCTCCTCATTTGACAAAGAAAGCCTTAGTGCTGTCTGGGGCTCCATACCTCTTTTAATACCTTATTTTAAAGCAAGACATTCCAACAACGGGGTTTACTGTCACTTTCATAGCTGTCACCCAACACTTTTCATACAGTTTGCAGGATATGAGTCAAAATAAAAAGCGGATCTGATGGTCCCTCATGAAATAACCCTCACAGAACGTATTACTCGATTTATTATTATCAATTGCATCCCCCTCATATCATATACAGGACATTCTAGTTCTTCTACACACTAAAAAATATCCAGAGAAACTTATGGATTCATTCTGAAAATGTATCAAGCCGTTATTTGTTGATAATCTTCACTAAAACTTTTATTATTTTTGACATAAAGTGAGGGAACACATGTCACTAGTCGTGAATTTCTCCCAGAATATTATTGCAGCAGCTTTATTTTTATGTGGTAGTACAGGCAGAAGCCATTCTAAATAGGGTCTTTAAGTGGAGAATTGTAGGCAACTAATGAAGAAATGTGATATGATATTTTTTATGAGAATTTGAGATTAATAAAAGTTGTGATGACCTTATTTTGTAATGCCCATACCTATGAAGAAATATTACAGCTATATTACGTTCATTTCTGACTGACTGCTTCTTCTGTACTTCGATTCTTTTTCAGCTTCACATATTTATTTATTTGATGAAATTATTACAATCAAGTAAAAAACTACAGGCATTTGCCCAAAACAGTTCAAATTACAAATTTGTCACATAAATAGTCCAAATTAGGTTATGTCCATAGGTTGTGTTCAAATTTCTGTTTCCATCAAATATTTCCACTAAAAAAAGTAGTCCGACAGTAAATGATCAATTTGAATGGTTGATAAAACCGAAAAACACTACATAACACAAATATTTCAAGAATATTGAAATTAAATTGTTAATTTTGATATTATTTTGTGTAATCACTTATTACATTACTCACGCATAAGTCTCAGACTCATTCAGGCATCAGCGAAAAATTATTTCCCGGAGCTGTAGTTATTTTAATCATTTTTGCTTCAACTATCTCTGATGAGTCTCTGACAGACTGCTATTTCTAACATTTTAAAGTCACGGGTTGAAGACTATTCAGAGAGTTAAATACTATGAAAGGATTAAAGACTTAAAAGACTCCTTTAAAATTTCAGCCTGGCATATTTTGTGTAATCATCTACCTCATTACTCATGCGCATAAGTCTCATGTATGCATCAACAGCAAAACAAATTACCCCAGGAGCTGTAATTACTTGTGATTATATAATTGATTCGACCAATGGAATGAAATTATCATTACTTTTTAAAGTATAACAACAACTAACATTCATAATAAGTTTGCGTCTTGTGAGGTCAGAAGAGTTATTGATCCATTTATTTGACCATCTTGTTTATTTGCCAGCTCATTTAATAAAAGTTGAAAGTTACAGGCTACAAACGGACATTAGGAGGCTAACTAACTTTACACTATATACATTTCAATACATCTAACAGTTGTGTCTATTTCATATGCATCATATTTTTCCCGTAGCATGTAAGCTGGAGTAGAACAAACAATCATTAGATTGTCTGAATACGCTGTCAATCATTAGACAGCAAAAGCTTAGACAGCTTATATATTAATATGAGCGTATTCTTGCTGTCGTCTGTCAGCGAAATTCTTGCGCTGGAGAATGAAGGAATGACGAAGGAGAGGAAGAAGAAGAAAAAAGTAGATTAATGAGGAGAAGACAAAAGAAGATGGATAGAAAGGAGACAGAAGGAGAAGGATGCAGGAAAAGAAGGAAGAAGTAGGAGAAGAGGATGACAGGAGAAAAAAGAAGAATAAGAAGGAGTGAAGAAGAAAAAGAAGAAGAAGAAGAAAAAAAGGATAAGAAGAACAAGAAGAGTGCTAATGGATTTAATTTGTAAACAGGCATGTCACCGTCTGTAGGTCGAAATTCAAATTCAATTCTAACAACATTTAGCAAATAATAATATTGTATGACCTGGCTTAGTCCTGGATTCAGAGATAGCCTATCAGGTCGCACCTGAACTAAATTATCAGATCGCACCTGTTGTTAGTGGGGGAATATTGTTCAAGTGCTTCCCCCTTTTCCCTTCTTTGACGTGACGTGACTTAACGACTGTTTTTTAGGCAGCCGGGATCGACAGGTTTAACGTGGACCCCGAAACACGGGATTTGCCTCAGGAAATATTGTAAGATAGGGTAATGCATTAATATTGACAACTTTGGAGTAAACTATTTCAAATATTCTGAGAAAGATGGGACAAGTGAGAGATAATGGAAGGGCCTCAGGAAAAATCTTCTAGTGGTATAAATATTAAGAATTTTGGAGTAAGCTACCTCAAATATTCTGAGGATGATGAGACAAGTGAGAGGTCAGGGGTCACTGCGAGGCCAGCGAGGGGATTAAAGGGAGGCCACCACGATATTTAGAGGGGAGTTTAGGATCAGGGTTGTATGGGAGGGGGCAGGGGAAGTATATGCGCGCGCACATGTCCAGAGTTGTCCGGGCAGCGCTGGGCTACATTGATTTGTGCACCCTGCTTAGTCCAAGTCTGAGACAGGAGAGATACTCTGTGTCCCTCAACAAGTATGGTTGTGTGGAGAGCAACTCTCATGGTCAGGAGAGATGAATTGTCTCCTGGAGGGGTATGAAGGGGTTCTTCCACGGAAAAAAAGGCGGGAAAGGGGAAGCGCTTGAACAATGTTCCCCCACCAACAACGTTTGTTGTCCCTCACATGTGAAGGGATAACCGGGAATTGTAAGGCACCAAGAAGAAGAACGTCATACCTTAAAGTAGTAATATATAGAAAAATAGAGTAATTTAGAAAATCTGCTGAAATCATCAAACTAATTTGTGAAACAATCTATTAATGAAAATGTCACTCTAGAAAACATTCAACGATTGCTAATCCACGAATAATTTGTCTTCCTTATTCATTTTAACAACCTTCCACGTCAAAAAAAAGAATTTCAAGGGAATCAATCGAATTCCTTTATTCAAGACATCAACAAAATGTATACATGTTTGCGCCAGTTGAAAGTAAACATTCTACAACTAAATGTCAGCATCATTTCTATTTGTAAAATTACAATCCTGTGAAAATCCCATCCTGTTTCATACAAAATAGAAGTCTATTTTTGTAAAATTTGTAACTCTATCAAATACTTCTTCAATTAATTTTTTAATTTTCAACTCTGTCAGTTAAATTCCTTATAAAACATACCCTACAAATTTAATACCCATCTCACTTGAACTCTGCTTGAATTTTTTATTGTTGTGAACAATTGAACTCTATTATTGTCCAGAGTCTATTATACTGTTTCAATAGTATGTGGGGTTATACTGTATTAAGATTTAAAAACGCAAGACTAACGAGCATAAACTGATATCACAGTTGGAATTCCCATTAGCATTCACAGTTTGATCAAGGTCAATTGCAATAGTTCTTATCCATTACTTCTGGAAAATATTGTCATCAATTGTGACAATAGTTGAGATGAATTTCGAGCCAAAATCGAAGAAACAAATGTTAAATATGAGTTTGTACCAAGAACCACCAAAGAATACAAATGAACTTTGAAGCAATGTCAAGGTTATGTCGCAAAAGCTTTAATAAAGAAACTGTAATGTTCGGAATGTCAAGGTTATGTCGCAAAACCTTTAATAAAGACACTGTAACATTCGGAATGTCAAGGTTATGTCGCAAAACCTTCAATAACCAACGTCACTGTAATGTTCTTGCACTGTGTAATCCGATCGAAAAGTGCGTTTGGAATAACAACTAGCCTATCCAAAATCTATCGGAATAGTCGGGTAATATACAAAAATAAACAGTTACTATAAACAGAAAGTGCCCTGGTTCCCTAATGTCTTTTATAACAGTTTCCAAGACCTGTCAAGGTCAATGCAATGTCAAATGAGAACTGACATCATTAGTAACGGTTCTTCAAAACCGCTCATCTATAATCTATGAAGATTATATCTAAAAAATATATGGAAATATATTTGAATCTTACAAAATACATAGGAAAGAAAAAAAGTTTTAAGGAGTAGAATATACCTGTGGTTTTCATCACAGTCTCCAACAATTAGTGTCACGGTCAAAGCAATGTCCAGCTTCAGCTATTGAAGTGCCATTCTACATGTATACTAGCAATAGTATAGGAGAATGAATATATATTTATCTACGACCATGTCATAATGTATACATTACAGTTTCACAATTGATGCCAAAACAGCTGTCTTTTCGAAATGCTTTTTGAAACCCGTTGTATAAAGAGCTCATTATAGTACAGGTTCTACATTATAACACCTGGTTCTGGACCAATCAGAAGCATTTTTGATGGAATCAATATCGTAATTCAATATTGTGAAACTATCAGCTGATTTGATCAAACTGCTAACCTAACAATCTAACCTAACTTCTTGTATTTGAGATGAGAGGTTAGGTATCTCTGACAGTCACAGGTAAAATGAAATTGTTTTAATTAAATGTATACTAGTGGTCGTAGATAAAATAGTGTATGCAACGATTTTATTTGACCATTAAAGCACTCGTGAGATATTTATAATAATAAGGGTCAAAATAAAATCGTTGCATAAACTACTATTATAAGTTCTAAGATACAGAAATTTTGATACAGACTTTAAGCAGATCAAGGTCAACGCAATGTCAAATGAACCAACTTTAGTAACGGTAAAACTGATCAAACTATGACAATGAAAATAATATTCAACTCTTTCTAATTTGTTCATGAAAATTGAATAAGGTTGTCAGTTGAATGTATTTAATATTTATTATTACGAATTTTAATATTTGGAGCACTGGAACGACTTCGATTTTCGATAACAAAAATCTTGTAGATTTTGGCAGGTGAAAAGTATTTATTGATGCTGTGGAATTTCACTACAAAACTAACCTAAAAAATTTGTACAAACAAGATTTATAAAATTATATTAATATTTCATGCCTTAGTGATCATTGATAACTTATTTGAAGGAATTCATCCCACTAATTTATATCTTATGATACATTTCTTTGTATTTTTATGAGGAAGTGGATATCATTCTATTCTTCAAACGATTTTCTATTCTATTCAAGCAAGATTAATCTTCGCCAAGATTTTGATATAGAAAATGAAAATACGTTTTCAAAAAGCCAAAATAATTATTAAATAAGAAAAGGAGTTATTCTAAAATACGAGTAAAATTGAACAAAATGAGAGAATAATTCCTCAATATTCTGGCCAAATATGCCACGTTATTCGTATACAGAATGTTTAATAATACATTGAATGGTTCATTGTTCAGATGAGAATAGCATGTGCTACACTTGAGATACAAAATAATAATAATTCAAAAATGTAAATGATGTTGGAAAGAACCAAAAGTAATTCCTCAAGATTAGGCCCAAGAGTATGACATGGTATAGTGCTACAAAATGTTTAATATATTAATGATCTATTATTCAGATGTGAGCAACATACACTGCACTTGAAATATTGAAGCAACAGGCTCATTTTCTCAGCTGGATTTTTGTCAGCAAGGATAAATGAATGGAGTTTGCGTCACAGCGTATTATGAATCATACTACTGATGGGGAAAAAGTTGGCTCGCGCGACAACTTTTAAATTAACTTTATTTTGAAGCCGTGCCAAAAGTTCACTTCACACTTTTCTCTCCCACCACCACAGCGTTTAATAATCGTAAAAACGCGCAACTTTTGCCTTTTGCCGATATTTCGAGTGGAATTGAATTGCGATATGAATCCCCGTTTTTGAGGTTTGCATAACTTTAGAATGTGTGCGAGTGGTAGGAAGAAAATCTTGATACCTTGAAAATTGTCTGTGATAAGCGCGCTGTCATTAATTTATTGAAGAGGTTGATTTCATTGAGAGATATTTTCGTATCTTGTTCACTTATTTTTGATTTTGCTTACAAGCAGATTGATTAAAATGAATCTGGGTTTCTAAAACGTTTCATATTATGGGTTAATATTAAATTTTTCTCATCCACCTTCTTATTCTTCTTCTTTTCCTCCTGCTGCTCGTCCTCCTCCTTCTCCTCCTTCTCCTCCTTCTCCTCCTTCTCCTCCTTCTCCTCCATCCCCTTCTTCTCCTTCTTCTCCTCCTTCTCCTCCTTCTCCTCCTTCTCCTCCTTCTCCTCCTTCTCCTCCTTCTCCTCCTTCTCCTCCTTCTCCTCCTTCTCCTCCTTCTCCTCCTTCTCACCCTTCACCTCCTTCTCCCCCACCTCCTCGTCCTTTTTCTCCTTCTCCTCCTGCTCCTCCTCCTCGTTCCCTCGTTTTCTCATCCCTCTTCCTTTTCTTCTTCTTTTCCTCCTGCTGCTCGTCCTCCTCCTTCTTCTCCTTCTTCTCCTTCTTCTCCTTCTCCTCCTTCTCCTCCTTCTCCTCCTTCTCCTCCTTCTCCTCCTTCTCCTCCTTCTCCTCCTTCTCCTCCTTCTGCTCCTTCTGCTCCTTCTCCTCCTTCTCCTCCTTCTCCTCCTCCTCCTTCTCCTCCTTCTCCTCCTTCTGCTCCTTCTCCTCCTTCTCCTCCTTCTCCTCCTTCTCCTCCTTCTCACCCTTCTCCCCCTTCTCCTCCTTCTGCTCCTTCTGCTCCTTCTCCTCCTTCTCCTCCTTCTCCTCCTTCTCCTCCTTCTCACCCTTCTCCCCCTTCTCCTCCTCCTCCTAGTCCTTCTCCCCCACCTCCTCGTCCTTTTTCTCCTTCTCCTCCTGCTCCTCCTCCTCCTCGTTCCCTCGTTTTCTCATCCCTCTTCTTTTTCTTCTTCTTTTCCTCCTGCTGCTCGTCCTCCTCCTTCTTCTCCTTCTCCTCCTTCTCCTCCTTCTCCTCCTTCTCCTCCTTCTCCTTCTCCTCCTTCTCCTCCTTCTGCTCCTTCTGCTCCTTCTCCTCCTTCTCCTCCTTCTCCTCCTTCTTCTCCTTCTCCTCCTTCTCCTCCTTCTCCTCCTTCTCCTCCTTCTCCTCCTTCTCCTCCTTCTCCTCCTTCTGCTCCTTCTCCTCCTTCTCCTCCTTCTCACCCTTCTCCCCCTTCTCCTCCTCCTCCTAGTCCTTCTCCTCCACCTCCTCGTCCTTTTTCTCCTTCTCCTCCTGCTCCTCCTCCTCGTTCCCTCGTTTTCTCATCCCTCTTCCTTTTCTTCTTCTTTTCCTCCTGCTGCTCGTCCTCCTCCTCCTTCTTCTCCTTCTTCTCCTTCTCCTCCTTCTCCTCCATCTCCTCCTTCTCCTCCTTCTCCTCCTTCTCCTCCTTCTCCTCCTTCTCCTCCTTCTCCTCCTTCTGCTCCTTCTGCTCCTTCTCCTTCTCCTCCTCCTTCTCCTCCTTCTCCTCCTTCTCCTCCTTCTCACCCTTCTCCCCCTTCTCCTCCTCCTCCTAGTCCTTCTCCCCCACCTCCTCGTCCTTTATCTCCTTCTCCTCCTGCTCCTCCTCCTCCTCGTTCCCTCGTTTTCTCATCCCTCTTCTTTTTCTTCTTCTTTTCCTCCTGCTGCTCGTCCTCCTCCTCCTTCTTCTCCTTCTTCTCCTTCTCCTCCTTCTCCTCCTTCTCCTCCTTCTCCTCCTTCTCCTCCTTCTCCTCCTTCTCCTCCTCCTGCTCCTTCTGCTCCTTCTCCTCCTCCTCCTCCTTCTCCTCCTTCTCCTCCTTCTCCTCCTTCTCACCCTTCTCCCCCTTCTCCTCCTCCTCCTAGTCCTTCTCCCCCACCTCCTCGTCCTTTTTCTCCTTCTCCTCCTGCTCCTCCTCCTCCTCGTTCACTCGTTTTCTCATCCCTCTTCTTTTTCTTCTTCTTTTCCTCCTGCTGCTCGTCCTCCTCCTTCTTCTCCTTCTCCTCCTTCTCCTCCTTCTCCTCCTTCTCCTTCTCCTCCTTCTCCTCCTTCTGCTCCTTCTGCTCCTTCTCCTCCTTCTCCTCCTTCTCCTCCTTCTCCTCCTTCTCCTCCTTCTCCTCCTTCTCCTCCTTCTGCTCCTTCTCCTCCTTCTCCTCCTTCTCACCCTTCTCCCCCTTCTCCTCCTCCTCCTAGTCCTTCTCCTCCACCTCCTCGTCCTTTTTCTCCTTCTCCTCCTGCTCCTCCTCCTGCTCCTCCTCCTCGTTCCCTCGTTTTCTCATCCCTCTTCTTTTTCTTCTTCTTTTCCTCCTGCTGCTCGTCCTCCTCCTTCTCCTCCTTCTCCTCCTTCCCCTTCTTCTCCTCCTTCTCCTCCTTCTCCTCCTTCTCCTCCTTCTCCTCCTTCTCCTCCTTCTCCTCCTTCTCCTCCTTCCCCTCCTTCTTCTCCTTCTCCTCCTCCTTCTCCTTCTTCTCCTCCTTCTCCTCCTTCTCCTCCTTCTCCTCCTTCTCCTCCTCCTCCTAGTCCTTCTCCCCCACCTCCTCGTCCTTTTTCTTCTTCTCCTCCTGCTCCTCCTCCTCGTTCTCCTTCTTCTTCTTTCATATCAATAATGTACCCAGTTCATTTTTGTCACAAATTAGTTGCATTATTACCTACGTAGTACTTGTTGATGAGTATTATTGTAACTTACTATCTATCCAATTCATGTTACCCAATACATTACCCTATCATGTTTGAGTACTATCAGTCTATAAATTTCATTTATTTATATTTCCCTTATTGTCTGCTATTGATGAATATTTCATAAATAAAGTTGGTTTCAGTACAAGTTGAAACATAATATGTACTATATGTACTATATATTATATAGTACATAAGTTTCTATTTATTTTTTTCTTGGCAGTATACATTGTTGGCTATTGATGAAGACTTCATATTATAGATGCTACAATAATTGTAAATAAAAACTTCTTATCATAAACCTATATCATATACTACAACCGATTTTATCATCTACAATACTGTGGACTAGCTAACTGTGGAATTTGTATTATAAAGAAGGTCTATTATTTATCAAAAACACGTTAAATCAACCTTGATTGTCCCCAATAATCATTATTTATTTATTTTTTTGCAGGTTTAAGCCATGGCAGAGCTGCATTCTAGAGATACCAAGAAGAGCGTCAAATAACATTGAAAATTCGAAAATTTTAAACAACTATACCCCAATAAAGTGAGGATGTTTAATCATTCATCTCATCAACCAAGTGAAAGTATTCTGTGGGCATCATTAGCAATAGGAAAAAAGAAATCATATCTTGGAAAATATTATCATGGCATGGTAAAACTAATAAAATTTTAGATCCTGTTGTATATGCTGTTTATTACACCACCTGGTCTGATCCTCCCTGCTTGACTTCTCACGTGTTTTTCATGATTATTTTCCTGGTAATTGATATAATTTGGAGTAGTTCATCGAAATCTACCTGTTTATCCCTTCTTTTTACCTGGACCTAGTTGCAAAGCTGCCTGGGCGGAAAGTTCCTGATACAATTTTTCCTCTAGTGCTAGTGAGGCCTTTCCCTTTATTATATATGAAAATGATTAATACCGTATTACGGAAAAAATCACAAAGGTACTAGCCAACAGCCTCTACTTTATTATTGAATTCCTGGATTTCTTGTTCCATGACGAACTGCGTTGTTAATATTAACTTTTCATGTGAAATTTTTGACTGCAAGTCGTTAAATTTCACATGAAAAGTTAATATTATTATTGAACTCTCATTTCAATCAAATGCTAGTAAAACAGCACTTTGTAACCAATAAAGGTCAAGTGCTCCAGGAATGGACAAACTTTTATCCAAACTTCGCCTTTTATCCAAACATCACTCAGAATCTAACTTTATTAGTTCTACCAATAATATCACTCTTCTTATTTTCGTGTTTCCAATACTATGTAAAATAAATATTTATTGATAATGTAAATAGTCTAATGGTGTAGTGTGGATAGTGTAAATATAGTTTAAGGCTGTGCGCAGGGTTTTTGGTCATACTTTTTTTCGAAGTTCATTGAATTGGATATTATTAAGGTATTAAAATGTTGACTATTGCCATGAGAAATTATTTTTTCATAAAATATTTTATGAAATATGGGAGTTCAAAGTCAACATTTTTTGGTTTGGGGGGGGGGGGGGCAATTGATCTCCCCTACAAGTTATTTTACCTTTTGATAATTTTTTTTTAAATGAAAGACACATTGAGGAATAAAATGACATATTTTCATTCCGATCAAACAATTAGTTTTCTCAAAATAAATTTTTTAAAACATGCAAAAAAATTTAGTTTTTCAAAACATTATTTTAATTAATTGACATAAACATTATATTAATTGTTGAATTGAAATAAAAAATGTTTCATTCTTTTCCCCAAGGTGTTTTTCAGTTATAAAAAAATTATCAAATGTTTATAACTTGAAGGGGAGTTCAATTGCCCCCAAAAACCAAAAAAATTCAACTTTGAACTCCCATATTCCATAAAATATTTGATGAAAAAATAATTTCTCATGACAATAGTTAGCATTTCAATACCTCAATAATATCCAATTAAATGAAATTCGAAAAAAAATTATGACCAAAAACCATGCGCTCTATGTTAATAACTTCTAGCATACAGGTCTACAATCTATGTAATAATGAAAATCTCGTACTGCACTCGTTTCAAAAATTGTAAATCTAAATAAAGTAATTAATCTAATCTGATCTTATCTGATCTAAACTGAGACAACAAACGAAGGTTGAAAAATACAGTGCAAAAGAAATTCGAGAATTGTCCACAGTACAGGAAAAAGAAAAAAGAAAACGGTCGGCCATGACAGTATAGGAGCATTTTTCACTTTTGACAGGGTCGGGCTGCTTCTTTCTTTTCACTTCCCTGTCCCTTCGTCCCTTCTCCTCACTTTGGTCCAACTTCCTTTCTACCATTTTTATTATCCCTTTTTCCACTTTCCCTCCATCATTCGTCCGATTCCTTCCAGTCGTCCCAAGAGGACATTCAATTCCGGCTTTTTTTCTCGTGAGTCCCCCTCTTCATTCCCTTAGACGTTTTCCCTTTATTTCCTCGCTTTTTCCATTTACGAGAAGGGCTGTCCAAGCCAGGCGAATGGTCCCTGAGTGCAGGCACATATAAGGAGCTTAGAAAAAAGAAAAAACTCCCTTTTCCCAACTCTCCACAGTTCCCTCCTAATAAACCGGCCCGGGGACTTGGAGAAATAACCAGAGAACTTTTGTGAAGCTCTCCCTTCTCCCAACCCTTATTTCCGCTGAATGCCTTGCTGGAAATCTTCGCTGGAAATCCTGGAGGGTGACCAGTAATAACCTTCAGAAAAAAATAAAACTCTCCATGAGTAGGGGAAGGGGACCCGGATCGAATCTTAGCTCAGAGAAGTTTTGGGTAGCTTTCAGCGTTACGGTTCTGTTTTGCTCGTTCTCTCCTGCGCTCTTTCTCTCTCTCGCTCACTCTCTCTTTTACTCACACCGTAATAGAAACGAAACACTGATATCGAAGTGTTGGGTCTTAAAATCGAAAACATGGATCCCGTTTTGTGAATAATAAATATTGGAGCTGTGTTTCCAATAAATTCAACTTGGATTTATTATCTATTATTATTAATCAAGTAAGCATGCTCTTGACAAAATATATATTTTTATCATTTCCTCGGGAGACCACACACTATCAAAACGGTACAGTAGATTCCCGCTATAACGAGAATCCGTTTATTCCAAAAAATATTCGGGAAATACTCTCATTTTATGAAAAAAATGGAACAAGGAGTAAGTGAAACATCCGTATTCCAGAAAAAGTTATAAAAAAAAAATTGGAAAATTCATACAAAATAAGTGGGGGAATATAGCCTAGAGCATAAACATAATAAATGGAGACGTTTCTTTGTAGTGGCGAGGGTGATATTGTGGAAGATACCCATACTGAATAAATAATAAGACATGAAGTTGCCACAGCCACATATTTGTTTGAGATTGATAATGGTATAACCACCGAAACTAGTATCTCACTATTTTTAATAAATGTGGTTGTGACAACGTCATGTCTTATTGTTCATTGAAAATGAAGACCTCTAGAACTAAATTGCATACATAAGAAACCTTATGTATATTACACAGGTGAGTCACAATAGTAGCTTATTGAAACAAAAGCCTAGTTATATTGGTAGGAAATTGTACAACAAGCTACCGCACTTTTTAAAGAGTCTTGAAAATATAGAAATATTTAAAAAACAATTGAAAAAATATTTAGTTGATAAAGCTTTTTATAGTGTACAAGAGTTCCTTTCACATCAAAATTAAGCCTCATCTCAACTAATTGATATAGTAATTATAGTATCTAGTGTATAATTGTTGATCTGACTTGTCTTATACTCCTTAACTAGAGTCTCCAAGACGTAATCAGAAAAAAAGATGTCGGCTTCATTTATACAGACTATATAACAGTTTCTAATCACTGTAATACAAAAAAAAATTATTTTCAAATACTTAAGACTGATGTCCTTGCACTCAATATACGTCGATTGATTAATTCTTTAGTTTAGATTTGTAAAATTCATAGAACAATAATTACAGTACTTATATATTTTTAACTATCATAATCTAGAATCTAACACTGCATTTTGTAATCTACATGAATAAAGTAAATAATCTAATCTAATCTAATGTAATCAATACGTTTTTTTCGAAGACTGAAGCCCACATAGTTCTGAGACCTGTGCGTGAGTAATGAATTGGATGATGGTGATTGATGAGTTGGACCTACAGTTTTAGGTGGGTTCCGAACCACTGTGAAGTGATTCTACAGCAGAGAACAGTCTTTTTTGCTGGCTCATCCAATCGGTAACCTTTACAAGAGCGCCCAAGAGTTTCTTGTTATTATTGTATGTGTGTTTGGAATAAATGAATTGAATTGAAACTAAATTGACGGCAATACGAATTTTATAAAAGATGAATGTGTAGCATATTGCAAAGAGTGTATGTAGATTGATCAACTGATCTTCCTCAGCAATACATTGGGTTGAGTTACGTAGGTATGAATAATATTTACAATAAAAAGTTAATATTAACAACGCAGATCGTTATGGAACAAGAAATCCAAGAATGAAAATTTAATTAAAACAGTGGATGGCAAATTACATTATTTATAAAACATTGATGTCAATACGGATTTTATCTACGACCATGTCATAATGTATACATTACAGTTTCACAATTGATGCCAAAACAGCTGTCTTTTCGAAATGCTTTTTGAAACCCGTTGCATAATGAGCTCATTATAGTACAGGTTCTACATTATAACACGGGTTCTGGACCAATCAGAAGCATTTTTGATGGAATCAATATCGTAATTCAATATTGTGAAACTATCAGCTGATTTGATCAAACTGCTACACCAGCTGCTTTAACCTAACAATTTACTATAACTTCTCGTATTTGAGATGAGAGGTTAGGTATCTCTGACAGTCACAGGTAAAATGAAATGTTTTAATTAAATGTATACTAGTGGTCGTAGATAAAATAGTGTATGCAACGATTTTATTTGGCCATTAAAGCACTCGTGAGATATTTATAACACTCGCATTCGCTCGTGTTATAACTTACATCTAACTCGTGCCTTACATCTAAAATCGTTGCATAAACTACTATTATGATCCAAATATTGCGATCCGTATTAATAGTATAGGGTCTTCCATAATGATTCAAGAAAAATACTATCAACTTTGTATTGAAAAATGCTCATCCATCTAAAGTAGAAAAAAAATAAAATTTTGATTCAAATTTTTGAACACCGTCCAATACTCAAGATAGTATAAATTCAATGCGGATTTTATGATCCAAATATCGCGATCCGTATTGATAGTATAGGGTCTTATATCATGTTTCGAGAAAATACTATCAGCTTTGTATTGAAAAAAAATGCATATCTGTCTGACGTAGAAAAAAAGAAAATTTTGTTCATATTTTTGAGCATCATCCAATCCTCAAGATAGTATAAATTTCTCATTATTCAACAATTCGCCTCATTACCTACGCACAAGTCTCCGGACTCATGTGGCATCATCCGCAATGAAATAATTGTTGACTGGTTATAGTTCATTTTCAGCTATAATCCTTGTAATACTGAAATTAAACCCTTTTTATCAGGACTATAGTGGCTAATTGGAGTTGAAGATTGCAGTCAGACTGCCAGATGAGAAACTTGTTGAATCTTTTCTATTAGCAGTACAAACGAGCAGAAGTAAGTAACAGCGTAAGCAGCTGAAGAAAGTTTCAAAGAAAATTTTTACAGAATAATTAAGACGGAATGGGAGCTGCAGTGATGAGATAGCTAAAGGGTGAGAGATAAAAACAGAAGAAGGAAAAAAACAGAAGAAACAGAAGAGTGAGTGAGAGGGAGCACGAGAGTAAAGGAGAAAGAGTGAGAAAGGACGGTAGTGAGAGGGAGAAATTCGCGAAGAATTTGTGTGAAGATTTATTGCTCAAGTTTACAGCGGAAAAGTTATCTTGTTTCAGATGAAGTGAATCAAATGGCTCTTCAACGTGTTTGAAATGTTCACAGATTTAATTCAAAATTTGGTTGCAATGGAGAAAGACTTTTAAACCATTATTCGAAACAATTTATGTCAACGTGAGTGGAACAATGTATGGGTAGTTTAAAATAGCATTTATAATAAATAACTAAAATAATATGTTCTCCAAAATAATTTTTAAATAATAGGAAATAGTTATTAAAATAAATAATGATTGAAATTATGATTTTAATGCTAATGATAATAATGATTGATAAAAATCAAATAATGAATGATAATAATAATAATAATAAACAACAACAACGATAATAATAATAATATCAGTCAAGCTGAAGATGTGACCTGTGTGGTCATGAAACCATGGTCCTTGTACCAAAAATAAAACTGTAGAAAAGACAAAATTTGTGTTCTCATTTTATTTATCATGGAACAGTTCTACAATATCAATCGTGACTCTTTAGAATTTTTAATAATAATAAAGTTGAAATGATTTTTTTGTTTTGAATAAAACAAGCCAAGTTTTCTATTTGAAGATTAGATAGATGGGTTACTTAAATAATAATACAAAAATAGTTAATGCAAGTGAGATAGTTAATAAGTTAATAGCTAATAAGCCGCAAGTGAGATGGTTGAGAGTGATAAAAGCCATGAGTGATTAGATTAGATTATCTTTCTTTATTTATGTACATTAATACAAATTATACTTATGAATGATTGAAAACAAAATTATTAACATTACATCAATGTAATAGTAAACTCAAATAATGCTAATTTTTATAGTGCAAGATAATTCTCATGTACAATGATCTTATTTGTATGATCGCAATTATATTAAAACTATGGTTATGACAATCTAAGTGATGCAATTACATGAAATGGTGAAGTTTGGACAAATATTCGTCCATTCCCATACAGCACAGGAACATTCCATAAATGTCTTAAATATGTTTTGTTGAAACTTACGATATGTTTCAGATACGTTTCAAAACATATCTGAGACCTCCCCGAAACATTTCAGATAGGTGAAAATGTCCACTTTTGTGAAACGTTCCATTGAAATATAAATGATATATATCGAATATGTAACAAATGTACGTGTCAAATATATTTCCAATACGTAACTATAAATAACTAGCGCAACGATTCAAATATATAAATGATACATATCGAATATATAACAATTATCGATTATATAATTGATTTTCAAGTGCATTTTATTTCATTTTGATCTATTAAATAATCTCTCAAAATTTAAAAATTTTAGTATCTTGTATTTTGGACTGAAAACTTTTGTGTTAATTGGAGTGAAAACATAACCTTGTTTGGACTGTGTTATCTATTGAAATGTGGGAGAGAACAGTTTTGGGTTGTTTCTCTCCCAATCATTGCCATGATTTGTGCATGTATGAAAAATAAATAAATAAATTATACATCAGATCAAATTAATACAGTATGCTAATTACCACGGTGATCGACATGTGTTGCTTATTCCAATATGGCTTCATCATCCAGATCCAGTTGATGAGTTCAGATTGTAAGAATGAGCAAACGGGCGCATCAGCGCATGCGCAATTTCACGATAATGTATTTAATACATTTCCGAAACCTACCTAGAAATACGTATCATTTGATGCTTGAACAATACATATCAGAAACATTTATGACACATATCTCATGGAGCATACTTTTTAGGTTCCATTAATATGTATCTAAAACGTATCTAAACGTAAATACTTGGTGTGCTTTTTTTTTTTTTTTCAACTGGAGACTCCAGTTAAGGAGTATAAGACAAGTCAGATCAACAATATTATACACTAGATAACATAATTATTTCAATTAGTTGAGGTGAGGCTTAATTTTGATGTGAAAGGAACTCTTGCACACTATAAAAAGCTTCATCAACTAAATATTTCTTCAATTGTTTTTTAAATATTTCTATATTTTCAAGACTCTTCAAAAACTGCGGTAGCTTGTTGTAGAATTTCCTACCAATATAACTAGGTTTTTGTTTGAATAAGCTACTATTGTGACTCACCAAGTGATAATCTCCTCGGCTTCTGGTATTATAATCATGTACATCAAGATTTTGGTTAATATCATTCGTTTTTACATATAGAGTAGCTTCATACACATATAAGCAGGGTACAGTTAGGAGACCAAGTCTCTTGAACAACGGCCTACATGAATCTAATCTATTTACTCTTTCTATACACCTAACCGCTTTCTTTTGGATCTTAAACACCCTATCAAGATTTTGTTTTGATGAATTACCCCATACTAAGATAGCATACCTAATATGTGACAGTAAGAGCCCATGGTAAGCTGTAAAAAGTAACCTTTTGTCATTCAATCTAGCGAGCTGCCGCAGGACAAATACCCCAGATGAAATTTTACTACATATTTTCTCAATGTATGGAGTCCAGGTCAATCGTCTATCCAACGTAACTCCTAGAAATGCAATTTTTTCTTCCTGGTCTAATTGATTATCGTTTACAAACACGTTTATAGCCCTATCTTCATTTAAATTATGTTTGTTTTTGAATTGAAGGTATTGGCATTTTTTACTATTTATAGTTAATTTCAACTGATTTAAAAATTGGACAATGGACTGCACACCTATATGGGCACTTATTTCTAAATTATCTAGAATGGAATTGCTGAAAATGAGTGATGTATCATCAGCAAATAAGAGGGCTCTACCACTAATTAATTCTTTAGGTAAACGGTTGACATATAACAAAAAAAGCAATGGACCTAGTATTGACCCCTGAGGCACTCCAGCTTGCACCTCTAATTTATTAGATTTATTCTTTACTACCCTATTACCAACTACTGTAGTTAGTTCTACACATTGTTTTCTCCCAATAAGATATGATTCAAACCATTTCAGTTCAACCCCATTTACACCTACATTTTGCAGTATTTCCAATAAAGTTCTATGATTAACACAATCAAATGCCTTTGACAGATCTAAGAAGATTGCAGTAGCTTTATCACCTGAATCTATTATATCTATTAGTTTTTCAACTAGAGAAACTATGGCTGTTTTTGTTGTTCTCCCTTTCTGGAAGCCATGCTGTTCATCACAGATAAAGTTAGCTTCTTGAAGGTGCAGAAGTAACCTATTTAGAACTACTCTTTCAAAAATTTTACTTATTACATTTAAAATACTAATGGGCCTATAGTTTTCTACCTTCTCTCTATCACCACTTTTGAAGATTGGCAAGATCTTCCCCTCTTTTAAGTTATCTGGAAAAACACCTTGTTCTAATGAATGATTGATCAGATGAATCAAAGGGTCTAACAATTGATCTTTACATTCTTTCAGAATTTTACTGGATACCCCATCCATTCCTACAGTTTTTTTTTATTATTTAAACTATCAATGATATTTGACAACTCGTCTTGGCATACTGGGTGGAATTTTAATTCGTTCTGAATCCCCTCAGTATTCCTCTTGTTTGCATCACTAATATCTGTATTAAGAGATTTTTGAAGATCCTTAGCAACCAGTTGATAATATCTGTTAAAGAAATTACAAATGTCTACACTATCATCAATATATTTGTTATTTTCGTTAATTATTCTGGGGACTTTAGTATAAGCATCTACATGAGCTACTTGCCTATTTTTGTTTATTACATCCCACACTGCTGTGTTAAAGCACACACTATTATTCAAAATTTCAGCTGTTCTCTTACATTTCGCTCTTTTCACTTCTCTTGTATAATTTTTCTTTAGAGCTTTGTAATTATCTTCACTTAACATATTTCTAGATAGTTTGAATTCATCATATGCATCTTTAACCCTATTTCTTTCTGCAAGGATATCATCAGTTATCCACTCTTCAATCTTGTCTAATTCGTTCTTTACAGGGACTTTTTTAACTGGACAACTCATAATAATATGAAACCTTAAAATATTAATGAAACTATCATATTTGTCATTTAAACTATTGCTATTGTAAACCCTACTCCAGTTTTCTTGTAGCAGATTCTGCTTCAAACAATCGATATTCCCCTGTTCACATTGTTGAATTTCTTTCATTACTCTACTCTTTTTAATTGATTTATGACCTTGCAACCCCACCTCTAAGATTTGATAGTCATGATCAGATAGTTCCGAGCCGCCTAATCTTGTTTCAGAGTAATCTATATTAGTAAGGATGTTATCAATTATTGTTTGTGATGTTCTTGTGACTCTGGTATATTCATGAACTTTTATTTCCAAGTTATTCATGCATATAATATCCTTTAAATCTTCTGTCATTTTATTCTGTGTTGCAAAGTCTGTATTGAAATCTCCCGCTACAATAACGTTTGTAAAACGAGTAGTAGTAATCTCTAAAAGCCTATTGAATAGTTCACAAAAATTGTTCCATTCCCCATTTGGTGACCTGTAAATACCTAACACCGCTACTTCGAAATTATTGTCGATTTTTACTCTCAAACCAGTAACTTCTAAATCCATTTCCACAGCAAATTTCTCTACATATTCTAAATTAAATGTTTGCATATTCTTAGCATTTTTAGTGAAGATAGCTACTCCCCCACTTCGATGAGATGTCCTGCAATACGACGTTTTCAATGAATAGTTTGGAATATTAAGTTGTGACAATTCATCTTCTTTTAAACCATGCTTTGTGAAAATAGCTATATCAGGAGCCTCTTCTTTAAAAAATACTTCGATTCTATCTATTTTGTTACGAAAGTATTGAATATTCTGATGGAACACAGTGAGTACCGGTACTTCCCTATCATCCCTTATTACTTTATCGTTGCTTTTGCATATTGAAGTAGATTTACTTAATCTCTTAGAATCTTGAGAGCCTATCAGATTGCTACAAGAGTTCCTTCCACTAATGCTATCCTGATTTTTTGATCGATTAACATCTTTCAATACAATTGAAGATATGAATTTATCATCTGAAACTAGTTTCCCTTCCCGGTTTTGAGCCACTTTACTAAAAAAGGTTCGTTAGATGATTGTTTAGGAGAATTATTGACAGTAGATTGCAAACGACTTTCAATCAGCTCTGCCAGCCTATTACAAAATATTACTTTGCCAGATTGATTTAGATGTAGACCATGATTAGTGAAGTTTTCTTTTTTCAGCCTTTCATTTAGAAAACAAATCCCCAACTGCTTAGAATTCTTATTTTTTAGGCTGTTGATTGTATTATGTATTGATTTATTTGTTGACTTAATGGCTTCATTTAGCTCTGGCCTATCAAACCTATACGGAATTGTACTTATTATTACATTAGTTTTTTGGCTGAGTGGCACAATCTCTTTAATTTTTTCATTTATTTCAGGAAGATCTTTTAGATTAGGTTCATTTATATTGTTTGAGCCACCCAGTACTATTAGAAAATCGTTTTTTCCAAAATCTTTAGTTTGTTCCTGTGCTGACTCTACGATAGCGTTTATAGGGGCACTTGGTTTGAAAAAGCTCTGAACTTCATACTTATTTTTTAATCTTTCATTTAGTAGGTCACTACAGTCTCGTCCATGACTGGATGTCAAGAGCAGTACTCTACCTTTCCTATCGTTATTTGCCCTTACTTTAGTTTTGGTTGCTGTTTGCAAAACCTGACTATACGTTTTTGTTTGACCATTTCTATTTATTTTTTCCCCATTTGATTTAGGTTCTACTTTTTTTGTATTGATCAGAGGTTCAGATCTTACATTAGCCAAGTTTATTTTTGATTTTAATATTTCAATTTCCTCTGACATAGACCTACATTGACTCGTGAGATTTAGTATTTCAGTTTTATGGTCTTTCTGCTGCAATTTTACAATAACTTCTAGAGATTTTATGTGATCCACCAACACTATTCGTTCTTCCTCAGAATTTTTTAGTGATGTTTCTAATTTTGTTTTCAATTCGGTGTGATCACTTAATAGTTTAGCAACCTTTTCTTCTACATCTACAGTAGCTTTAAGAGCTGTTGGAGATTTTTTTGTTAATAATTGCTGATATAGCGTAGCTACCTGAGTTTTAGTTAAACAATTAGATTTAGATGCCTTGTTTGGACTCATTTTCCTAGCTAAAAATTGTTTTCAATTGATTTTAGTTAAATGTTTAATGAAATATTACTTAATTTATTACAATTGTCAACTTGAGACTATTTAATTACAAGAAAATTTATCAATATCGGTACACCTAACCTCGAAAATAGAATTTGACTTTTTATTTAAATACTTTAACTTATATTAGACAAGTTAATGATGTAAATTATTAAGATATTATAAATACTAATAATAATAAACAAAAATACTACTTATCCGTTCGAATTAATATTCTATGCTTCAAAATTCGCAGAGCCTGTTCTGACAACGTATGCACAGTACCTGCTATATGCTATATGGGTTCTTGACACTTACCCAAATAAAAGTGTCCTAAACATCTCACAAGTGGATTGAAGGTTAAATAAAACCGTTGCATACACTACTTTTCCAATAACATCAAATATTGCAAATTTACAAAGAGGAGAAACTCACTTAACCAACATAACCTAGAATGCTTTATTGACGACAATTAAAATAGAATTTGAGCCCAATTTTAATTCAATATGTTCAAATCAGCTGATTCATTCAGCTCATTCATTGCGAAACTGAAGTGAAAAAAATTTACGTTCTTATTGGTTAAGAGCCGACAGCGTATTTAAAATTGTCAACAGTGCTATAATAGTCTTATCATGACAGGAGTGCTGTAATGGCTTCATTATGCAACAGCTCTATGCAAGTATGAATAACGTGAGTAAATATTACTTTCGAACCTCTAATAACTACATTTATAACCTTTATAACTAAGTCAAAGATAAACTTGTATTTCATCATCGATGAAATATTTATGTCAATCATCAAAAATAAATAGGAAAAATCTGTAAAACATAATGTTCTTTAAAGTACGTACTTAAATGTTTATTCGTTGCATCTATTAAATATTTTTCAAATTTTTTTATTGTCAAGTTTTTTCTCTCGAACGTTTCGAGCAGTCCTTCCAATGAGTTTTTTTTATTGCTGATGATGCCCACATGAGTCCAAGACTTGTGCGTGGGTAATGAGGTGAATGATTACACATAAATGCCTGACGGTGGAGCGGGATTCGAACCCACTTAAACGACAGCAAGCTGAAGTTGCGACGCCCCAACCAACTGCGCTAAGCGGCCCGCCTATTGTTCCTATCCTCATGTTTTAATAATTGTTCTTAAAATTGTGGAAAATATTTTCAGGCCACATACACTTCTATCACAATATATACTACTCTGCACTACTTTTGAAAACAAGAGGTTTTTAATGAACTGTTTTCAACCAAACCAATCTCCAATGGCTTACTATTCCCAATAGTGTAATCACACTACTTTATACTACTTTACACTACTTTTCAACTACTTTTACACTACTAATTACACTACTTTACTAACTTACATCATTTCCAACAGTGAAATCAGTAGGAGCACTTGTATCTTATTATAAGATTCTGGCTGGCTACTATGGCTACTAATCCTATATTCTCGTTCAATATTGGATATTTTGTGTAAAAAATTAACTCAACTACCGACGCACAAGTATCATGAATATATGCTTATGCTATGGATAGGAATAGGAAACACCAAATTGGAAAAGCCTGAAGCCTCATATAGGCATTATCCGACTAAAAAAAGAATATTTTCAAACAAATTACATACTTTCTCTAAAAGCAAAACACTTACTGCGCTTGAATGGGTGACCGTGCTTCAATGACTTGATGTTATAAGCTTTATTATCACTAACCCGGTGGTTCGGAACCCACCTAAAATAGTAGGTCCACCATGTTCCCCGTAACATGGCTCAAACGGCGAGGTGGAACTACCCGTAAGGGTCTCCCCACCATTAAAAGCCATACGCTTATTATTATTACTGAGGCCCATATATATAAACTAACTTGTGTTTCTCTCAATGGAAGGTAGACTTGAGAATCCTTTGGAGAAAATCTTCACAAATCCACTTTCAAGAAAATATTGTATGTAATATTAGATTGAAAATATTGGAAATTCAATCTATTAAAAAACTCCGCTGATGCTACAAGAAAAGTAGAGAAAAGTATTTCTCAAGTAAACCTTTTGATAAGGAAGCCTCAAGGAGGGGTTCATGAATACAGGTCTGGAAGACTCTTGAAAATTGCGGACACCTGCACCATCTAGCGCGCAGTTGTTGAACTACATCTACTAAAAGTCCTGTAAAGAAACTTCCACCCCCTCCTTACAGCCAGCATAAAAAGGAGACTTTTCTCTCTTGAGGTCCGATTTTTTTCGAGAGGGTGAGTTTAGGTGTGTGTGTGTGCGTGTGTGTGTAACGAAGAAGTTAGAGGGTTGGAAACGGTAAAAGGACATTGAATAGGATTGTGGGGGTGAGATGGGTATGCATGTGTGTGGGTTTAAAGGGACAGGGGTTGTATGGGGGTGGACTGAGGGCGGTTAGGTGATGAGGGGCGAGGGAGGAAATACCAAGATGGCCGGCTGAGCGCGTTGCTAAGGACGGACCAATAGCTGCATTTCTCCAGCATGTGTAGTGTAGCACACATCAGCTGCTCTATGCCATCCCACCAATCATTGAACTAATTACCTATACGTGGAAACCACCACTATAACCAGCAACACACACACACGCGCAAGCGCAAATAAACACACACACCTACATAATTTGTGTAGTCACATATACTGCCTTACTAAGGTAGAAGGACGGACTTATCTGCAAAACGGGCTGCAAGGTTGAATGAAATATTTCATATATAATGTTCAAATACTCGATGGTTTTTTCTTTCTGTTGAGCTGGTTATACCTGGAAAACCATGGATTGGAGAGAACGGGCTAAAAGGTTGGAGTATTACAAATAAAGTTTGAGTAGTTGATATTTTATTTCTATCTATATAATTAGTGAATTAAATTGTGTGCTTGAGAAAGAGACCGAGAAAAAGATAGCGGAGAAGAAGAGGACGTGGAAGAAATTGGAAGAGGAAGAGGAAGAGGAAGAGGATGAGGAAGAGGATGAGGAAGAGGATGAGGAAGAGGAGGAAGAGGAAGTGGAAATGGAAGAGGAAGAGGAAGAGGAACAGGAAGAAGAAAAGGAAGAGGAAAAAGAAAAGGATGAGGATGAGGAAAGGGAAGAGTAAAAGGAAGAGGAAGAGGAAAAGAAGGAGGAAGAGGGAGAAGGATGAGAAAGAAGAAGAGGTGGAAGAAGAGGAAGATTAATTGATTGATTGATTACTTTATTCATACAAATAATAATTGAACAGTTACAAGTATAAAATACAATATATAGGAGTCGCCAAGTATTTTTACATAGAATATTATTAGTCAATTATTATAAAATCATGAAATTACGACTGAAAATGAGATTATAGAGACTTGGAGATTCATTTGCATGAAAAGGCGAAGTTGGGGAAGATGTCCCTCTCTTACACTTAACCTATTCCTTAACAACCATGAAGAAGATGAAGAACAAAAAGAGGAAGAAATTGAAAAAGAAGGAAAAGGAGAAAAAATTATTGTTGTCTTCCAAATTCGAAAATAGTGCCTAGTTTCTTAGTAAACCATTCAATAGCTATTGATTAAATAGCGGCCCCAAGTCTTGTTTCATGCGTAGCCGGCATTGTGTCACCGGTGTTGTTTACCCAGCTTTAGGGACATTCTTTCCTAAGGAGCGTTTCACAGTAATTCCCCAATTTTTGAAAATCATAATATGATTATATTATAATGCAGTGTAATTATGCCGTGTATAGGACAGTGTTACCTGCCTGCTGGGTATGTGTGAAGCAATCTGAGGGCCACCAATGAATACATAGTTACTAAGTGATTAAATAAACGACTGAGAAATCGAGCATCAATAAATAAATTAATTAACAGATAAATAAATAAATAATAATTTATTTTACTTTTCAAATATGCATTACAAAGTATTTTAACCAAGTGGTTCAATATTGATATTACAGGTAATAATCTATATAAATAAAATTAGAGTTTTGTCTGTACATTTATCAGAATTATATATTTTTTGGTTATTTTCACGTTTTATACATTAAATAAGCCGAAACAAGTCTTATCTTATTTTCTGTCTGTCTGTCACGGCCCCGAAGGCATTTTACGCGGCCTTCTCCCGAAAAACGAGAGCATCGATCGGGATTAAAGTTATTCATCATCCAGTATAGAAAACCTTTTTGACAATGTCTTCAGCTATAAAAAACTAAATTAACTTTTTTTTAGCAGAATAAAAAACGTTCAAAAACCATGTATTGTGCGATTTTGGATGCATTTCTTCCAAGTTTTATTACCACATAAGAACAAATCACGTAATTTATCATGATAGCCTATATCAATCAGCTGTTCTCAAATATTCTCTCTGATGACTGTCACTGAATTGTTTACGTTCTAAGTTGTTTACTAAGCTGCTAACAACTTCATGATCGTTGCTATCAAAAAAGCCGAAACATATTTTTAGTCTTATTTCTAGACATAATCCGTACGAAGGACGGGTACACTAGCTAGTAAGATATATATAATAAATAAAACATATATTTAGGAAATCACCCTACCCCACTATGGCATGCAATGTTCTAGAGTAGGTAAATAAATAATACTCAAGTTATTCAAGTAAGTTTTTTATTGAATCAGCACACATTATTAAGAACAAAACTTTAGCGTAAAATTGTTGATAATTCGATAACATTTTCAACTACGGTATAATGATTACTACAACATGATTACTAAATAATTACATTATAACTTAAAAATAATTTTTTTGAAAATTTAGTGGAATCTGCATAGTGGCCTACCCTGAAAATAATGATATTTTATAAACAAGTAAACAAAAAATATTAGACTCTCAATTTTGAAATGTCAAAAAACTCCCAATAAGCTATTGAAACTTAAAATAAAATCTATAGTCTGATAACATAATCAAACAATAATAATTAATCCAACATTTGCAAAATTTTAACAAAATTTTCTTGAAGTTGAATCGCTTTTTTACTTAACGTATGAATGATTGGAAAAAAATATTACTACCATCATTGCAAGTAGTGAAAAAGTGCTTACAATTCATTGAATAATTCTTTGGTGGCAGCCTCATGATGCAATTAGCTGAATAACGTGGGAAGCTTGTAACAGGATGATAATAATAATAATAATAATAATAATAATAAATTATCATATTTCTTGAACGAGCAAACCAAAATATCAATCTTGCTTTCTTGTTACACATTTGTAATATCAAAGAACTTCGCTATTACTCTTGAAACTGGAAAAGACATCTTTTTATTTGGGTGGCACATACTGTCCTGTGAAGCAAGCTTTCAAGGAACTGAAACTTCTCTGGATGAGATTAGGGGAACTGAAAACATAAAACACACCTCATCAATAAAAAATTCAAGTACATCAAATAACAAAAACTCTTTCTTCTAATTGATATTGACAACATAATTAAAGCTTATAATGTCAGAAAAAACTTAAAAGCTATAAATTTTGAAACTACAAAAGTCATATTTTCTTTTTGAAATAGCTATTTGTGTAACTAGAGTGCAAAGCACCGTTTTTCTGCATCGAGAGAAACAGTTTTTTCAAGTTTCTCAAGTGCAGAAACAATACTTTGCGATCGAATTAAACATTAAATTTTTCCTACAGTAATGTATAAAGTAATTCAACATTTAAAGTGAACAGAACAAAACAGGGCATACATAACCTGAAAATTCCTCACATAACCTATCTTCGAATCAAATCGATTTCATCAACAACAACTACAACAACTATTCACAGCTGAAGCAGAGTAGCCAACCTATTTTTGAATGCAGAATAGGGAACTTGCGTATTACATGCTCACTATTTTGTGTTGTTAGGTTGCAAATTTGGAGTGCGGAAAAGTACTTTCCCGCACTGGTGCAGGAATAGACTATTTTGCATGCTACAGTTAGTGCAAAAATATGCACTTTTTCGGGTCACTGTAGGAAAATATTATTTTTGTAGGATTTACTGTCTTGTAAAAAAGGATATTATATAATTAATTGATACTTTTCCGAATGAGAATAGAGGAACTGATACATAAGTCATGCATCATCAATGAAAAATTCTGCAACTGAAAAAAAGAAACTCTTTCATCAAAATTATGTTTTACAACATTTAAGCTATTAAAAACAGTTTTCTTGAAAATAATTTAAGATTGTTCAATACAAGGAAATTCGAAATTGAAATTATTTTGTATATTTGGCAGTTTGGTGAATTGCGAGCTCCTTAAAACCAACTTGAAAAGAAGACTTCATTTCACTTTATTTCTACTAAGTATCTTTCTTCCTAAGCTATATCCTAAGCAAAATTAGTTATATCTTCCTACTTGATAACATTTTTCTTAGTTTATGACAAACTGCAAACTGAATAATCAAATTTTCCATTGATATTGATATCTTTATTTTATTCCATGAAAATGTGCAAAAGAATTTGTGAATATTCTTCCTATTTTTTTTAATTATATTGATGAAAACTACTATGTATCCGCATGGGATTCACTCTCCACCAGGTCCACTTGACATAAGGTAAAAAGTTATGATGATGGTGATGAAAACTACTATTTCATAAGATTACTATTCACACCCTTAAGCTCACCGTAAAAATCTACCAAAACATATTTTCAGAAAAATAAATCTTTTTCAAAGTAAACAGAACTTATTGAAACACTATCAGTACTGGATGATGTCAAAACATAATTCAATTTGGTTTTTTTAGTAAAATGAAACTAGGTGTTTTAAAATGATCGAATTAGAAATTGATATTTTCCGAATGATTAAATATAGAGAAGCAAAATCATTAATTTCATTAATAATTGACCGAACGATAGTTAGGTCTACCCTTTAAGACGATCGGCATTTCCTGTGTCTCTCTGTCTGTCGCACGATTACAGACGAACGCCTAGACCAATTGCTATGATTTTTCAAATGGATGTTCCTTATTCCTAGGCCCAGCGATGCATATATTTTTTTTCAAATTTCAATAGGGGAGCTAATAATTATTATTAATTAATCCATTTTATAGACCTAACCTACTGAACTTGCCGGCCAAACAGCTTAGAAGAACAGCTGATAGAAGTCAACAGTTTTTAATCATATGGCAGGCCCCTTAGCGGCGTTATTTACGCTGTCTTTGAACAGCAAAAGACTTTGCACTTTGCATATAGGCTACCTAGAGCAATTGCTATGATTTTTCATATGGATGATCCTTATTCCTAGGCCCAGCGATGTATAAATATTTTTCTCAAATTCAATATGGCGGCCGGTTTACTACCGATACAAAAAAGTACAGCATGAATAAGAGCATACAACATTTGAATAAATCCCTGGAAACATTGAATAAACAAATAAATTGCGAAATTAATTTTCATTGTAGAGTAAATTACTTTACAAGCACCCTTATTCTTGGACGTGAGGTCTACTGTTCACAGAACTACTAGTAATAATGAGCATTGTAACGTTGAATTTAGAAGGTAAACCATAAAATGAAATGTTGAGGATGAATTTTTAATGTTTTGTGGAATGTATTTGGCTGATTTATAAAGCATATGGTGTGAAAAGTTGAAAAATAACAAACTAGTGGTTGATCAGCATTCATGAGATCAACACGAAAGGAAGTGAGTAGAGTTGGCAGCAATTCGATATCCCATCTAGTAAAATAATTGCACAAGACTCGATACTTGATAACATCGATACTATATTAATAAAATCGACCATTAAAATCATGAGACCATAAAAAGTTGGAAAATTTGTAGGCTTTTATTCGGTACCTTTACCCCTAAAACTGTTTTTTTTTTCACATCATTATTTTTGTGAGTTGTATTAGTCCTCGAAGTGTATGTGTCGTTAAAACGCAACGAAGTTCATGTGTCGTTAAAACGCAACATACCACGTTATCAGCTGTTTTGCATCATTCGGATGGTACAGAACAGTTGTGTTCATAAGCACGACAGTATCGATACTTCCATTTGGTATCGAAACTCGTGCGATTATTTTACTGGATGGGATATCGAACTGCAACCTTCAAGTTTCCTCGGACATGAGAATGAAGTGAAAATTAAAAAAGGGATAAAAGTTTTGAACAATTCAATTCGATTGTGAAAAGTTTGTAAAATCAAGCAATAAAAAAATGTGGGAGGAACCGAAATTGTTATTAAAGTGTTAAGAGGAATTCATATGGAAAAGCCCTGATGTAATAATAGAATCGTGTTCTTGTGAAATAGTGAAAAAATTTCAATAATTAAATGAAATAAAATTTCAAATTCATTGACACTATACCCTATTATGAATCAAATATCATAGTATTTTTCGGGTTGTGTATTAAAATGTTATATTCTTGACTACTACTCACTGTTTTCAGTGTTTCGTTTTGAGTGAACTTTTAAATTGGTTGCCTTCAAGTAGAAAGGAATCATTTTATTATTTTTCAAGTGCAGTATTTTGGTAAATCTAAATTTTCAGTGTTAAAATTAACCTCATGTTTTAGCCAATGTAACATTATCAAAATTTGTGAAGAGAGCAGTTTCAGACTTGAGTCTGTTGCGCCTTCACATTCATTGTAACTTTGTCACAATAAATAATAATAATAATAATAATAATAATAATCAGGGGTGCCCACAGGGGGGGCTATGACGCAGACTGCGTCATTGAAATTCTTGGGGTGGGTTCCAAAAAACGTTTGGGGGGGGCGTAAAGTTGATTGAAACCGTGTTTAACGTGACAACATTCAAAAATATACTACGAAGTCACCAGATAGAATGTCAATTAATGAAAATATATTATTTATAATTATTATTATTATACAAGTGAATATGAATTAGCTAAAATAGTTATGTTTAGGATTTGTACAGGAAGTTATTATTCAAACTTAGTAAGACGCTAAGCGAGTGCTCTGAAAGTGGTTTATACAACTCCACTCTCCTTAACAGTTACTAGTTAATCAGCAGAAAGAGCAATAAATCGATTTAAAATTATCAAAAACAGACTTAGATCAGCTATAGGAGACTCATGGTTGTCCAATATAATGGTTCTAGCTGCAGAGAAAGATGTACTTGAGTCTATTTCTAACGAAGAAATAATTGAAAGGTTTTCAGTTTCCTCATCCCAAAGACAAAAACTTCTATGTGGGGTTTAAAGAGATAGATTTAACAAGCTTAGAAGGTGCCTAGCTAACTTGTAGATGGTCACAGCCTACAAATTTAAAATGTTTGACTTCAAACTGTTGATGTTTTTCATGTATTTTACGATAACTACTTACTAATAAGTAAGAACTACTGTAGCAAAACTTACTAAATACTAAAAATTCAGTAATTTTTCATAACTATGTCTTTATTTGGTTTTTAAAAGACACTTCTTTCGATTGTGTGTTGTAAATAACTATACATGAAATGTGTGCCTTTTATGTACTTCATCCATACATAAAATTCTCCCAAGATACTACACTAAGTAAATAACCTGTTGTTCAACTAATAAATGAGTTGCTGTCCAATAAATGACTTAGTATTTTGAATTTTTGTGTTTTACAAATGAAGTTATTAACTCATTGTTTTCACTTCCTTTAAAGGAACAACTTTGTAGAATTATTTAACCTTAATGTAATTGGTACACCGAACATAAACTTATAGGTATTTAATTTTTATTGAACATTGTGTATTTGTAATAATATTTTATTGTTTAAAAACCATTTAGGTTCAAATTCTTTTTTTGCTATTTTGCAATTAAGTTTATTGAGCAGAAGTTCATATATTCATTTCATTGATATTTCTTTTTTACCTTCCCAAAAAAATGTTACCTATGTAAAGAATCTCAAGAAATATACATACATTTTGTATATTATCGACTGGGTTTGAATTTTTTCAATAGTTGTAAAAAACTTCTTTTAGTTTTAGAAAGAATACGGGGGGCTTTTTTCGCATTTTTTTTGGTGTGGCCTAATTTATGGGGAGGGGGTTGGTGCTAAATTTAGGGGGGGTGCGTCATGAGGCTTAGGGGGGGTGGGCACCCCTGTAATAATAATAATAAATAGAAAGACAGGTTACAATGTATGATTTTCACTGGTTGAGAAACCATCAAGTTCCATCTCAAAGTTTAATGCAAGGGTCTCCAAACTTTCCAGCCTTCGGGCCAAAATAATTACCCAAGTAGGCTCTAAGGGCCAGAACCGTCTTCATTTTCTACTATGTGTAGAGTGTTTTAGGGTGAAACCTTCCCTCCTCCTCTTGCCCCTCACCTCCTACTGCCCCTCCCATACCTCCTCATCATTCACCACCTCCTCCACCTATTTGCACGGACTTTCTCCTTATTAGAAGAGTAATTTTTAGAGAAATTTTTACCGTACTTCTTTTTTGAAAATAATTATATTTAATTGAAAGCATTATTCTTTCATCAAAGATGGCAAAGATTACAAGAATAAAGATGACTAGAATTGGCAGCTTTCCCTATAAATTTACTCAATCATTAATCTCCAGGGCCTTCTTTTAAGTTGTAAATTGTATAGGATTTATGTGAAAGAACTAAAATATTGGATAAAACACGTGACAAGTCTATTATTGCTGTAATTATTGTGATATTTCACAATATGCACAAATATGGTTCTAAGAACCGGGGATTTCAAGTTTTCAGTAAATTAACTAGTTGACTAGTTGATTGAACGATATTGTTTTTCAACTAAATTTGAAGTGAATCCTATTTTGAAAATAACATGTTCAATTAGCCAATAGCAGAGGAAACCCAAAATTCATGAAATCGAGTTTTATTGGTCAAATTACATTGAATTTGCACGGCTGCTTTCAACTTGGTATTCTTGTGTGTTTATAATAAACCCTGATTATGAACACTAGGCTGATTTTTCACTATTAACTTAGATGATTCGCAATTATGGTAAATCTTTCAGTAAGAAGATGTATTGAAAAATTAGTGGAATTCTTAGTAGAAAAAAATATCAAGATTTGATATTATATCTTGGCCCGCGGGCCGTAGTTTGGAGACCCCTGGTTTAATGCATATTATGGGGAACATGGTAAACCTATAAATTCAGGTCGGTTCCAAAGCATTGATTGTGCCAAGATTGATTATTAATTGTAGAGCATTAGGACTACTTTCTCTCACCTCTTCTTCTTAGTTTTCTCAACATGAGAATATTCAGCTGTAAATGAAATAATAAAAACAAATGGATTACAAATATACCAAATCAGAGAGACCGATCAAAATAGTAAAATCACGGTATGATAATTATACATTTTTCATATGTGATCGAAAATAAATGAATAAATAGAATAAAAAATGAAAATAACTTTTATGCAGAGTTATAAAAAAACTATCCAATACCGGCGGTATATTGACAGAGGAGAGTTTGAGTTGTCAAACGCATTTCATAAGTGAGGAAAAAATAAAACAAAGAATATTGAAAAGAGTGTATGTATATTAATCAAAGTGACAACTTCATTTACTAAGTTTAATAAATTTGTAGACGAGTATTTTTGCTGATATTCTTCAGCAACACATTGAGTTAAGTTAGGTTAGGTTTGAATTTGAAGTTTACAATAAAGAGTTAATATTAACAACGCAGATTGTTATGGAACAAGAATAGAAATTTAATTAATATCAGAACTGGGAAATGAAAATGTCTAGGATATCAGAACTAGGAAAGGCTAGGAAAGTCAGTGTGAAAAATCAGTTTTCCTTATAATAGTTGGTCATTGAGATAATAAAATTCTACAATAATAATTGAATACATTTAATGTTATAATACAAACTTTATTCATCATACAATGATAGTGTAACATGTGATGTGTTTCATGACAAAAAGGATTCTAAGGATTAAATTGAATTAGGTTTTCAGAAACTTATCTGTTAATTAATACGGTTCTGTTTATTCCCAATGGATAAGTTATAAAACTTATGTTGGGATGGACTTTTCTATTCAAAATTCATTAAGTATTGTATCTCAGTAAGTAATATGAATAAATAAATAAAATGAGAATTCAGTTACCCACACATGTAGGGCTTCACAATAAACCTAATTGTAACTATAAAACATAGTGAATATATTACATAGTATTTCAGGGAGAGTCCGATCTCACTACAAGAAAGAAACCAATCTGTCTGCCAAAAATTTATTATATAAGGTAGGTGATGATAATATGGCCAAGCTGGTAATATGGCCAAGTAGTAATATTGTAGCTAGTTCGAATTATTTTCACCAGAATGCATCAGGATACTATCCCACCAGGTCACCTAGACTGGTAGAGAGTCCATTACTTGTGGAGTAGAAGCTTTTCAGAAAACGGTCGACATTGCTTTTCTGAGCTGTTGTGGAAAAATAGACGCTGTTACTAGATTTTGAAGGTAAGTTAACGACTATTTCTTTGTGTTTTGAGCACATGTGATTGAACTTATTGTTTTCAGAACAGGTTTTAATATTAGATCGATGGGTAACATTGTTGAGTAAGCAACTGTTAGTACAAATTCTTTCTTTTGGTAATAATTACAACCAACACTTGGTAATATGGCCAACCCTGGCAGTTGACCATATTAGTAGCACCTATTTGAAATGTTGGCTATAAGTATTATTTTTTGTTTCCAGAAATGTATGCTGAGGAGAATACTGAGAAAAAAAACGTGGGATCTGGAGTCAAGAGGGATTTTAAACCAAGCAAATTAAAGACGTCAGAGCTGACGTCAAACTGAAAAATAATTTACTGTACCATACTTTTATATTGACCAAATATATAGATTAATAAATAGATTTAAGTACTAGTTATTCTATTTAATATCCTCATAACATATTTCTAAGGTACCTAATATTTTTTTCTAAAGGGAGTTTATTTCACAATATCATGTTGGCCATATTACAATCATATGTTTTTAATATGGCCAACAGGTAAAACCTTGGAAAATATATTTTTTATAATACTAAAAACTAGTTAAATGGGTTTATATTAATTTCTTTCATCAAACAAATAGATGTACATCAAGGATACATAAATAATTTTACTTAAGTTTGAAAATTGTGTCCAGAAAAATTGATCAATCCTTAACATGGCCATATTATCATCACCCACCTTAGCTCAAGGTAGACAAGGGAAGACCATATTGTAACAGTTTTCCACTGTGTGTTCTGGGATTTATTTGCAATAAATACGACTATTACAAAATGAGACTGAAATTTATTGAATAACACAAATAAAACTCAACTTAACTGAATATGTTAATTACTATGGCTCATGTCTACAAACCAAGAACTCTACTTGAACACAATAAAATTGATTAGCAGTAATTAAAAATCAGTTAATAAACTCAAATAATCTACAATGAATACTTCTCTAACAATCTACTAGAAATTACATTTCTAAGTACAATTACAAATCACTCAATACTGCTACTAATCAAATCTCAACAGTTTCTATTTATTGTGCTATGATGGAGAACAGCTGAGAGCGTTGTCAGGGAGACAACGTAATGTGATGCTAGATTGCTTGTTGATTGAAATGAGTTTTCCATAATAAATACATGTTCTACTTGACTTGTCTATGGTTTCTTCCTACTAACTTTACGTTTTTCTATTGTAGTTAATAGTTTCCTTATCAAAAAGACTAATTAAATGAGTTATAATCGATTTACCAATCACCCTAGTGATGGTCCAACTGCTAGAATCACAGACACAGAACTTCACTCAGCGATGATTAGATGACTTTGAATTACAATTCACTCACAACTCTAATTCACAACTCACGGAAAACAAACAAACAAGAATCTGGAAACGCTCTGCTGAAGAAGTATACGTTTACTGTAAATGATTCATACATCCTATTAGATGTATCTATTAGTTGTAGAATGGTCAGTTTTTGAGAAAATTGAATAAAACACTCTACAAGTTTGTTAAGCTGCAGTGATTTCTCCAGATACTTACTGAAAGAATTGGTCCAAATGTTTTATTTCTATGTTTGAAATGGAGAATGAATTTTTCAATTGATCAGCACATCACACAATCTCCTGAACAAAGTTTTTGAGGAATTTAAATTTTGAATAATGTTAATGTAAATTATTTTGTATCACTCGGAAATATCATGAACTGAGATTCTATACTGGAGCGATACACTGGTTTTGCAAAGTTGGTTTTAGTATATTTTTTGGGGGGCTTGAGCAATCATGACCCTAATTTAATGAAACTTCCATTTTTTTACTTTTAGGCCTATATAATTTGAGAAATTCTACCAAAAATTTAACTATGTATCAGTCTTCTTTGAAAAATTAACAGGTTGACTCATCAAACAACTTAGTCAAATAAATCACTTTACAAAAATGAAAAGTAAGGTTCTTTGACCAATCTTGCCAATTATCTTGAAAACCATTGCAGTTCAATACTTTTTCAACACTGCAATCTAGAACTTACAAAACCACGATCTGAATTGATATTAAATTAGAAGACTTTATTATACTTTAAGAATAAATAGGGATAGCTGGTATCCTCTCAGATCTTCATTTCTGTGATAGAGCATAGCTTGACTCATGTTCATAGATATAAATTCAAAGATAACGTTTTGAAGACTCAGATTAAGTCAGATCAACAGTTATATACTGTAATGTTACAAATTCATACTATAATTAATTAATTATTGTTATGGGTTCTAATGGCTAAAATAAGGCAGGAAACACTAAAGTTCAAACTTGCAATTTATTTACACAAATTAGTCTATTTCCACACACTTATTTTTAGTTCAATCAATAAAAGTAACAGATCAACAAATGACAAGCTAATACTTATTTTCAGTAATTATTTACAATAACAAATAAATAATTAATTACAGGCCAATCAATAATAAAAGAAACAAGAGTCCAATAAACTGTACAATAATGCAGGAAGAAATTATAAAAAAACAGCTAAACACTTACAAAACACAGTCCAATATGCTATTCGACAGTTCCAAATAATATCACTTGAAATGTGTAAGCACAACGTCTTTGAACTGATTGATAAGCTGCACAGATAGTAGACACTTTTCGAGTGCTGTTTATTCCAATGACACTGGATTGTCTTTGTCACACAAGATCTGTCATGCGAGCATGTAGATCAAACAACAAACTAACTCAGCTTGTTCACATGGACTTCTTTATATAGTTATCATTCCAGGTACTGGAAGCCTCTAGTAGCCTTGACAAGTCCATTGAAGGTCATTGAATATAGTGGAACATTCCAACAACATGTTTGTAGAACCATGGAGAAGCTTTAAGGCTCTCAATTTAGTGCAAGAGTGTGAGGGACACAGATATGACAAATAGAAGTAATAAGGACATCCAAGGAGAGAGAATGAGAAAATGGAGAGTCAAATTACAACTGCTCAATCCAAGGTCTAAGTCATGCACATTGGCCAATGAATGGAAACGATGTACTTGGAACAAACATGTAAACAACTGCTTGTTTTGCATTTGTAACATTATATTAAAATCTTGGCACCTATTCACTAACAGGTGTATCAACCACTTGTAGCAATCTTATTACAATTCTTTTAAATATGCAGGTATACAATAGATATGGTAGATAATGGATAATCACAGTAAATAACAACAACTAATAACAAGATAAATTTCAATACAACTTAAATACTATAATACTGTCACGTGGCAAAGCCGTGACGGGAAAAAATAATTAATTCATTCATTTAATTAATTATTGTCGGGGTAGTTGACAAAGTAGAGAGGAGCAGCCACCAGTCAGGGCATAGAACGTAGATAACGATCTAGACCGGTGGAGTGCTTTCTACTGCGTCGAGGCCTCCCCCACCAGTTCCTCACCTGTTTTGGGGGAACAGCTCTCTGACGAGGAAGTCAGAGGAGTCTTCTTCAAGTCGTGGTGTGGCAGGAGTTTAACTGCAGTCAATTTTCACTTTGTGAAAATTGAACACACAGTGCCGGTTGTGTGAACTTGTGCGCGGAGTGAATGTGTGCTAGTTCAGTCAGGACGGAGCACAAGCTGGTGCTGATCCCTGACGTGGTGATTGCGGCGCGAGTCACGGGATTAACGCAATCCGTGAGCGCGGGTTTGGGAGTTCGTAATTCCCAAACGGTTCGAGGTTTTCGGACGCGATCCCATTTCTTTCCTCATTCCCAGTACTCCTAAAATCCCCTATCCTATTCCTTACCGGTTAGCAAAGGCCACTGTACCCCCGCCGATAGCGGCAGTAGGTAAAATAACCTCCGCCAACACCCGCCATTCCTTCCCTTACCTTACCTCTTAAAAAGGCAGGGGAACCAGAAACGGCTGGTATTAGCAGGGTCTGGAACTCCGGCCATATCCTAGCAGGGGTTAATAACTTCCGCCCCCTTTGGAAAGTGGCAGAGGTGTACTCTCCCGGCTGGATATCCTTCCCTCTCCCTCCCCGAAATTCCTCTTTCCCCACCCACAGCAGCAGAGGCTACCGCCTCCGCTGATAAGGGGCAGGAGTGCCTGTAATTCGGCCCTTCCCTTCCTATCCCCAAAAACCAACTCCTTTCACCTCCACCCCTTAGTGAAGGAGCGAGCACCGCTCCTCACTAAGTCGTGGCCGGTCCGCGCGGCCGCGGGACCCCGAATCCGTGACGCGGAGGTCGGGAAAGTTAAACGGCGCCCAACGACGGTATTTCCAACCGGTGAGGCAACCCCGAGCGCGGCGGAAGCCTCAAAAGGAAACGTCGACCTCGTCGCCTAACCCCAGCCACCCGCCGACTAGAGCTAGTTGGTCCGGAGCAACACCGGGGCAGTCACGCCAAAATCGAGGTGACGATTTTGCACGTGATAATACATAATGAAATCAATAATAAGAAGAAATTGTCAAACTCAGAGAGTTTGATTGATATTGATAATGGTATAACAACCGAAACTAGTTTCTCAATATTTTTTAATGAATGTGGTTGTGACAATTTCGTCTTATTATACATTATGGATACCTTCCACAATATCACATTTGCCACTTCAAAGAAACATAATAAAATGTTCTTCTTATTATTCAGAGCTGTATGATCAGTTATTGGAATATTATCTCATAAAAACTTAAAAAACAAGTAGAAATTAACTCACGTTATGGCGTGATGGCCGTTCAACTCTGTTGTCAAGATCAACGTCAGATGACCCACAGTACACTGATTTGAGGCATGAGTTTGAGGGTTATGGATGTTGGAAGTGTGAAGGGGTAGGGGATGAGTAGTCGGGAGGTTTGAAATTGGGATTATTTTGCCAAAGAGGGTATGTGAGAAGAAGTTAAGTTGATCATTAAAAATTTTGTCAGGTTGCTCCTTTGCATGTTTGTTAATATCATATTGTTCTAAAACATTCAAAACATTTAAAATTCACAGAAAGCCCACAACAACAGAACTGATACAGTAATCCATAACACATCAAATCACCCAACCTAACATAAACACGCTGCTTTCAATCACATGCTCCACTGGCTAACAAACATTTCTATGTCACAAGAAGATTACAACAAAGAATTGAATACTATAAAATACATAGCACAACAGAATGGTTTCAAACACACACTAATAGGCAAACTACTGCACTGAATAACAACAAAACCAATCACTAATACCAGCAACAAACAGGATGACAACCCCCATAAATTTATCACACTTACACACCTGAACAACAAAACTCACAAAATAGCAGCATCATTCAGGAAACTCAAATATAAAATAGCTTACAGAACAACTAACTCACTTAAAAACACCTGTATTCTCAGACAACACCTCAAAACAGGCACAACAGATCTAGAGTTTACAAATTGAAATGCAATGACTGCAACAAGTTCTATTTAGAACAAACTGGTAGGACATTCACCACTAGATTTAAAGAACACAGAAGAGCCATCTCACACACATTCCACTTTTGCTGAACACATATCATTTCAACATGCCACAGTTATACAGACATTTACACTAAATTTATACACACTACACTTCACTCTTAAAAGACAGAAACTCAATGTTTTAGAACAATATGAGATTTACAAACATGCAAAGCAGTAACCTGACAACATTTTAAATCAACCTAACTTTTTCTCACATACCCTCTTTGACAAAACAATCCCAATTTCAAACTTCCCGCCTACTCATTCCCCCACCCCTTCTCCATTCCACCTTACAACATCCATAACCCTCAAACTCATGCCTTAAATCAGTGAACTGTGGGTCGTCTGATGATGCTCTTGACAACAGAGTAAAATGGCCGTTACACCATAATTAATGGCCGTTAATTTCACTTGAAAGTTTTGTTAAAGTTTTTATTACATAATAAGTGGAAACAAAATGGATCTCTAACAGAATATTATATCTGTTTATTACCCTCCTGATAGATTCTGTACATTTACTCACTATATTCCATCTTCAATACTTCAGAGGTCATCACATCCATGTATATTGTCTCAGTAATTTGTAATTTATTTTTTCCATCTTGTGTTACAGTTTCAATTTCTACACCATCTATGTATTTGATAGCAAAAATGGGTTCTTTTGCATGAAAAACTGATGTCACTCTGAGAATATCACGCTGAGAAAAAGAAATAAACAATAATAAATATAACTGCAGTTAATCATACTATTATATAGCTAGTGGCTTACCAGTGCTTTGCGAAGGGGATGTTTAAATTAATGTTATGGGTTCTATGTCTAAAATAATGCTGGCAACACTTGAATTTATCACTCGCACTTTATTTACACAAATAATCACAACACTCACTGTTCAGTAATGTCTTACAGAAAAATAAGCAATTGAAAACAGATAACATGATATTGTTCAACTGATAATGAGTTTTCAATAAACTGTACAAAAATCAATCACTAAAAGTTGAAAGGCCGATCTAATATTAATTAATAACACTACAATAAACTGTCCAACAATATTCAATAAGAAACGTTGAAAAAGAACACTTAACTTGCATGGCACTAGTCCGTAATACAACAAAAACTATTTAGCAGCTCACTGGTATGAATTAAACAGGAAAAAGAATTATCTCTATAGTCACTGAGAAAGAATTATCACTATATATAGACACAATATAGAACTGACACAATTTGTTTATCACAACGAATTTTCAAAGACAACTGAACTAATTTACACAAATGTGTTTGCCTTAAATAGGTTTTTCAAATATCGAGCAATTTCTACATTATTCTATCATCTTCTAAATAAATAAATAAATAAAGAAACTAGCACTTTCTACAATATTCGAAAAGATTCCATTAATGTCTAATCAAACAAATAGAACATTCTACTAATTACCAAGTAAACACATAAAAGTGTCAAAAGCAGTGCATTTAATTGCTTAAAAGTAAACATTTACATAGCAGATAACACCAAGAACCAATTTTTCTTCTTCTTTCAATTCTCTCCAATTTCATATCCACTACACTACCCCCACTTTAAGAGATTGTTCTGTCCCAGATCAAAAGCACTTATGTTAGTTTGGATTGGGTCTGGTTTCTGGCTGGTTCCTCATTGGTCTTCCAAGGGCTGTAGATGCAGATGGTAATCTGGACACCAGTGGATTTGAACACCTCCTCCAGCATTGGTTTCACAATTGTCCAATCCAGGCCATCATATCCGCTTCCAAGCCGTGATATGCCAAGTTTCCTTACTCCTAGTTGCTGCATTTTGTCCCTCAGCTGAACCAAGCCAGTCCACAATGTGTCATATTATGCCTTCATCTCAGGCTGTCCCTTAGTCACCTTATAGAAGAGATGTTGACCATGCCGCTGCAGATGAAGAACATTTCCTTCCTTGGGTCCTTGCTGTTCCAGGTCTCCAAGACCACCAAACATCTTCCTGAAGACTGTAGCAATGCCTTGAGATTCCACTAAGTTGCTGGTGACACAATGCGCCAGTGCATACTCCTTGGGCAGGTTGAACAGATCCCTTTCACATGTCTGGATCATTTTCCCAATTGTTGTTGAACTGCAATCAGTAGATTTCTCTGGTGATATAGTATGCTGAACCTGAGCTGCATGTTCTTCCTCAGCACCATTGCTACCATGGAATGGAGTCAAACGATTCAAATGTACTATTCTTGGCTTCCCTCTTGGAGGTTTTCTTATCCGGTATACCACATCATTGATCCTAGTCACAACTTCAAATGGTCCTTCCCACTGATTTTGGAGTTTTGGAGAGTAGCCACGAATTCTCCTTGGGTTGTATTACCAGACTAGGTCTCCTGCTTGGTATCCACCCTGGTCAGCTTTGATGTCATACCATTCCTTCATCTTAAGGCTTGCTTCATCAAGATTGGTGCAGACTTTCTCATGAGTCTCATTCATGTTCTTCCTCAGTTAGGTGATATAATTTCCCTCCTCAAATGTCTCACCAGGCTTGCTTACAAACTGAAGATCACAGGGTAGCTGTAGATCTCTACCAAAGATGATGCAAGCAGGTGTTTCCCCAGTGGATTCATTGATGGAGCTACAATATTCCATCAAAAAGAAATGGAGATGTTGATCCCAGTCATGCTTATTGTCTGAAACCTATTTCCTCAGATATCGCTGCATGGTCCTGATCATTCTCTCTACCATGCCATCTGACTGTGGGTGCAATGGAGTGGTCCATGTCTTCCTGATGCCCATCAACTCACACACTCTGCTGAACACTTCTGACTTGAAGTTTCTTCCTTGATCTGAGTGCAGCTCTAATGGCACACCAAAACGACTGAAGAACTGCTTTATCAACACATCAGCCACTGTGATTGCTTCCTGGTTAGGTAAGGCATATGCTTCAACCCATTTACTGAAATAATCCATGGCTACTAGGATGTATTTGTTTCCATCATTGGTCCTTTTTGAAACACCCGGTATATCGTAGTATTATATTTATAATATATTTTATAAATTATTGTTTCATAACTTGATATGTATTATCCTGTGTATTTCGTAATATCTTTTTTTATATTTAAGATTAGTATGATGAAAAATATCATATGTAACTCGTCCGGGAAGATGTTTACCGTACTCGTATGATAGTACCGCACTCGACTTTGTCTCATGCATTAACTTATCGTATTCATATGGTAAACACAATTCCCCACACTTGTAATGTAATATACTATTACAGATACTGTTTATTATGTGATTTTGATAATAATTGTATGTAATATACTTTCTTCTTACATATAAAGATTGGCATATCCATACTTTTGTCTCCTTCATTTCGAAAACTTGCTGGAACCCAATGGCATCCAATTGATACAATTGGTCATCAACATACTCCACAACTTTAGGAATGTATCTCGGAATATCAACCGCATTCCACTCATCCAGCATACACCTTGAAAAACATTAATATTAAACAGTAACATCAAATTAACTGACACAAAATAAAGCGAAATAATCCAATACAAAGAAGTATCCAATGACCCAAAAAATTCTCATAAAATAATAATTATTATTAGTCATACTGATAGTCACATTGTCAGTCATGTTGTCAGAACACGCTCTGCAAATTTTGAAGCATAGAATATTAATTCAAACGGATAAGTAGTATTTTTGTTTATTATTATTAGTATTTATAATATCTTAATAATTTACATCATTAACTTGTCTAATATAAGTTAAAGTATTTAAATAAAAAGTCAAATTCTATTTTCGAGGTTAGGTGTACCGATATTGATTAATTTTCTTGTAATTAAATATTCTCAAGTTGACAATTGTAATAAATTATTAAGTAATATTTCATTAAACATTTAACTAAAATCAATTGAAAACAATTTTTAGCTATGACTAATAATATATAGATTACTGTAAAACAAGACTAGGCGGCTCGGAACTATCTGATCATGACTATCAAATCTTAGAGGTGGGGTTGCAAGGTTATAAATCAATTAAAAAGAGTAGAGTAATGAAAGAAATTCAACAATGTGAACAGGGGAATATCGATTGTTTGAAGCAGAATCTGCTACAAGAAAACTGGAGTAGGGTTTACAATAGCAACAGTTGAATAACAAATATGATAGTTTCATTAATATTTTAAGGTTTCATATTACTATGAGTTGTCCAGTTATAAAAGTCCCTGTAAAAAACAAATTAGACAAAATTGAAGAGTGGATAACTGATGATATCCTTGCAGAAAGAAATAGGGTTAAAGATGCATATGATGAATTCAAACTATCTAGAAATATGTTAAGTGAAGATAATTACAAAGCTCTAAAGAAAAATTATACAAGAGAAGTGAAAAGAGCGAAATGTAAGAAAACAGCTGAAATTTTGAATAATAGTGTGTACTTTAACACAGCAGTGTGGGATGTAATAAACAAAAATAGGCAAGTAGCTCATGTAGATGCTTATACTAGTGTCCCCAGAATAATTAACGAAAATAACAAATATATTGATGATAGTGTAGACATTTGTAATTTCTTTAACAGATATTATCAACTGGTTGCTAAGGATCTTCAAAAATCTCTTAATACAGGTATTAGTGATGCAAACATGAGGAATACTGAGGGGATTCAGAACGAATTAAGATTCCACCCAGTATGCCAAGACGAGTTGTCAAATATCATTGATAGTTTAAATAATAAAAAAACTGTAGGAATGGATGGGGTATCCAGTAAAATTCTGAAAGAATGTAAAGATCAATTGTTAGACCCTTTGATTCATCTGATCAATCATTCATTAGAACAAGGTGTTTTTCCAGATAACTTAAAAGAGGGGAAGATCTTGCCAATCTTCAAAAGTGGTGATAGAGAAAAGGTAGAAAACTATAGGCCTATTAGTATTTTAAATGTAATAAGTAAAATTTTTGAAAGAGTAGTTCTTAATAGGTTACTTCTGCACCTTCAAGAAGCTAACTTTATCTGTGATGAACAGCATGGCTTCCAGAAAGGGAGATCAACAAAAACAGCCATAGTTTCTCTAGTTGAAAAACTAATAGATATAATAGATTCAGGTGATAAAGCTACTGCAATCTTCTTAGATCTGTCCAAGGCATTTGATTGTGTTAATCATAGAACTTTATTGGAAATACTGCAAAATGTAGGTGTAAATGGGGTTGAACTGAAATGGTTTGAATCATATCTTATTGGGAGAAAACAATGTGTAGAACTAACTACAGTAGTTGGTAATAGTATAGTAAAGAATAAATCTAATAAATTAGAGGTGCAAGCTGGAGTGCCTCAGGGGTCAATACTAGGTCCATTGCTTTTTTTGTTATATGTCAACCGTTTGCCTAAAGAATTAATTAGTGGTAGAGCCCTCTTATTTGCTGATGATACATCACTCATTTTCAGCAATTCCATTCTAGATAATTTAGAAATAAGTGCCCATATAGGTGTGCAGTCCATTGTCCAATTTTTAAATCAGTTGAAATTAACTATAAATAGTAAAAAATGCCAATACCTTCAATTCAAAAACAAACATAATTTAAATGAAGATAGGGCTATAAACGTGTTTATAAACGATAATCAATTAGACCGGGAAGAAAAAATTGCATTTCTAGGAGTTATGTTGGATAGACGATTGACCTGGACTCCATACATTGAGAAAATATGTAGTAGAATTTCATCTGGGGTATTTGTTCTGCGACAGCTCGCTAGATTGAATGACAAAAAGTTACTTTTTACAGCTTACCATGGGCTCTTACTGTCACATATTAGGTATGCTATCTTAGTATGGGGTAATTCATCAAAACAAAATCTTGATAGGGTGTTTAAGATCCAAAAGAAAGCGGTTAGGTGTATAGAAAGAGTAAATAGATTAGATTCATGTAGGCCGTTGTTCAAGAGACTTGGTCTCCTAACTGTACCCTGCTTATATGTGTATGAAGCTACTTTATATGTAAAAACGAATGATATTAACCAAAATCTTGATGTACATGATTATAATACAAGAAGCCGAGGAGATTATCACTTGGTGAGTCACAATAGTAGCTTATTCAAACAAAAACCTAGTTATATTGGTAGGAAATTCTACAACAAGCTACCGCAGTTTTTGAAGAGTCTTGAAAATATAGAAATATTTAAAAGACAATTGAAGAAATATTTAGTTGATAAAGCTTTTTATAGTGTACAAGAGTTCCTTTCACATCAAAATTAAGCCTCACCTCAACTAATTGAAGTAATTATGGTATCTAGTGTATGATATTGTTGATCTGACTTGTCTTATACTCCTTAACTGGAGTCTCCAAGACGTAATCTACAAAAAAAAAAAAAAAAAAAAAAAAAAAAAACATGCGCCACTTAATTTCGTTGATTTCAATAAAACGTCATAAAATGCTTTCCAATTCACAAAAATGCACATTGACAGTTCTTGAAAAGGAGTTTTGTTTCTTCTTTTCGTGTGACAGACCTCACAATGTGAATATCATGACTCCCAAATTTTTAATTATTTTCAATAATTTGATGATTCAAAATAATTCAAGAAATGATTTCAACAAAATCAAAAATGAAAACGTCAATGCTTCCACTGTAAAAATGAAGTGCATAATGAAGTAAGGTGAAGAAGAAGGGGAAAAGAAAAATAAGAAATTAATGAGAAAGGCGAAAAAAGGTGGAGAAGAAGGTAGAGAGGAAAGAAGATAAAACCAATGAAAAGAAGAATGGGCAGATGGCTAAGAAAAAATTGACTACCGTATCAAATTAAATTCGTAAATAGGTTAAAGGAACACATATTAAGTGAATCAGGCAACCTACTAGTAATCTAAAGAAGGATTACTCACTGAAATTTGTCTACATAAGGGGTTTTGTACTCCTCCCAGACCGTTCCTATTTGGAACATTCGCATTCCATTGGTGTTTATCAGTTTTGTTTGGAAACTTTTCTCAATTACAACTTCCATAATATAACCTGATAGTTCAGCTTTAGTCCAGGCAAAAAATCTCAAAGTGTCTAAGTTCCAGTAACTTCCAGTGTCCGAATTACTCATCCTGAAAAAAATATATGAAAAGCAATCAATAAATCATTTTTCCTACAACTTTTTTACTGCTCGGCGTGCGGTAAAGTACTTTATGCTCGACAGCTGTTTTCTTTATGCTTCTGTTTTGATTTTGATGTCTTCTCATTGGTGGATCAGGAAATCCGTGAAATTCTAATGAAAATGGCACATCATGCTAACCAAATCTGTGCATGCTAAAATCTGTGATGTTACAAAATACAAGCTTTTATTGTGTTACAATCTAGAACTGCAGTAGTAGCAAAAATATTTTATGTAAATTACGCATGTAATTTGTGTGTAAGGCTTCTTTATTGCTCTTGCAAAATTACTGCACTCTGCTTAGCATCATGCAGTAACTGTTTTGACTCAAGCACTAAATTCATTCTTTACACTCTTAATACCCAATAGTTATTTATGTATTAAGAGCATGAAGCGCGACTTTATCGCTCGAGCCAAAACAGTTACTGTGTGACACAAAGCGTAGTGCAGTAATTTTGTGAAAGCAATAAAGAAGCTTCACACACGAATTAAATACAATATTTTTCCTACAACTGCAGTTCTGGATTCCAATACAATAAAAGCTTGTAGTTTGTAACATCACAGACCGTGTGCGGATTTGGTTAGTGTGCGCCATTGTTGAGGTTATGAGAATTTCAAGGATTCCATGATCCACCAATAAGAAGACATCAAACACAACTGGCGAGCGGTAAAGTACTTTTACGTTCGCCAGCTTACTTTACTTCTCGCTGAGCACTAAAGAGCTACTTTATGATCAGTTGTAGGAAAAGTACTTTTCCTACAACTGCTCATAAAGTAGTTCTTTACATACTGAAAACTGTTTACAAAATACCTCTTTACTGCTTGGCAAGCAGTAATGTCAGCTGGCAAGTGGAAAATAGTTATTTATGTATTAAGAGCGTGAAGCGCGACTTTATCGCTCGAGCCAAAACAGTTACTGTGTGACACAAAGTGGAGTGCAGTAATTTTATGAAAGCAATAAAGATGCTTCACACACGAATTAAATACAATATTTCTCCTAAAACTGCAGTTCTGGATTCCAACACAATGAAAGCTTGTAATTTGTAGCATCACCGACCATGCGCAGATTTGGTTAGCATTCGCCATTGTTGAGGTTATGTGAATTTCACGGATTCCATGATCCACCAATGAGAAGACATCAAAATCAAAACAGAAGCGTAAAGAAAACAGCTGGTGAGCATAAAGTACTTTACCACTTTCGGAGCAGTAAAGAGGTATTTTACAATTAGTTTTCAGTACATAAAGAACTACTTTACAAACAGTTGTAGGAAAAAGTACTTTACCATTCACCAGCTGTTTTTGATGTCTTCTCATTGGTGGATCACAAAATCCATGAATTTCTCAAAACCTCATTATCATAAAAATGGTGCACAATAACCAAATCCATGCATGCTAAAATCTATGATATCACAAACTACAAGCTTTTATTGGAATACAGAGCTACAGTTGTAGGAGAAATGCTGTATGTAATTCACACATAAAGCTCATTTATCACTCTTGCAAAATAACTGCACTCTACTATGCATTGTGCAGTAACTGTTTCGACTCAAGCAATAAAGTCACGCTTTACACTCTTAATACATAAATAACTATTTACTACCACTGCTCATAAAGAATTAGTTAATGTGCTGAAAACTTATAAATTGAAGAGTTTACTGAAGAGCTAGCAATGAAGTACTTTATGCTTACTTACATCATAGCTTTTAAAGAATTAATTAGTGGTAGAGCCCTCTTATTTGCTGATGATACATCACTCATTTTCAGCAATTCCATTCTAGATAATTTAAAAATAAGTGCCCATATAGGTGTGCAGTCCATTGTCCAATTTTTAAATCAGTTGAAATTAACTATAAATAGTAAAAAATGCCAATACCTTCAATTCAAAAACAAACATAATTTAAATGAAGATAGGGCTATAAACGTGTTTATAAACGATAATCAATTAGACCGGGAAGAAAAAATTGCATTTCTAGGAGTTATGTTGGATAGACGATTGACCTGGACTCCATACATTGAGAAAATATGTAGTAAAATTTCATCTGGGGTATTTGTTCTGCGATAGCTCGCTAGATTGAATGACAAAAAGTTACTTTTTACAGCTTACCATGGGCTCTTACTGTCACATATTAGGTATGCTATCTTAGTATGGGGTAATTCATCAAAACAAAATCTTGATAGGGTGTTTAAGATCCAAAAGAAAGCGGTTAGGTGTATAGAAAGAGTAAATAGATTAGATTCATGTAGGCCGTTGTTCAAGAGACTTGGTCTCCTAACTGTACCCTGCTTATATGTGTATGAAGCAACATTATATGTAAAAACGATTGATATCAACCAAAATCTTGATGTACATGATTATAATACAAGACGCCGAGGAGATTATCACTTGGTGAGTCACAATAGTAGCTTATTCAAACAAAAACCTAGTTATATTGGTAGGAAATTCTACAACAAGCTACCGCAGTTTTTGAAGAGTCTTGAAAATATAGAAATATTTAAAAGACAATTGAAGAAATATTTAGTTGATAAAGCTTTTTATAGTGTACAAGAGTTCCTTTCACATCAAAATTAAGCCTCACCTCAACTAATTGAAGTAATTATGGTATCTAGTGTATAATATTGTTGATCTGACTTGAAAAAAAAGCTCTACTTTATGATTGTTGCCAGCTTTTCAGTCTATATTATTCAACCTGATGTCCAAAATATGTCAAATATTTTACAATTATCCTTGTTTTAATAAAGAATAACTATCTTTAAGTTATTTATTAAATATTTTTTGTAATGAGATTTCTTTGAAATTATTGTACAAAAGTTCAGATTGTTGGTAGATTAGACAACAACCAAATTGTCATACAAAACCACAATAAATTATCATAAAAATGATAATAAATTATTATAAAAAACAATAATAAATTATCATACAAAATGATGATAAGTTATCATACAAAACGATAATAAATTATCATATAATTGACAATTCTGAAGCTTGTCAGCTGATTATTGCTAGGATGGATTCTTCATAACCTCAATAATGATGGTGCATTGTGTATGGAAATGATAATTTGACAAATTATTGAATGGAAATAGAAAATATGCAGTTGTAGCAAAAATGTATGTATTTTGAGAGTAAAACTTCTTCATCACTCTTGCAAAATTGCTGCACTCACTCTGCTATTAATAGGCTATATTGAGTGGTATCTGTTTGGCCCAGTTATTGATCAAGTCCCTCTTCATGCTCTTAATAAATGAATAACTTTTTCATTTATTATGAAACTATTTGGAAATAAGAAATTGTTATAAAATTAAGTGTATGAGCACATACCTAAATCGCCCAACACTCCTCACTCAAAAGGGGATGATATTTTCGAAAATAGTTCAAGTACTCTTTTAACTCAATTTCCATCAAGAAGTGATGACAGGGACTGCAGAAATCAATGATATTTGAAAAGCTCAAATTTTTTTATTCCTAGGAATTACTTTTCAAAGACTATTCTCAGTTACAGTTTTTTTGAAGTTTCTTGAATTAGATATTATAAGGCTTTGGAATGTTGCATATTGTCATGAGAATTCTTTTCATCAATTATATAATGAAAATAATATTGTGTTCAGAGTGGAAATTTTTCGGTTTCAAGGGGGCAATTGATCTCCCCCATGAGTTATATAAAACGTTTGATAATATTCTTATAATCATAAGACACCTAATGATTCAACCAATGAAACAAATGAGTCATTCAATCCAGCAATACTGTTATCAAAATGAATGATAAATTATAATACTGAGTAATAATAAAACTAGTCTTTTTACCCAGGGTTTGCATAGCAGGTTCTATAGTTGTAAGACACTAAAAAATTTTCAGCGCCTTTAATAACATTTGCCACAAGCTTCAGTCTCCCAACTGGAAAAAGGAATGTTATACATTAAGAATGATAAATCTAATATCAAAGCAGACACTGCATTTCTTTTTAAATTATGATCTTTACTCACTTATAATGGAGGGTTGATTTCGCTTCTAAAAAAAAGCCTCATTAGCCTCTCCTCAAAAAGATCATCCATGTTTGGTGGATTTGCCACATGATGTCTGAGGCTTCTTCTGACACCATTTTTTTTGGGCTGAAAGAAGTTTCAAGAGACGACTTCTGGCTAGCTGAGGGAGAGATCCCATTCTATACCTCTCTTTCAAATGTAACGTTTCAACAGTTTTTAAAGTAAATTCTAGTGAAGCCAGAGCTAAATTCATGTTTTTTATGTCCTACTGCATTGAGAGTTTGTAAATGAGATTGCCTATACCTTTTAAACTTTAACAAATAAACAGTATTTTTCGCCATAGGATGTAATGAGCTGTTTTTTGTGCATCATATGGAAGCCGAAAGTGTTCGGTTTCCGACGAGGTCTGTAAATGTTCACCGCCCTAGGGCGGAAAAGAAAATGACCTTGAATGACAGCTGATCATGTCCAATCACACAAATCATAAAGAGATGATATCACATAATATTATGGTAATAAGCTATATATATCGCAGTATTATATTTATAATATATTCTATAAATTATTGTTTCATAACTTGATATGCATTATCCTGTTTATTTTGTAATTTTTATATAAAACAATAGAATACAATGATATTTTTATAACCTCAACAACATTGTATTCTTGCTAGTACCATAGCCTTAAAATTTCGCTTTCAAAATTGTCAACTTAACATTGTTGTTTTGTTTGGGTTTTTTTTGTGGAGTGGCAAAAAATAGCGTTCGCAATGCGGGCAAAAATGTTTTGCCAGCTCTCAAACGCTTCAAGTTCTCGACTTTGTCTCGAACTTAAAAAGCGCGATCTTGAGCCGGCAAACACACATTTTCGGCCCTAGGTGCGAAATATACTATTTGAACCTGCATGAGGATCCACCAGCCATAGATGTCCGATCAATGATCCTGAAAGTACGGACGCCAGAGTGCAAAAATAAGTGAAAAAAATTGAGTGCAAAAATTATTGGCCCCAGAGTGAGAATGGTATGCAATAAAAATTTATTATACGAATTTATATTGCCGAAATTATTGGCATATCATTTGTGAATTGTTATATTTTGCATTTTTGTATTTCTTATGGAGAATAAAAAATATTTCATTTCATTTCGCCTTCTGGAAGAACAAATGTACGACAAGGATTCTCCTATAGTTTGTCCACCTCGTTGGCGTGAATTGCGAGAGTGGTGCAACTAGCAAGTATTGCACATTCCGCAACCAATCCTCGCTTGCGAGAGGGACTAAACTAAGAATTACCTGTTCTTTAATATTATCGATCTTTTTTGATGGTCAGTACCAACGGCTATTCCGTAGTCGTCCCACGATTCTATTCCGCAAGGATTGATATTTTCCTGTTTTGAGTTGGAGCTATGCGTTCATACAATTTTCTTTGAAATTGTCACCGATTGCAGCTACCCAGCTACCCGCCAATGGAATTCAAGTATGCAAGTGAACAAAGAGCACACACCCCACTCGAACATCGTATTATTACTATGTAAATATTATTACTATAGTAAATCAATGCTTAACTTATGTAAATATTATTCAAACTTACCATATTTCACGTTTTGTTCGGTAGACGGGTCGACAAATTTCACTTCTGTCAATTGCAGCTTGTTTTCGTTGTTAGGATATTTCACATATTCAACCGATACTCCAGCAGGATAAAATATGCGATATTTGTTTGATAGTATATATTTATTAACAATTCTATGAAATAAGACTTTCTGTGAACAATGGTAGAGAAAGAAAAAGCAGCAGAAAAAGGAAAAGAATAAGCGGACAAGAAAAAATGAAAGAGAAGTAGAAGCAGCAGCAGGAGGAAGAAGAAGCAGGAAGAATAAAAAGAAAAAAGGAGAGGATAAAAAAGAAGAATAAAGATTAAAAATACAAGAATAAATAATGTAAAGCTACAATCAATAAGATGTAAAGCTACAATTAATTGGAAAGTTTTAATAGAACAGCTATAACGCTAATGCTAACCTGTACACTCTATGTATCTGCCTGCTCTGAATGCATTACGTGCTGAAGAACCCAAGGACTTTGGGTTGGCAAGCCAACACAACTTACTTGTCTACAGTCACTGGGCTTGCAATTAATCTCAGCGCTATAATCCAGATTTGTTTGATTTCGATTATAAATTACAGGGGTGCCCACAGGGGGGGGCTATGACGCAGACTGCGTCATTGAAATTCTTGGGGGGGGGTTCCAAAAAACGTTTTGGGGGGGGGGCGTAATGTTGATTGAAACCGTGTTTAACATGACAAAATTCAAAAATATATTACGAAGTCACCAGACAGAATGTCAATTAATGAAAATATATTTATAATTATTATTATACAATTGAATATGAATTAGCTGAAATAGTTATGTTTACTATTTGTGCAGGAAGTTATTATTCAAACTTAGCAAGACGCTAAGCGAGTGCTCTGAAAGTGGTTTATATAACTTTACTCTCCTTAACATTTACTAGTTAATCATCAGAATAAAGAGCAATAAGTCGATTTAAAATTATCAAAAAACAGACTCAGATCAGCTATGGGAGACTCATGGTTGTCCAATCTAATGGTTCAAGCTGCAGAAAAAGATGTACTTGAGTCTATTTCTAACTAAGAAATAATTGAAAGGTTTTCTGTTTCCTCATCCCAAAGACAAAAACTTCTATGTGGGGCTTAGAGAGATAGATTTAACAAGCTTAGAAGGTGCCTAGCTAACTTTTAGATGGTCACAGCCTACAAATTTAAAATGTTTGACTTCAAACTGTTGATGTTTTTCATGAATTTTACGATAACTACTTACTAATAAGTAAGAACTGCTATAGCAAAACTTACTAAGTACTAAAAATTCAGTAATTTTTCATAACTATGTCTTTATTTTGTTTTTGAAAGACACTTCTTACATGAAATGTGTGCCTTTTATGTACTTCATCCATACATAAATTCTCCCAAGAAGAATAAGAATAAGATTTATTTCCCAATTAAAAAAAAAATACATCAATTTAAATGAAGATACTACACTAAGTAAATAACCTGTTGTTTAACTACTGTCCAATAAATGACTTACTATTTAGAATTTTTGCGTTTTACAAATGAAGTTATTAACTCATTGTTTTCACTTCCTTTAAAGGATCAACTTTGTAGAATTATTTAACCTTAATGTAATTGGTACATCGAACATAAACTTATAGGTATTTCATTTTTATTGAACATTGTGTATTTGTAATAATACTTTATTGTTTAAAACCATTTAGGTTCAAATTCTTATTTAGCTATTTTGCAATTAAGTTTATTGAACAGAAGTTCATATATTCATTTCATTGATATTTCTTTTTTACCTTTACAAAAAAATGTTACCTATGAAAAGAATCTCAAGAAATATACATACATTTTGTATATTATCGACTGGGTTTGAATTTTTTCAATAGTTATAAAAATATTCTTTTAGTTTTTTTTTTTTGGGGGGGGGGGCTAATTTATGGGGGGTTCGTCATGAGGCTTAGGGGGGGTGGGCACCCCTGTAAATTATAATTGTTCCAATTCTTCATTTGATCAAAGCAATTCAAATTATCTGACATTGAGACTGTATAATTATTTCAGGTTTTTGGAGGCCATAGAATCGCATGTTTTTCACAGTCACTCTTTACAATATCAGCGTTTTACTTTTCAGATAGCCAATAGCTCAAATCAGATCAGATTCCACATGTCTGATGAATTTCATTAATTTATAGAACAATATCAATTGAATTTGTATAACTAGCATTCAACTGGTAATCTTTTGTGCGGCAGTGGCGCACTCGGGATTTTACTATGGAGGACGAAACTACCGGGAGGTCCGTGGGTCCTCCCCCGGAAAAATGTTTCATAAATTGGAGTGAAAATCACAAATTTCTATGCATGTTTACTAATTCTCCTATTTGTGTTTGAAATTTCGGGATAGACTCAAGCCCCCTGAGCCTTCCTCCATATATATGCTCATGACTCTTACATCAATATATTTCTTATTTTCGTTACCGTAATTATTCCGGGGACCCTAGTATAAGCATCTTCATGAACTACATGCCTATGTTTCTTTATTACATTCCACATTACTGTGTTAAAGTTCACACTATTATTCAAGATTTCAACCAATTCCCTACATTTGGCTCTTTTTACTTTTTTCGTGTATTTTTTATCAGAGCTATGTAATCATCTTCAATCAATATATATTTTTAATTCAAATTCATCACCGATTTCAATTCATTACCGGTATATGCATCTTTAAACCTATTTCTTTCTACAAGGATAGCATCAGTCATTCTTTTCTAATTTTTCTTACTGGTACTTTTCAAGAGGACAACACGTAGTAATATGAAACCTTAGAAAATATTGATCATATTTGCTATTTACATTATTGCTGTTGTAAACCCTTCTCCAGTTTCCTTGTAACAGATTCTGCTTCAAACAAATAATTGATATTCCCCTGTTCACACCGATGAATTTCTTTCATTACTTTACTCTTTTTGGTCGATTTATGGACCTGCAACCTTCCTTCTAAGGTAATGGTTATGCAGGTGCAGGCTCAACCAAATGAAATAGAGGGTATAAGGACTATCTTGAAATCTGATTCCAATTACATAAAATGATTGAGAAGTTAATTTAAAAAATAATACGTCTCATTCATGAGAAGGCCTGAGTACCTTTTCTCTTCCCCTTTTGAATATCCTCTAAATGCAACGAACATTTTAAAATTCTTGCACATATATCGCTTTGAAGATAATTATATGCAAAATTCCATAAAATTTGTTCTAAACGGTCAGCTATAAATGCGTTACAGACAGACAAATGCAAAATGGTTGTCTTCAAAAAGAGACCTCTCTTTGCTTGGTGAAGAATGAATTGAGCTTCAAATATTGTATTGTTATGAAATGCAGGAAGAAAGAGAAATATATCTTTAGCAATATCTGCTGTGTCAATAATAATTTCCTGAAGCAATAATTGGCATCTACCCATGTTCACCCCTCGCCTAGCGGTCCATCAAGAGAGCTCCAGAATGGCATTATCTTTTTAAATAGAATAATCTCGAAAAATGGAGAGCATTCTACTGTTGACTGGAGTGTCACAAAAACTGATATAAAGCTGATGCTCATGTAAACACGAGTTGCATTGTGATTCGAACGTTAATGTGAAAAAGTGACCAGTTTATTGATCATTTATATTTACTATTTGATCGGCCTATCAACAGTAAAGTGAATAGTTTTTATACAGTAATGTAGCAAATTCTTTATTAACTGAACATTATCGATTTATCTGTTTCTGATTGATTCATTTTGTGTGACATAACTGATTAGTGCATGTAGTGAACAATTTGTGTAAATAAAGTTCGAGTATTGATTTCAAGTGTTGCCACTGTTATTTTAGAAATAGAACCCGTAACTGTAATTCGAAAATTGCATGTAAAAAATATTTAAAAGAATCAACTGTATAGTGATTGTTGCTTATGTATAGATTGTCTCAATCAATTTTTGAATATTTCTCACAAATAAAGTACTAGATCAAATACATTTTTGAAAATCGAGAAATGTGGTAGTTTACTCAAAAAAAGCATTGAGGGTTCTCACCTTATCCTTCTCACAATGCCATATTTCTTTTATTGAAACTTCAAAGTATTTTGCTTTAGCTCCAAGCGTGAGTGGTGGTGAATAAGGTTTTGACGATGGACCAGCAAAGATTTTTAACGTATACCTTTCACTTGGATAATCACTTTCTTTCACACATGTTCTAGAAGTGACAAGTTGATAATCAAGATGTGAGATACTTTACTATAAGTTACACAAAATATAAACGGATTAGTCTAAGACTATTTCCATATTATTCAATTTGAATTTGAAAAATATAGATTTTTAAATCTCCAAATTTCATTAATAATAATATTAATCAAAATACAAAAAATACATAACATAAATAAGCATGAAATATTGTCAAAAATTATTTTGAAAATAGAGATCAACTATCAAGCTTTGTTGGAGTTTTGTGTGTATAGGATAATTTCAAATTCTCTAAAATATCAATTCAATAGAATGAGATATTTATGTTGGCAATAATGGCAAAGCAATAACAATAGATAATCAGAGTAAATAGATAGAATAGAACCTCTCCAACAGAGTACCAGATTTTAAAAAGAAATAAAATTAAGTATAAGATAGGAAACAATCCAACATGATTGAATGATTTATTTGCCACAAAAAACAATACAATATATACACTTCATAGATGTTACATTCACATACTGTGGCACTACTGGCATAAGCGAACTTGTTCGCCAGCAGTGAGTTCAAAATTGTACAACATGGTATAAAAAACAAATGAATTGAACAAATAAGATGTAGTATAGACAATAAAATATATCTAAATAGAGAAATATAATATAGATAAATTGATATTCTTAACCTTAACTATGAAACCGTCAATAGATACATTAATAGTTTGAAGTAAATGATGTAAAATGGAAATTACAAAAAAAATCAATTACAATTTAAAAAACAATTTAAATAGAACATTGAACATTTTTTCCTCCAAGTTATCACTTTTTCTTAAGTAGTGTAATAATACGTTCTTAAGGTTATAATAATAATATTTTAAAACTTTTCAAATTCAATTAAAATGTTGTTAAAGGTCGTATGGCTAATAAGTCGACCTAACCTCATGATATTGTGTATCAATAGTCTATATCAATATATTGACTTATTGTAATTGATAACAAGTAATCGAATGTGTCACTAGAAGGTTATGTTGTTTTTTCATGTATTATAACATAGCATAATTCCTCAATAACGTCTGAATATAAAAATAAATATTTAATAAAATACAAGCTTATGTATCATAATTTAATTTCGCTATTGATGTCGTAATCTATTCCATCATGCATTTTTCTTTGTAAAGTTGCATCTAGTAGTCTCCACAATTTTGTCTAGGTTTTGCTTACATGGAAGCGTTTTGTGGGAACTGAGGACACATAAGTTTTTTGCCATCTCTTATTTGTCACTTCCTTGGGGAACTCTGATCAGGATCGACAGTCCATGATTTAACTTCTAATAAATATATTTTGTTGCAGTGATTTGAGCAACCACTTATTCTAATGTAACTTTATATTTTCAATTTAATTTTCTTGTATTGTTTATTTTATTGTGCATTGTGATCAGAGTTCATGAATAATTGAATTTGGAACACCATACTTTCAGATAAGTCATAGTAATAAGTTGTAACATTTTTGTTGAATTCATGTTAGCGTCCATTTTATATCTTGTGTATTTCTCATCAAAGATTTTCTATTGTTCAAGAGTTTCAAATATGTCTCATGTTATGATTTCTTTTGGTAGAATTTTGTTTAAGTCATGCATAGGTTAGGAAATAATATTATTTTTGATTCATTTTTTTTTTGTATTGCTAGATCTAGGTGGCTTACAGACCACAGATTAAAAGTGTATGTATTTTCAAAATTTTGTTTATTCATTCATGTATTGTGGAATCCCTTCTTGTCCAATATCATAACAAAATTGAGCTGCCGATTGCCGAATCCTTAGGTACAGTGTATCATATGCCAACCCGCACAATAGTAAAACCTGTTGTGAAAAGGGGGCACTGCAGTAGACTATTATTGATGATCAATTATCCTTAATTAATTTTCTTCGAAAGTGATAAATAATTAATAGCCTATCAGTAGGAATTAAAACTTCTACAAATTTTGAACTCTGATCAGGACAGTCCATGATTTAACTTCTTATAAATATATTTTATCAATATATGACTGAATTTTTCTTTCTTAATTGGGGCAAAACTTGTTTTTGGGCAGGATGCAGTCTTTGATTTTTGGTCCAATATAAGTTGAGGATCTTTTTTCAAATGCTGTGTTTTTCTTTATTACATTTCTGAACCCGTTATGAAGTATCCAAGCTCACATTTCGTAGGTGGTCATGGGCTCTAAGTGTAACTAAAGATAGCTTTGTGGTTGGGTGGGGGGGGGGGGGTAATTGTTACCATAACCGGTGGGAGGGTTCTAGGGCATCATTATTGGATAATCATTCAATAACTCCCAACGAATCATGGGGTTCCCCAAAAATGTGTTTTCCCCCAAAAAATGTGATGATTATGTAGAATTTGTTGATCCATAACAAACAGCAAGTAGAATTCAGTAACCATTTTCACTTAAACAACAAACAAAAATAAACTCCTGGATTTCTTGTCAAATTTACAATTGAAAGTGAACAGAAATAAACATTTAAAAAAAAAAAGGAATTTTTCTTTCTCAATTGGGGCAAAACTTGTTTTTGGACAGGATGCTCTTCCTCAGTGCCCGGTTAATCTGATAGGTCTTCTTTCAGCTCTATCATCAAAGCAGTGGTTGGCGGGAAGTTCAGCTGAATACTTTGGTTTAGGAAATAGGAATAAACATAAGAAAGGAATGGCTGTGAGATTTAAAAGAGGTTTGTTCATTTGGGACTGATGCTCATGTTAATTTAGATGGTCTGCAAAGGTTTAGTCAGTGGAGTTGGTGAGAGCAGAAATGTTCTCATTGCATCTTTGTTTCAAAGTTCTGCCTGTCCTATGTAGAGCACCACTCCCTCCACCTCACTGAATCATCATTGCTTGTATCCAGAGTTACTTGAGTTATTGAGCCCGAGTGGGACATTATTGAAGGATCTGATGCTAAAAATTACACTGTATTTCTTTTTAACTTATGATTCTTACTCACTCATCATAGAGGGATGCATTCTCCTTAGAAGCGAAATGCATCCCTTCAGTATAAGTGGGTAAAAACAATTATTTAAACAGAAATGCAGTGTCACTTTTGGTATTTGATTACCAGAATTCATCAAGTACTTCGTCATGGAAAAAATCACTGATTATTGAAGACTTGAACTCACACATCATTGACATCCTCAATCATTTTTTCCCATTGCAAGTCAACTTCGATTGTTTCAAAAGCTTCATTCAAATTTGCACTGTATAAAATTTCTGTATCCATGAAATAGTCAGTTCCTCTGAAATTTTCCCTGCAAAGAGTGAGGACAAACTCGATCATAGCAAATGTGGAAACGTACTGCTCATAGAATACTAGAAACTGCAAGATCAAATAGTATTGAAGGGTAGATAGCCAGTAAAAAACAGTTTGCAATTATGAGTTCTATAGTATAGCAGTAAAAAAATGTATGTAAGTTAAAGTATTAAAGTGACCGAAACTCTTTTTAAAAAATGAATTTCTTTTATTTAATACAATATAACATCAAACACAAGTGTACTTGGAGAACCGTCCGCGATGCTAGCTGGATCAGAACTAATAAATACAATGAATTTCCTATACTATGATAATGCTTATTCTACAATAATTCGTGGGAATAGCTGATGGTCTGCAGGAAGCCGCTAGATAACTCCTCCATCCCTAAAAAGAACTTCGGGGGGTGGTTGAGTAGGTGGAGCAGGTGACGACAGTCTCTTGAAGAATTTTCTGTATACTACGAAGCCAACACCCACTAGAAATGCACCATACAGTGGACAAGTCCATAAGCTTGCCGTGAAGTGGTCACTTTTGAAGACTGGTCTTAATTTATTTAATTCAATTTTATCAAAGTTCAAACTTTTAAGTTCCACGGAAAATTCTTGTTTTTGAGTCTCTTCAAAGTCTAAATTCAGCACTTCCAGGAACTTAGGGTGTCCTCTAAACTTTGTTTCATGAGCTTGTAGTTGGTTGGTCTTGTAAGTGATATTGTTATCGTTTACACTGATAAGAAATACACCTTGTAGCATAGTGTTTCTAGTCTCTTTATAGTTTTGAATTTTCAAATTTTCTTGGTACGGAAATGTCGCTAAATATTGATGAAGTTCTGGAATCCATTTTATTAGATTTTCAAGTATTCGTAGAACAGTGAATTTGCAGTTTTTCGTTGAACCATATTTCAAAATTGAAGCTTCACAGCTGAGGTCGTGATGAGACACTTCGGTGGATGAGCATAAAAATTTCTTTCCAATTATATTTTTACATTCTGTTTCTAAACCTAAAATTTCCAAGGTTTTTGACTTTGGTTCTAGCAAGTACTTGACTCTAGGTAGAATAGTTACATAATTATTTTCCTGTTTAGTTGGTATAGACATTAATTTGTAAAGGTTGAAGTCTGCTTCGTCAGTAATTGGTAGCTTAATGAAATAAGTGATTTGTTTCTTATCAATTATACAATCTACATCTAACAATCTTTCAATATCAAACATATTCTCTATTACTACAGTTACAGGCATTTTATTATTATAATATTTGGAAATTTTTGATATTTCATAGAACAGTTCTTTTGCAGAAATAATACTAGGATGAAGAGTTTTTAGTTTACAAAACGTCAAAGAGTTCTCTATATCTTGTATCAAGCCCAAGAGTATATTATACGAAATTAAAAGTTGATTAAGAATATCTCTACATTTTTCTAATTCTACATAATCGCTTAATCTACGGTTGACATACGTTAGTTTTGAAACGAGTTCCTTAAAATTATTGTCAACTATATTTAAAGTTTTGTTAAATTCATTCATAATATCCACATTCATTGAATATTGTAAAGCCATTTGTTTATCAACATTATATTGATTGTTTTTTATATCATTCAATATTTTTTCGAAATTTTGGCCATCATTTGCATCTAAGTTTCCTGTTATAGTTTTAATAATCGATCCTAGGCCATCAATTAATCCTCGTTTTGATCTAGGGACATTTGCATTGTCCACATTTAGTATTTCTAATTTTTCTTCAATTGTATCTTTAGAATGATTAATAAATCTCATAAAATTAACAATATCTCTAATTTTACTACTATTATCAGTGACATATTCAGTATTATTACTAAAATTACTAAGTCTAGAATTAACAATATTCACCACATTTTTATAGTACAAATCTAAATTATTTATTTGTCTGAAAATACCTTCGATTTCATAGTAATGTACAAACGTATGTTGAGAGCTTATCAATTTTGCTGGTCCTAGTTCAATTGGTAATATACCAACATTGTTAGTAATGTTTTTTATAACGGGGTCTGATGAGTCAGTTGCTGTGGACGCTCGAATGAACAGGAAGGACCTGGAACAGGATTTGAATTTGTATCTAATTGTGTATTTTCGGCTGCTGTATTAGCATTAATTTCATTTATTTTTCTGGGTCTCTTAATTTTTGATAAATGGATTTTTTGTCGTGTGTTATGATGTCTTGGCGTAATTTTGGCGGTCTTGAGTTCTTTATTTATTGATTGAATAGTCTCTTTATTATATTTATTCTTGGTTTTACTTTGCTTCTGTACATTTCTAACGTAGACTTCTTTTGGAATGTCTGGTAATTCTTCTCTATCTTTGTTTCGTTCATTAATTACATTTTCTTTCCTGTTTTGGTTGAGTTCTTTAACGTGGTCAAATAATTGTTTGGTTTTCTCTTTATGATTATTTACGTATTCGTTTATAAAGTTGTTTTGGAAGTTTGCTTCTAAAATTGGATTTGATTCAATATGTCCGTATAAGATTTCGATGGGTGTCAGTCTGGTTACTGAATGAATACTATTATTGTAAGCAATTATAGCGTATTTAACTTTGCTTTCAATTTTTTCGGATTTGAATTCTTGTCGGTTGTTGAATATTCGTATGTGTTCGATTAATGTAGAATGAAAGCGTTCGGCTAGGCCGTTAGATGGTGGATGTTGAGTACTTATCCAATGGATTTTAATCTTATGTAATTCGGTCAATTCTTTTACAAGTCCATTGTTAAATTCGCATCCATTGTCTGCTACAATTGTTTGAGGAATTCCGTGATGGGAAAAGAAAGTAAACAATTTGTCAGCTATTTCTACACTGTTACAGCTGGCTACTGGATAGCATTGTGCATATCGTGAAAAGCTGTCAATGATTGTGAGAAATTTTACTTTTTCCAAGGTTATAGTATCTATATGAATTATTTGTAGTGGTCTTACAGCTGTCGGTGTCAAGTTCATTTCTAAGTTCAGCGGATTTCTTTCATATTTCGTCTTGAGACAAATTTCACATTTATTAATAAAATTTTGAATGTAGTTTTTCATATTGGGCCAATAATATATTCTTCTTATCTTATCATACGTTTCTTGTATACCTCTGTGATTGGTTTTCCCGACATGATAATTTTCAATTGTATCCATTCTGTCATCTTCGTGTGTAACGTCCAAAACTTTAATTTTGCATCTAATGAGTAATAATTTAGAGAATTTGAAGTTTTTAGCAATGACTGAAGCGAATCTTTCGTAAAATTCGTTTTCAAAATATAAACTATATCTCACGTTTGGTACTAGGTATTCTTTCACAAATTCCACTATGTCTTTATCAAAATTATTTTCAGAGATTTCTACCATCATACGCATTTTATTATCAAATATTTTGTGAATGACAACTTTTTTGGGGTTACTTTTCACAAGTTTCAGTATGATCTGATTTTTTGCGAAATTGACTGGATCTTCTGATACAGGTATTTCAACTGAAGTGTTGCTTTCATAATTCGAATGCTGAGTATGTGAATTGTTCTCAATGAATTCGTTGTCAAATCCTAAGAAATCTGTTTCATCGTCAGCTACATTTGAATGTTCAGTAGGTGGGTTGTTATCTATGAGTTCACTGTCAAATCCTAGAAATTGAGTTTCGTTATCATCTACATTTGCAACCATTGATTGAGTCTCTTCATTATTAGATCTAAGATTTAATAAATTATCAATAGCTTCATTCACTATAGTATCAATTTCGTTTGGATTTTCGGAGTTGGTATTGTTATTATTTAGGTGAATTCTAGAAAGTGCGTCTGCGTTCTGGTTGGTTTTTCCTTTCTTGTAACATATATCGTAATCATATTCTTCTAATTTTAGTCTCCATCTTAATAATTTAGAATTTGGTTCTTTCATAGAGAATAACCATTGAAGCGGTTTGTGGTCAGTGAAAATTTTAAATTTCCTTCCATAAAGGTAGGGGCGAAAGTATTTGGTTGCCCAAACAATTGCCAAAAGTTCTTTTTCAATAGTTGAATAATTCGTTTCAGTGTCATTAAGAGTTCGACTTGCATAGGCAATTGGTAAGTCAGCTCCGTTTTTGTTTTGGCTTAGGACAGCTCCTATGGCAATATTGCTTGCATCAGTTGTAAGATTAAATTGTTTTTCAAAATCCGGATATTGAAGAATTGGTTCGTTAGTAAGAATATTTTTACAAGTTTCAAAGCATTTAATGTAATCAGCGTCTTTTATATCTATTTTAGCATTTCTTTTCAAACATTTAGTTAGAGGTTTTGTTAGGTGAGCAAAATTATTAATGAATTTTCGGTAATAGCCCAAAAGTCCTAAGAATCCTTTAATCTCTCTAGTTGTTTTTGGTATGGGGTATCTTTTTATAGCTTCGACTTTATCAGGATTTGGTTTTACTCCATTTGGGGTAACTATGTGTCCAAGGAAATTGACTTCCTTACGTAAAAATTCCGTTTTGTCAAGTTGCACTTTAAAATTCGATTGTCTTAGCCTTTCAAAAACTTGTCTTAATCGATCTATGTGTTCTTCCAAGCTAGTTGAATAAACAATAATGTCATCCAAATATACTAAACATAGTTCGTTCTGTAATCCTCGTAATATGCTATTCATAGCTTTCTGGAACGTGGGAGGACCGTTCTTTAACCCGAATGGCATACGTAGAAATTCATAATGCCCAGTGTCTGTTGAAAATGCTGTTTTTTCAATACTATCAGGGTCCATTTCGATCTGATGGAATCCGGAAAATAAATCAAGTGTTGTAAAATATTGCGCTCTTCCTAATTTGTCTAAAATATCTGTAATATTAGGAAGGGGAAATTTGTCATCTATGGTTTTAGAGTTCAGCCCTCTGTAGTCCAGTACAACGCGAAATTTCCTCTTACCGGATGCATCTGGTTTTTTTGGTATGACCCAGATTGGTGAATTCCATGGTGAGTTTGAAGGTCGAATTATTTTTTGTTCTAACATTTCATCAATTTGCCTGTTCACTTCTTTTTTATAGATTTCAGGGTAGCGATAGCTTCGAGTATAAACTGGAATTTCATCGGTGGTTCTAATTACGTGTTTTATTTGGTTAGTGAAGGTCAAGTCATTTCCATCAATGTGAAATATATCAGAATAATCTTTAATCAGTTGTAGAATAGCATTCTTCTCCTCTACATTCATATGGTCAGTTCTTATTTTTGAAAAGTCAACTCTGTTATTTTGGAGATTGAGCAGGTTGAAATTATTACATGCATTTTGTCTATGTAATTTTTCCGCTGAAATACATGAATAGTCTGCAAGAGTTTCTACTATGAATGGCTTAGCTATAGAAATCTTCTTATTTTCTGTTGTAGGATTTAGTATAGTGCATAAAGCTTTGCTGTTGTTAACTTTAATTAAACTTTGTGGAATTTCAAGTCCTGAAATTTTTTTATAGGCCATTAAAGCTTCGCCCTGTTCCATATTTGCAATGGGAACCTCTATTATTGTTTGAGTTCGGGCTTGTATAAGAAAAGATTTTACTTGATGCATTGGTTTTTTCACTGAGTCTGGTTGTAATGATTTTTCGGCAGTGTTGAAATAATAAATTGGTAGTTTGTTTCCATTGAAAATTATGTTATTGTTGGTGAAGTCCAAATTGATGTTCAGCTTTTTCATGTTATCAATTCCTATAAGTAGGTCAAAATTTTGGTGAAAATCAAAAAGATAGAAAGTAAGTTTTGATTTTCCAAGCAGAGGAATTTTTGTACTAAATTTCTCTTTTGATACGTCATGCGCAGTTGCAACTTCAAAAGGATCTTCAATCACCTTATCTTTATAGCATTCCATACCTATTATTTTTTTCACAAACGATTTAGTACTACCAGTGTCAATTAATACTCTAAAACGTGTCTGCGGATCTATGAAATAAGGAAGCTCATTTTTGTCATCTTGCAAGTTCATTATGGAAAATGTTTTTGGGGGCTGGTATCCTCTAAAAAAGTCACAGATTCGTCTTGTTCAAAGTTTTGTTCATCTCTTTCAAAATAGTCTTTGTTTTGATCATCCAGAGTTAGTTGTTCTAAGCCATTTTCCAATTCACTTGGCATGTTTTGAAGTTCAGTGAAGTCGTTTTGTAATTCATTAATTGGTCGCCCTGTCATTTGATACAGTCTAGGTCTTTTCTGAGGACGATTATTGATAGAAGAAGTGCTCATTGGTGTTGGGTGATATTGCTGATTTAAGTTCTGTGGTCTTGGCTGATTATTATTAAAATTTTGTTGTGTTCTGTTCACATATCCTGAATTTTGTGGATTCTGAAAATTGTTTCTATTCTGATGAGATTGAAATTTAGGCGTTTGATTGTTGTAAAATGATTGATATCTTGGAGGAGGGTTTTGTAATTGCATTGGTCGAACCGGATAGGATTTGTATTGAATTGGAGGATTCGGCAAAGTTTTTCGTGCATTAACTGTATTTTCGTGTGAATGACTAAGTTTGAATTGAAAATCATTAGTAAGCATATTGAGAGCACTGTCCAAAGAAGCTGGGTTCTTTGTACGCATGAGTGATCCAATAGGCTCTCTTAGTCCTCTTAACAAAACTCTGAGTGCCAAATTATTAACATACTGACATAGAACATCAGAGAATTTTGGTTCCTTATTAGTAAAGTAAGCTATTTGCAGGTTCAACAATTTTTGAATTCGTTCATAGAATGAGAATGGCGACTCTCCTATTTCTTGTTTCAATTCAGCCATTTCAAGATTAAGTGTGAAACAGTCTCTCTTATCCATATAACTATTTAATAGTATTTTTCTTACATCTGGCCATGCATAACTATTCGAGCTAGTGATAAGATCTACAGCTGGACCTTTAATTTTTGCAAGAATTGTTGAAAACAAATATTCATTCTGAAAATCTTCAGGGTTAGAAGTTACAAAAAATTTTGATACTAGCTTATCACAAATAGAAATAAACCTATTTAAAAGAGTAGGCTCTCCACAGAATTCCGGAATCATATCCAGATACTCTTTCTTTAGAGTAGGAGTAGTTATTGGCGTAGAAGCCGTTGAGGTCATTTTGATACTTCAAATATAATAATAAATTAATTACAATTAATTCAATAAAATACAAAAATACAATATTATTAGGCTACTCACAACATAAGAAATTTTATGCTCATCATGAAGATCTAAACGTTGAATATTTCTATATCTTTGTCTGCGATGCCAGGTAGACTTTTGTGGAAAATTCGTAGAAAAGTTCGTAGAATAACGCAGGAAAGTTTTTAGAATAATTTGGGTTCCACTACACTTCGTCTGTTAACATTCACTGTCTTTATATCACGCAAGTTCGTCGTTTCACTGTACTTAAAAGTTTTTAATTTTTTAAATGTTTCACTCGTAAACGGTTGAAACCGAAGAACAACGATTTTTGTTTGTTCCCGAGTGTCCTACCGACTGCGCCAGTTAAAGTATTAAAGTGACCGAAACTCTTTTTAAAAAATGAATTTCTTTTATTTAATACAATATAACATCAAATACAAGTGTACTTGGAGAACCGTCCGCGATGCTAGCTGGATCAGAACTAATAAAAATACAATGAATTTCCTATACTATGATAATGCTTATTCTACAATAATTCGTGGGAATAGCTGATGGTCTGCAGGAAGCCGCTAGATAACTTGTATATAAAAATCAATTTGTAACAATGCTTACCTAGAGTAAGATTTTTATGTATTTTCTTTTTTTTTTTGTTATTTCACTGTATTGTATGATACACCACTCCTCAGACTTGTGTCTAGGTGAGGAGAATATTCTTTTAACATGAGCTCATGCTTCAACTTTGTATGTTTTTGAAGAAGAAGAATAAATATTGATTGATTGAAAGTTTATTCATGCCATATTATGATGTTAAAACTATCAATCTTCACTGGGGAGACTATCAGAAAATGAAAAATTGACTATAATATTGAATAAAAGGAACAAGACAAATCGCTTGATAAACTATGAACAGGAATAGTCCTGTAGTTCACAAGCTATTTTTATTGGAACTTATATTATTTGCATCAACTGCAAAATCCTATAGAAGTTTCCACTTGTAAACTACAATAATTGTTATTTGATTTGCCCAGACATTTTTAATAATAACAGAACAAAAGAAGTTTACAAAACTACTTTGTGAAGCTTACAATACATACAGTACAGGTATATTTATTTGAAAAAGAACGCTTTCTATCAAAACACATTTTTAAAAGATCATACATAGGACTCATACATACTCTTCATATTTTAAAATTAGAAACGTTTGCTGGTGAGTCATTAAAAAACTTGGGAAGTAGATTATTTAAGATAACCCAGGTATATTATTATCATAAGCAAAAGGAGCCTTATTTGAAGAAGTCTTTCAACTAACTTTCTTGAATATTCTAGTAAGTTATTGCTTGAAAATATGCTAATGGAGAACAAATCCATGCACAACACTTGTGCAGCACAATCAGTTATATTTGTTTCAAAAATTAATTTTATTAATAGTAGTAATGTTCTATTATTTCAGTGTTTTTTATTTTCATGTATACAAGAACTTTTAATGCCTAATAAGCTTCCCTTCAATTATCACCATCTATATTATTTGATACTTTCAAATCAAACAAGAAGTCTTAGTAGGCTATTCAGTTAAAAAAAATTGAGCTGTGCTGGTTTTTCTTGGGATCAATTTCCAATATTCAAGTTACCATACCAAGAACACTCAATTACTGTATTTCCATTGACCTTTTTGTCACATACCGGTATTCAAAACAATATTCTACAAAAATGTTCATCATATTATACATCTTAACTATATAAATTTGGTATATTTTACTTTCATTTTCATTCTCTTTTTATTAAATTACAATAATTATCAATGAATGTTGTGTTCTTTTTCATTGAGCTGCTGAGTAGATGCGTGTGTTGCAGTTGCTATAGAGGACACAATGTTGTTTGATAAAATACTAGCCATACTATTTCTTGAGTTCAATTAATAATATTTCACAGTTGGGCTACTAATAACAATATACGGCATCCTACTATTTGGTTGGTTTCAATCTATATAAATAAAATTAGAGTTTTGTCTGTACATTTATCAGAATTGTATATTTTTTGGTTATTTTTACGTTTTATACATTAAATAAGCCGAAAATAGTCTTATCTCACTTTCTGTCTGTCTGTCTGTCTGTCTGTCTGTCTATCTGTCTGTCTGTCTGTCTGTCTGTCTGTCTGTCTGTCTGTCTGTCTGTCTGTCTGTCATGGCCCCATAGGCATTTTACGCGGCCTTCTCCTCAAAAACGAGAGCATCGATCGGGTTTGTGCTAGGCTCTTGGGAATTCGCCAGGTAGCACTATTATTACCATATAAGAACAAATCACGTAATTTATCATGATATATCAATCAGCTGTTCTCAAATATTCTCTCTGATAACTGTCACTGAATTGTTAACGTCCTAAGTTGTTAACTAAGCTGCTAACAACTTCATGATCGTTGCTATCAAAAAACCGAAACATATTTAGTCGTATTTCTAAACATAATCCGTACAAAGGACGGGTAGCTGCTAGTTAAAATTAAATTTGAACTTTTCATGTGAAATTTAACGACATGCAGTCAAATATTTTTTAAGAATAAGTATAATAACTCACTTAATCTGGCCGAGTAGCCTACTTTCGAATCTATGAGATCCATCTTCAGAGGCCTCTGAAGATGGATCTCATAGATTCGAAAGTACTCGGCCAGATTAAGTGAGTTATTATACTTATTCTTAACAAATATTTGACTGCATGTCGTTAAATTTCACATGAAAAGTTAATATTAACAACGCAGTTCGTCATGGAACAAGAAATCCAGGAATTAAATTTGATTTCAATCAATCAAGCTATGGTCAAACTCACCCTTCCCAATCTTCAAATCTATCTGGTTGGACGACATTTTTGATATCAACAAGACCCTCTGTAAAAATATTAATATCGTTATATGAATATCAAACTGACATTCAATATGATTCTTATCACATTAGCCATATAATTTATTCAAAGTATCAATGTATGATACTATAAACATTTAATTATGAAAAATGTTACACAAAAAATGACAAGAAGATTAAATAGTGTTTCTTAAAAAATTTGAACAGAAAAACAAAAATGGAAATGGAAGATAATATCAATATCAGTTGATACAACGATTTTATTATGAAAGCTTTTAAGCAAAAAGTGTGAGATGTAAGTTGGGACATGAGTGAAACAAGAATCCTACACAATACACATTTCATGACAAGTAGCTTATAGGCAAAATACGATCTTTGCATACAATATTTTTTCTAAAATTAGGCTACCAATATATTACATTACATTAATTTAATTCAACTTAACAATTAATCAGTTGACTTACTTACTCTAGCACAACTTAGAATGCAAGATTGTTGTAGTTCAGTTCTGAGTTGAAATTCAAATTGATTTCAAAATGTTTGAATCAGCATTCATTTTGACTCACTTTTGAAGAAAACCTAAGATCAGATTGGTCTAAGCTCCCGTACTAATAAAAAGTAATAGTATTGTTGTAGTAAATTAACTGCAACACTAATTTGATTCCTGGATTTCTATTCCTTGAAAAGTTAATACTAATTTGATAATTGAACATTCCATAGCCTATGACATAATGTGAGCTGTATTGAAATTAGTCATGTATGTCTACTCTATAACATAGTTGTGGATAGAAGTAGTTTTTCAACATTTGTATTGGTAAATACAAAAGAATGTCCCAATTTTGAAGGTCTCCAATAATAATCATAAAATGCATTTACTTAGAAACTTTTAACCATTTAAAAGAAAAAACAAATTTGGAACTTTAAAAATTATCCATATTTGTTCAATATGATCGCCAACAAAAGCCCAAACAATACCTCAGTGGTAATAGAATCTCTCCCACACATTTAAAAGCATGTGCTACTGGTTCAATGGCTAGTTATTTATTACTAGCTGACCCGTCACACATTGCTGTGATTTTGAGATGAATATAATTCCAAGAAAACTAAGTTTGAGAAATTATATTTCAATCAGTTTTATTGAAATCAAATCTATTGCTTTTTTTAATTCTTTTTAATTCTATTTGAGTGCTTGTGGATAAACAATATTTCTAGTTTTTCCTTCTGATGTGTTCACAAATAAATCAGATGGTTTTCCATTGTGTGAGCAGGCCATGTATAGTTGTTCATGTGCAAAGCAAGGGTTTTCTAGCTCCAGTCCGCACACTTGCAGGGATTGTCCTTTTACTCTATTTATGGTCATTGCAAATATCAGTTGTACTGGGAACTGTAACCGCTTGAATTCAAATGGCATATTTGTTGGAATCATTGGAATGAATGGCAACAGCACATCTTCACCTTTGCATTTTCCATTCAAAATGGAATGACTTCAATAATGTTGTTCATCAACTTCTTCACTGAAAGTCAGGTACCATTGCAAAGTTGTGGCAGATTCATTTTTCAAAGAAGAATGGTAGGTAAGTTACACCAATTTTCAATTTTAAAATTTATGGTAGCATGCCTGGCAAATCAAGTGAATTCAACAATTTCATTGGATAATTGACAACTTCATCAGGATTTATGACAGTATCAATGTACTTGTAAGTTATTGCTTCGCCTGGTATTCCATTTTGAATGGTAAAATTTATTTCATTCACATCAATGTTCTTAGCTGCTAGAATAGCACATTCACTGAGCCAGTGATGATTTTTGTAATTCTGCCCAATAGTTGGGAAGACTTTCTGGATCAATTCATCTTTCTTTGCTGTCAACTTACAGAAGTCAATTGGTAATTTGATACAGTGTGTGGACTGATCTATGGCAATTTCTCCATTACCAATATCCAGCAATTGTTTTGCAAAATGTGTGGCAGATGCATCATTTTGTAATTTAACACGCATATTTGTTTTCAATGTGAACTTCTTAACATGTTGCCATAGAACTGAAGATTTAATACATGCATTGAGTTCATCAGCAGGTGTTAAGCATGGTATAACTGGCACAGAGTTTTCCAAAAATCGCCAGACAGTAGAATGAGTGCACCACCAAAGAGCAGAGTGTTTTCTCTCAAGTCTTTCATTGTATGATCCAGCGCTTCCAATGACTTTTTGTGTGCCATAGTAACTTCATCCCATATGATAATTTGAGATTAGAATCATTGATAAAGAATATTATTTATCCCCTGATATTAGATTGATAAATGAGAAAGTCTTATAGTAAACATTTTGAAATGGAAAAATGTTACTTGCATAAATATGCATTCAAATTCAGATATTTGTACCATCACATGCAAATCAGTCTTATTGTAAATAATAAGATAGTCTCAAAGTATCAGGTTAGTATCAGGAGTGAGGTTACTTTTTTGGGGTTATTTGAAATCAATTGTCTACAATAAGCATCCAAAAACCATACATCACCAGAAAAACAACATAGTCTAGACAATATAATCAACAATCGTCAACACACTATCACAGTTTCTAACACTAAAATAATTCTGGCAACACTTGAAAGTAGCAGACAAAACTTTCTTGACACAATAATGTACTCAATAGCAGACACTAATAAGAATTTATCACTCAAGAAATCAATAAAAGAAACAGTCCAATAAATTGAAGCTAGCAGAAATAGTATTACAACAGCAAGATGAATAATTCACCAGTAATTATTATTGTCCAAAACTAATTAATAACCATCACATAGGCAGATCAATAACACAGATAACTGTTCAATGATCACAATAATAATATTGATAAACTTACTGGCACTAGCACAAAAAAATCTGTTAACACTAACAATCTTACCACATGTAATCTTGTCACTGGTTATTCCCACTCCATAACATAATAGTACTCTGTGTATCACACTGTTACAAATAAGGATCTCAAAGCTGTCATAATGAAGAATGGTTACTACAAAGCCCTCACACATGAACTTATCATGAGTCCTGAATCAACACACACTGACTGACTTCAGACAAGCAAAGCCCTTTTATAGGCTTGTATTATTCCAGAGCCTTCGATTTCCAGACTGTTGTTTACACAAGAGTCGAGAGTTTACTAGAACAATGTAGAATCAGCAGATTAAAATTTAACAAATAAGAGAGAGCATTGACAGAGAGGATCAATGCAATTGCCACAATTGGAAACGTAAAGCAATGTTTCAATGTTTACATTATAAATAAACAATGTATTTGTCATCCAAAAAATCGTCTCTAAAATACCCTTAAATAATTGTGATGAGATTGTCATAATCAATGCATTGACTATTATGATCTCTAAAATTTTCAAACTAAAATATTGTTACGGGTTCTATGTCTAAAATAACACTGGCAACACTTAAATTTATCACTAACACTTTATTAACACAAATAATTCACAACTCACACTGTTCAGAAATTTCTTACACAAAAATAAGCAATCGGAAACAGATAACACAATATTGTTCAACTGATAATGAGTCTTCAATAAACTGTAAAAAAATCAATCACTAAAAGTTAAAAGGCCGATCTAATATTGAACAACAACTGTACAATAAACTGTCCAATAATATTCAAAAAGAAAAGTCGAAAAAGAACACTTAACTTACGTAGAACTAGTCCATAACACAACAAAAACAACTATTCAGTAGCTCACTGGTATGAATTAAGCAGGAAAAAGAATTGTCACTAACAAAGGCACAGAGAAAGAATTATCATGTATATATAGAATTGTCACAACTTGTTCATCACGACGAAATTTCAAAGACAACTGAACTCATTTACAAGAGACTTCCTCTATTTAAATAAAATTTCATAATTGAGATATCTCTCGAATTTTCTGTCAACTTCTAAATAAATAAATCAAGGAAACTGGAATTTTCTACTATATTCGATAAGACTCCATTAATTTCTAATCAAACAAATAGAACATTCTACTAATTACCAAGTAAACACTATAAAAGTGTCAAAAGCAGTGTAATTAATTGCTTGAAAGTAAACATTTACATAGCAGATAACACCGAGAACCATTGTCTCTTCTTTCTTTCTATTCTCTCCAATTTCACATTCGCTAAACTACCCCCACTTAAGAGATTGTTCTGTCTCAGGACAAAAGCACTTATGTTAGTTTGGATTGGGTCTGGTTTCTGGCTGGTTCCTCATTGGTCTCCCAACGGTTTTATAGATGCAGATGGTAATCTGGACACCAGTGGATTTGAACACCTCCTCCAGCATTGGCTTAACAATTGTCCAATCCAGGCCATCATATCCACTTCCAAGCCGAGGTATGCCAAGTTTCCTTACTCCAAGTTGTTGCATTCTGTCTCTCAGCTGAACCAAGCAAGTCCACAATGTGTCATATGATGCCTTCATCTCAGGCTGTCCCTTAGTCACCAGGTAGAAGAGATGTTGACCATGCTGCTGCAGATGAAGAACATTTCCTTCCTTGGGTCCTTGTTGTTCCAGGTCTCCAAGACCACCAAACTTCTTCCTGAAGACTGTAGCAATGCCTCGAGATTCCACTAAGTTGCTGGTGACACAATGCGCCAGTGCATACTCCTTGGGCAGGGCGAACAGATCCCTTTCACTTGTCTGGATCACTTTCCAAACTGTTGTTGAACTGCTATCATCTGTAGACTTCTCTGGGGACAGAGTATGCTGAACCTGAGCTGTTTGTTTTTCCTTTGCCTTCTTACTGCCACCTTGGTCTGCTGCAATGATGTGCTTTTCCTTATTCTTCTTGTTCCTATTTGTTTCCTTAGCACTATTGACATTTCCTTGCCAGGTTGGTTGTCCTTGTGTCAATTGCTTCTGGGACCTCATGTGTTTCTGGCCAGGATCTTCCTTCTGTTTCTTCCTAAACTGGCTTCTCTCATTCAACCCAGAGATCACTGTAGTCCTCCTCAGCAAACCCTCCTAAGACTTTCCTGCATTGGACTCCACTGGAAAACTGCCCATTTTCCTGTCACTGTTTCCAGACTGATGGATGGTTTTATCTGTATCCTTCTTCCTGGTCTGCCTTTTCTTCTCACAGGTACAGCATTGAAACTCCTTCTTGGCCACTCCCAACTGTTCCAGAAATAATTCCACAACCTTCTGAATGGTGCTTGCTTCAATAGTCTCAGCTTCCATAGCCCTCACCGCAGAGTCTCCAGGCACTGACTGCAAAACAGCTTCAAACTCCAATGCTTGGGCAAGAGCATCTCTCAGTGTCTTTGGTCTGGCTAATTTAACTGAAAGCTGGGTTTGTGTTGTCCTCAATCCACTAAGGAACCTTTCTACTCCTATACTTTCATATATGTTGTCATCAACAGAAGGATATGCATTCCTCACAAGTTTAGCAATAGCAGCCTCAAACTCCTGCAGTGATTCATTTTGTCCTTGTACTATTGTGTTGAGTTGGAATCGATATAACTGCTCCAAGTACTTGTTGCCAAACCTCATCTCCAAACGTTTCCACAGCTCACTGAAGTTCCACTTTGCAGCTGAAGGAATTGAATGAAGAATTGCTAGTGCCTCCCCTCTGAGATTCATCACCAAGACATAGGCCTTTGTTGTGGATGACCAGCCATGGAACTCGGCTGCTGTCTCAAACAGTGTTTGGTAGTCCTCTAAAGGTGTCTTTCCATCATAGGTAGGCAGTCCAGTGTGCTGAGGTATAACTACTGGCTGTTTCTGTAGATCTTCCTTGTTTGCTACCATCATTGACTTGTCTGGAATAACTATTTCAGGAAAACTTGAAGATTTACTTACTTCTTGGTCACTTCTTGAAGTTCCAGTACCACACTCCAGCTGCTTAAGTCGATTTTCCATGGTTTTCAAATCTTCCTGCAGTCGACCTTCCATGGTTTTGAAGTCTTCCTGTATTCGATCAACCATTTTTTTTCAAGTCTTTGTTCACCTTAGTGACTTCTTCATACAATGAAGTAATATTTTCTTGTAATTTGCTCTCTATGGACGTCATGTTCCCATGAATAACCTCTAGTTTACCCTCCATGGATGTAATATTTTCTTGCAGCTTACCTTCCATGGATGCCATATTCTCCTGCATATCCTGAATATTTCCTTGTAGTTTGCCCTCCATGGATGTCATATTCTCCTGTATTTCACCCTTCATGGATGTGAAATTTTCCTGTAGCTTGCCCTCCATGGATTTTAAATTTTCCTGTAGCTTGCCCTCCATGGATGAAATTAATTTTGTATCTGGAGTCTCAAAGAGGTAGGTCGCTGGATCTTCTCCTTCTCCCAATAACGCATCACGAAGACGATCTTGTAGAGTAGACTTCTTTCCAGATGTTTCTAGATCACGGTCCTCCAATTCACGTTTGAGATCGGCCACTTTCAAGTCGCACAATGTAATTTTGTCAGCCATTTTTTAATCAAAACACAAAAAATCCCCTACTTCTGACACCAATTGTTATGGGTTCTATGTCTAAAATAACGCTGGCAACACTTAAATTTATCACTCACACTTTATTAACACAAATAATTCACAACTGGTGTTCAAGTGGTCGTGATGTTCAGTCACGACCGCTCAAGACTGCGCTTGGATGGGTGACCGTGCTTCAATGACTTGATGTTACAAGCTTTATTATCACTTACCCGGTGGTTCGGAACCCACCTAAAATAGTAGGTCCACCATGTTCCCCGTAACATGGCACAAACGGCGAGGTGGAACTACCCGTAAGGGTCTCCCCACCATTAAAAGCCATACGCTTATTATTATTATTCACAACTCACACTGTTCAGAAATTTCTTACACAAAAATAAGAAATCGGAAACAGATAACACAATATTGTTCAACTGATAATGAGTCTTCAATAAACTGTACAAAAATCAATCACTAAAAGTTAGAAGGCCGTTCTAATATTAAACAACAACTGTACAATAAACTGTCCAATAATATTCAAAAAGAAACGTCGAAAAAGAACACTTAACTTACGTAGCACTAGTCCATAATACAACAAAAACTATTCAGTAGTTCACTGGTATGAATTAAGCAGGAAAAAGAATTGGTACTAACAAAGACACAGAGAAAGAATTATCATGTATATATAGAACTGTCACAACTTGTTTATCACGACGAAATTTCAAAGACAACTGAACTCATTTACAAGAGACTTCCTCTATTTAAATAAAATTTCATAATTGAGATATCTCTCGAATTTTCTGTCAACTTCTAAATAATAAATAAATCAAGGAAACTGGAATTTTCTACTATATTCGATAAGACTCCATTAATTTCTAATCAAACAAATAGAACATTCTACTAATTACCAAGTAAACACTATACAAGTGTCAAAAGCAGTGTAATTATTTGCTTGAAAGTAAACATTTACATAGCAGATAACACCGAGAACCATTGTCTCTTCTTTCTTTCTATTCTCTCCAATTTCACATTCGCTACAATATAAAACAATTAAAATTACATGAAAAAATAATTTGTTTCAGCAGATTTAAAAATGTAGACGTGTTATTGTTTCTCCTTTAAAATTTAGATAATATCAGAGCAGCAGTTAGACCTTCCAAAATGTTTATGATTTAATTTTTTTTGAGTTACACTAGTCTTCATGTAATAGAATAAAAATTCACCACCAAAACTTGGGTAAGGTTTTCAAATTGGTACAATTCCTATATTGAAAACAATCTCGAAATCGTCATCAAAGATGGAGAGGTCAGTAATGCCAAAATCTAAACTGAAATCAATAATGAGTGAAATTCTATGAGATTTCTTTCAATGTTTTGTAATTTTTCAATGATTTGATTTGTTAAGTATTATCTTAGGAAGAACCATATAAACTTTCTATGGTAGCCTAGATTCAATGACTTTGAGTCAATTTAAATTGAGAATGGATAATAATTTCACTCAAAAGCCTTTGAAGATGTCTCAAAAACGTTTGACTGAAAATTAAGTGGAATTATTATTTATTATGAAATGAAATTGACTGCAAGTCAGTGGCGTAGCCAGGATTAGATTTCGGGGGGGGGGGGGGCTTACCAAGGGGGGGGGGGTGTGGGCAGTTGCTTAGCCAGGATCAAATTTCCGTGGTGGTGGGGTGTTGGGGGGGGGGCTCACCAAGTCTGGGGTATAGGAGGGTCCGGATTTTTTTTAAATTTAGTGGTGTGAAAAGCCAATCTAGACAACTTGTTAGGCTCTAAAGTTCAAAAGAAAGTTTTGAAAAATTACTACCCAAGAACCTAGGTGGCCAGGTTTGAAATGATAAAGTTTGATTTACCGATATCTGTGACTATTTTGAGTTAAAACCCTTGAATTGGAAACTAATCATACTTAACTTATGTACTGAATCTCAAAATTAATACTAATTATTATAAGTTTCATATAATTTATGTCATTAGCCTAAAACGCACCCAACCCATAGTTCATGAAATCGGATTTTTTTTTTATCATAGCACACTGATTTTACACGCTTGCATAGAACTTGCATTTATTTGTGTGTTTTCATTTATAAAATCCCGATTTTATGAACTTTGGGTGCGTTCAGGCTAGTGGGTTATACTGAATTTTAACTTCAAAACTAAATTTTCTACAAGATGAGTTTATTCAAAAAGGTGATTTATTAATAATTAACAAAGTTAATCCACTTCAAACTTGAAAATTGCATTTTATTTAATGTAATGAATAAATAATTATGGTAGTCACAGTTTTCTAACATGTTTTATTCGATTTCGTAGCTCATTTTAAATAAAAATTATCCATTTGAGCACCTAACAAGTTTCTATATGAGTAAATGTTGAGGAAAAATTTGAAAAATGCATTAATCTGACTATAACTGTAGCTATATTCTATTACACAACCAGGGTTTCTGTAATCTGTTCGTTATAATACAACAAAACAGATAGAACCCTTCGACTTTAATAAGTCCTTATCTATTAGTTATTTGAGAATTTTTTATTTCTGAAATTTCGGGGGGGGGGGGGCCGGGCCCCATGGGCCCCCCCCTGGCTACGCCACTGCTGCAAGTCATTGAATTTACCATAAAAAGTTAATACTAACAATGCAGATCATTATGGAACAAGAAGACCAGGAACAATATATAAAGTTACCATACATTATATGCGTTATAAAATTTGTTTCTCTGTTGATAATTTCATTTTGAGAAAACCTTTTTCTTCTCAATTCCTATAGTTGGATAAAATCGAAGCTATTACGTATCCTTGAAATAATGAGGAAATTCAGTGATAGGTAAATTTATCTAATAATTACAGAAGCTTAGACTTTTCTTTAGATAGAATTATATCTTGATAATTTCAAGTTAAGAAGACTCATTATTGTTGTTGAGATAACCTAATAGTGGCTTATACCTGAATTGTTTTACATAAATACATTGAACAATGTGAATAAAAATAGTATTTCAATCTATGTCTATATTCAATTGATAATAAGATGATATGTTACTCCTTATTGAGTACTTTTATCTTTTCTAGAATGATTTTGAGTCCTGAGCTCTGTGTCCCCAATTAGTTTGTGAGTTCAGTGAATCAAAATTTAATTGAATTCAATAATTCACCTTCAAAACTAACTGTTATGTTCATTTATATTTTGTGATTTGTGAAAATGTAATGGTTTTTAGCAAAGAGCATATTGTATAATTTGTTCATTTCAGTGGTCCCAGTTGGAGGCACAATTTTGCAGTTCAATTTGACATCGAAAGATAGCAGTTTTCTACAATTTTTCCTGATTTCCAATAATACAAGATACATGCCTGCTCATGGAGAGCGGTGTCATGAATGCATACTGGTAACCGTTAGATGTGTGTACTGTGTGAGAAATCAAGGTAACATAAACAACATTTGTTAGCATTAGTGGGCTCACTTGTTGAAAATGCCATCGATAATATTTAAAATGAATAGTTTAGACACTTTGGGGGAAATATTTTACAATTTTTTTAGTTTATTGCCACAAGGCAAGAATAGATTTTTCTGTTTCTTATATTTTTGATAGTTGATTATTGAATATTTGTTTGTTGATATTTTTAGAATTTATTAGTCAAGTTGTGATATTATATTGTTATGATGTTGAAGATCTATCTTGTTTCCACTAATATGTATTATAAACTTAAAAAACACTTTTGAATGGAGATTGACTCACGTTATGGCGTGACGGCCGTTTCGCTCTGTTGTCTAGAGCATCATCAGACGACCCACCGTACACTGATTCAAGGCATGAGTTTGAGGGTTAGTTATGTTGGAATGGTGAAGGGGTGGGGGGATGAGTAGGCGGGAGGTTTGAAATTGGGATTATTTAGGGATGATTTGGTTATGGATGCAAATGTGATTGAATGATATGGCAAGGGATGATTTCATAACCTTAATTCGAGTGTTCCTGTAGGTATGGATCAATGTTGTCCTCTCGGCGAAATTATGATGTTGACTTATATTGTTATATTGTGTTCCAATTTTTTTATTAGCCAATCAGCCAGGTGAGATTATATATTTACTTGTAAATGAGTAATAAATCAGGAAGGTTGTTACTGAAACTGTGTTGAATCGTCTTGTCCGGTTTTTGCAGACTTGAGTGATAAGTCAGAACAGTAAAAATGACTGTCATTTTTCCTGCTTGATTAATTTTGATTGTGTTGTCCTTCAAAATTCAAAATTATCCTTTAAAAAATTGAAATCGATAAAGAAACAGCACAATGGAGTCATACTTTAAATCAAGCTTTGACCCTATGAGAGGTACTCCAAAGCTGCACACCTTAATGTGCAATCTCTTGAGTGTCACATTGATGAGCTCAGTGCAATTTTGATCTCCAATACTTCAATATTATTGGAATTTCTAAAGCTTTTCTGAAACCAAGCATCTTATCCACTCAAGTTGCACTGCCAGGTTATACCCTATTTGAAAATGACAGATTGAATAAAGCAGGTGGAGGTGTTGCATTATATGTACAGGATGGAATGAAGACAAAAATATTAGCCACAAGAATATTCAGCCAGACCTGAGCTTATGTTACTTGAATAAGCTTTATCCAATTCAGATTACTTGTTGGTATTTGTTATTGACCTACAAAAATAATGTCATTTCATGGATTTTGTGAACACTGCTTTCTTTTATGATTAATTATAGCTTTGTTCTAGTAATGGGAGACATGAATCTTGACATGAGAAACTGTAATTTTGACCATCACCAAATTACTACTATCTTTGAATATGTTGACCTGACTACTGTGCCACTCAAACCATTTCATTATTCAAACAAATCTGTCACATTAACCTTCTTATAGTCAGAAATGCCGATGAGGTAGAGAGACTGACTGAGTGAATGACTGCATGTTATTTTTGACCATAGAGCAACTGCATGACAACCTTAATCTTCAATTTTGTAATAATATCTCATCTGTATTTGTCAGCAAGTATAGAAGAAACCCTTTTTATTTATGTTTGATCACTTCAGAGCTTTTTCAGTTTGTATTTTAATTCTATTTTATTATTACTTATTATATATAACTCCCTCAGTTCGTAGTTATCAAATTCAGTTTGAAAAGACGAATTTCCTCCAGACTTCGCCCTTATTATTATCATGCTCCCATCTGTGGTGGATGAGATGAAAAAACTGAGAAAAAATTAACATTTTATTGCTCCGGAAATTAGGTTTCTTTTGTAGCCATGCGCATCCATCAGCTTAGTTCCTCCAAAACCATAAAAAAAGGGTTGACAAAGATGCCTTGAACCTCCCCAAAATTTGCAGTGCCATGTTACTGCAATCTGCAGAAGTCCAGGACGATATTCGCCAATCCCTGTCGTTTTGAACTGCTTAAACCTACACAAGAGTACGGTATTCTGCCGAGCAAGGTGACCCAAATAGAAGCACAAGTAATTAATAGGTCTGTGCAGATTTATTAGAAAAAAATTATAGCAATGGATAATTTTTCTACAGAGACTGGCGATTTCATTTTCTCTTTTAGGAAATAACATTTTTTCAAATAATCTTCTTCCAGGTTTGATTTTTCAAAGTTCAATATTATTAAGATCCCCACATGGAAGGTATGGTCGAATGTAGTGTTGGAATAGCCCCTTAAAACTGGAGATTCTACAATCGATGTTGATTTGTGGTGAATTTATCCTATTATATCATTTTGGCACACTTAATCACAAGAGTAGCCTATGGCTATACTGAATGAGTTTCACAGTTCACAAAATGTATCTCACAGTTCAGGAATTCCTCATATTGGTTTGCAACTCTCTGATTTGTTGCCCTCCTTTTAGAATAGATGATTCACCGTTTGTTCATTTAGAAAAAAATTTAGAATAAGACGTCCAACTTGAATTTCAACAAGAGCATATATCCAATAAAAATAGGAACTTTGAAACATTTCAATTTGAATGTAGCGCGACTTTATAAAAATTAGTTTGCCTTCAGTTCCTCTCGGCTTCAGGTCCAGATAGCAAGTCATGAAAAAACGGAAATTTCCCCCAAAATTAGAGAAGTAAATTAGGAAAGAGAGAGATAGAACATCAGTTCATTGAGGCACCTTCGACTTGTGGCCTATATGATAAATTTTTTTCACATCAAATAAAATTCGTTTATAAAATTCCAAGGGAGTACAATCTCTTTATGAACTATACTAGGCTACTAGAATTGTGTAATAATCTTGACTCTAATATCATAGTTCTATTTACCCGATCCTGATCAATTCAGGTTGAAATAAGTTTAAAAAAATAAATGTAACAGAATTTGAATCACACTATTAAAATCAAAAGACTATCAAAGGATAATATCATATGAGGAAAAATGGGCTACGGTAAAGATGGAATGGATAAATCTAAAATTCTAATCATTTTAATATTTCAAACCAATAAAATGAGTTTGTTAGAAATGCATGAAACAACTTACCATATTTCACTTCTTCAAAATAATTGCTTTTGTCTTTGATTAAATACTTTATCTCTTCTATCACAGTTTTTTTGTCATCATCCATATAAACAGTTACACCATCATGATGAAAGACATGTTTTGTGGATTGTTCACTTTTAAATTTTAATTTATTCACCACTCTGTATAGTACTGGACGAGAAAGGTGATCCTGTAAAGGTCAAATTAATAATTAAAAATGTATGAAAGGTTAAGGAGAATCTTTTGGATTTACTGTCACCTGCGGTTTATTGAAAGACAACCTGCTTATCGTATCAATTTTAAACTGTCAATTGTTTTAAAATTTGTATGTAGTTCTATATGCTTCCAAGATTGTCTTCTACTTTATAATGTATGGTACAGCTATATCATTTACTTGAGTAATAAATTAGTATATGGTAAAGTAAATGTTTATGGCTTCTCCCATATAGCACACTAAGTATTTGAAACGTTTTAGATACTTATATTAATGGAACCTAAAAAGTACGTTCCATGAGATATGTGTCATAAATGTTTCTGATATGTATTGTTCAAGCATCAAATGATATGTATCTCTAAGTAGGTTTCAGAAATGTACTAAATACATTATAGTGAAACATACCCACAATGCTGTGTGATTGTGCTTTTGTGCATGCGTTGATGTGCCCATTTGCTCATTCTCACATTCTGAACTCATCAACTGGATCTGGATGATGAAGCCATATTGGAATAAGCAACACGTGTCAATCACCATGATAATTAGCATACTGAATTAATTTGATCTGATGTAGAATTTATTTATTTATTTTTCATACATGCACAAATCATGGCAATGATTGGGAGAGAAACAACCCAAAACTGTTCTCTCCCAAATTTTGATAAATAACATAGCCCAAACAAGGTTATGTTTTCACACCAATTAACACAAAAGTTTTCAGTCCAAAATATGAGATACAAAAAGTTTTAATTTTGAGAGATTTTTTATTAGATCAACATGAAATAAAATGCACTTAATAATCAATTATATAATCAATAATTGTTATATATTTGATATGTATAATTTATATATTTGAATGGTTGTGCTAGTTGTTTATAGTTACATATTGGAAATATATTTGAGACTTACGTTTGTTATATATTCTATATGTATCATTTATATTTCAATGGAATGTTTCACAAAAGCGGACATTTTCACCTATCAGAAATGTTTCAGGGAGGTCTCAGATATGTTTTAAAACGTATCTGAAACATATTGTAAGTTTCAATGAATCTTATTTAAGACATTTATGTAATGTTCCTGTTCCTGATGTGCAGTTCACTACCTATACAGCACAGAAACATTCCATAAATGTCTTAAATATGTTTCATTGAAACTTACGATATGTTTCAGATATGGTACATTTCAAAACATATCTGAGACCTCCCTGAAACATTTCTGATAGCTGAAAATGTTCGCATTTGTGAAATGTTCCATTGAAATATAAATGATACATATCGAATATATAACAAACAAACGTCTTAAATATATTTCCAATATGTAACTATAAACAACTACCACAACGATTCAAATATATAAATGATACATATCAAATATATAACAATTATCGATTATATAATTGATTTTTAAGTGCATTTTATTTCATTTTTATCTATTAAATAATCTCTCAAAATTTAAAAATTTTAGCATCTCGTATTTTGGACTGAAAGCTTTTGTGTTAATTGGAGTGAAAACATAACCTTGTTTGGACTGTGTTATCTATTGAAATTTGGGAGAAAACCGTTTTGGGTTGTTTCTCTCCCAATCATTGCCATGATTTGTGTATGTATGAAAAATAAATAAATAAATTATACATCAGATCAAATTAATGCAGTATGCTAATTACCATGGTGATCAACATGTGTTGCTTATTCCAATATGGCTTCATCATCCAGATCCAGTTGATGAGTTCAGAATGTAAGAATGAGCAAACGGGCGCATTGGCGCATGCAAAAAAGCACAATTGCACAGCATTGTGGGTATGTTTCACGATAATGTATTTAATACATTTCTGAAACCTACCTAGAGATACGTATCATTTGATGCTTGAACAATAGGCTACATATCAGAAACATTTATGACACATATATCATGGAACGTACTATTTAGGTTCCATTAATATGTATCTAAAACGTTTCAAATACTTAGTGTGCTATATGGGTAGCACATCTACTGCTACAATGAACTGCTACATTGTAGCAGTAGATGTGACCCGGGACCATTCATGCCACAAGTTGATATTTGTAGTGTTGTACTTGGTGTACTTTTAGTTTATAGACAATGCCAGTTACACAAGAGAAAATGGTGGAATTCACCCAATAATAAGCAACAGGAAGTCTGAAGGTTTGTTCCATACATTGTGTCACAAATTAAGAAAGTATTCAGACAAGGTTTTTGAATTTTATCGCATTTCTCAAAGCTCCTTTGATTACTTGTTGCAACTCAAGCATTTCTGTTTTTATAATTCTCATCACTTTATTGTATGAAATAGGGTATTTCTCTACTTCTTATATAATAACCTCGCAATCAAATTCAAACTCCATTGTTCTCAATAGAATTCACTTTACATGGAACAATTCATAATACAACTTTAAACAGAATATCATCAATGTGGCTTGTGCCTTGGATGCTAGTCAGCTGCAGACTGATGCATTACTACAGTCTACAGCTAGTGGAGCCATCTAATGGCAGCAGAGTGTGGCATGAAAATGAGACAGGCTCCATTTCCGCGTGACATTTAATTCTGCAGCATGCCATAAAATGTTTCATGCTGCAGACTGTTGCTAGTGGAGCCACCTCCATTTGTTCGCTACCTTCTCATTTATCTGACTTACCAACCACAATTTGTAGCACAATAAATAATGGCCAGTGGAGCCCCAGCCATAAGTCCGATAAACAAGAAGGTAGCAAATAAATGGAGGTGGCTCCACTAGCAAAAGTCTGCAGTGTGAAACATTTTATAGTGCATTGCAGAATGAAGCGTTGTGTGGAAATGGAACCTGTCCCATTTTCATGCCACACATTGCCACCATTGGATGGCTCTACTAGCTGTAGACTGTAGTAATGCATCAGTCTGCAGCTGAATAGCATCCAAGGCACAAGCCACATTGATGCTATTCTGTTTAAAGTTGTATTATGAATTGTTTCAAGTAAAGGGAATTCTATTTAGAACAATGGAGTTCGAACTTGATTGCATGGTTATTATATTAGAAACAGAGAAATACCCCATTTTATACAATAAAAGTGATGAGTATTATAAAAACAGAAATGCTAGAGTTATAACAAGTAATGAAAGGAGTTTTGAGACATGCAATAGAAATTGAAAAACTTGTCTGAATACTTTCTTAATTTGTGATGCAACGTATGGAACAAGCCTTCAGACTTCCTGTTGCTTATTATTGGGTGAATCCACCATTTTCTCTTGTGTAACTGGCGTCGTAAATAAACTAAAAGTACACTGAGTACAACACTATGAATATCAACTTGATCGGTCCTGCATCACATCTACCACTACAATGAACTGCTAGTTAAGCCACAGTGAGCAAGACAACACTGCAGATCGCAGTTCGTTTTCTGCTGCCTGTGAAGCCACCCAAAGTTTTTCCTCAATGTAATTACAACCACATGGGTTGAACATTGCCAAATTTGGAGTCATTTCCTTTAATTTGGCAAAGATTGGGGGTAACAGAGACCACTTCTTTGAAGGACCACTGCTGTTGCATTCACGACTTGCTCTCCAAACTCCAATGAGAAAGGACTATGTTGTCCATTGTATTTGTGTTACATGCAAATTTTTTGTACTGTTAAAATTCCGGAAATCACATCCATGCAAGAAAAGAATTTTAATTAGACAAGTCATTTTCAAAGTTTCAAAACCTGAGTTTCCCAAAATTGCGAGGAGCAGCACCCAACTACATCATGTCAGAGAAAGGCTACCCAACCACAAGAGAAGAAATAACCAATGTACAAGTGAGTTGTTATATTCTAAGGGGCCCAAGTGTGTGCACAATTTATAAAAGAAAAAAGGGAAATTTCATAATATGGGCTGTGTTGATTTGTGCAAATTCAAGTCTTACCTTCTGCCAAGCCAAATCCCGGCCAAGTGCACAGTAAATTCAAAATTGCAGCATATTCTCTTGGAAAACAAACTATCAAATTTATATATTCTTTTTCACTTGATCATATTATCAAATTTTTCATACTTTATAATTATTTTACTATTGAATTTTCGAACTTCTATCCTATTATTATTATTCTCAATACAATCATGTCAAATTTTGTTTCAAAAAAGTTTCCACATCATAGTGAGTTCTGGCAGTTTTGAGCCTTTATACTGTGTTTAGACAGAATTTTTGTCTAGCACATACTCTCTTATTCTGTTCAGGCCATTAGCAGGGGAAAATTGTGATGATCTTGCACAATTATAGACATGTTGTCAGGGTGGAGATTTGGGGGTATCTACTTGGTGTCTGGTGTGGTCCAAGGGGACATATAGCTGCACCAAGTGATATGTCCATCCTCTCTACCTGGCAATATTGTTGTGGAATGTTGTCATGAAATCCTCAGGCCATTGAGTAGCCTTTTTTCCTACAGAATTTTCATTGCACCTCTGCAGTAGTGTGTGACTGCTGGGCACACAGCTGAGCCACCGAACCCAAGACTTGTGATTGGTAAGTCAATCTAGATGCAAGGCTTCAAGGGGGAAATAATTTTAGTTCATTTTTTCCCCAGAGGTGTCCCTCAGGAAGCACGTTACAACACATATCTGAATTTGGGACATATATATTATTATTAGAACAGATATCTCAGCTCACTTTCAATGTTCAGCCTTGCTTGATATTTTGACTTAATGTATGCTGATGCCAAATACTGATTCACACAGAGATATGTGGTTGGGAAGTGCAGAACTGTAACAATCTAAAAGCTTCCAAAGCAACTTGGGTAAATAGGAAATTAGATTAACCAAAAGTTTTCAACACCTATGTTTGTGAATTCTACATTTGCTCAAAGGTCACATTCAAGTTCGACTGCTTGTACCTGAATTCAATATAATCCAGAAGTATATTCACATTGATTTTGAAGGATCTCTGGCCAACTTGAACTTCAAGCTCTCTGAACTTATATCTGGAAAATAGTACGCAATTTCATCTTGAAATGCCAAATGCCCTGATGCAAGGTCCTTCAATTCGTTTATCTGTTGCAATGGGAGATTTTTGGTACCAGAAGGAGGGTTTTTGATCTTGGAAAGGATGAAACGTTTGGCTCTGAACTCTGGAGCTGGCATTGCCAATCAGCTATATTTTCTGAAAAGGGAAATGCACTGAAGAAACCTTTAGTCTCTGCAAGAAATAGTTCTCATGCTCTTGCAGTGTTGCCAGACGTCTGACAATTATCATGTTTTCACAATAGTCATGTGCCACTAGCAATAGAACAAAAAAGTGCGATGATGTTGAAAATATTTACATGTAACCACAAAATTACATGAATTTCAGTTAGTTCTACTTTTTATTTTCATTCAGTATCTCTACTTCTCTGGATGCAAAAATTAAACATTGAAAATGAAAGAAAGATAGATTCAAGGACAGAGTATTGAGACTTTCAACAACATATTGAAAACCCACCTTGCACTTCCAAACTGTTTGTGAGCTTTCAAAGTACTTCAATAATGTGCTCTTATCCATTGTAACTGGAATAAAACCATTATCCTTTTGGTTTGATTTGGCTTCAGAACTTTGTTTCTGCATAACAACTTTGGGATGCGCTGACTTCATGAATTTAATGTCTTTTGCAAAATTTTTATCAAGCTTTGTACATCTTGAAACAAAGAATAACAACCAAGCATTGAATTAGTGATAGCCTAATACTCTCTACTATAAACAACTCTGAAAAAATATTATGTTCAGACTGTAATTGATAAGACCAATTTCATTTATTAATTTGAATACAGAGTGTTCCATGAACACCATCATACTTCCAGTACCATTAAACTTTCTATACTAAGATAATTAAGAAAAAAATATTTGAAAATATAATCTTTCATCTAGTTCTCGCATTATTTCCCATTCTATTCTCTGGAAAATAATCATTATATCATCTCAACAACAGACTAGAATTACTCCTTGAAATTTGATGAGTGTACCAAAAAATGTATGATCTACAAAATGGTCGAGTTATCAAAAGAAGCTGAAATAAAAGTTAATTTTCCAAATTAATTTCTCAAACTTACTCCACTCAAAAACTGTTGATTCTATTGGAAACAGAAGTTCTTTAAATGGAAGTGTTGGTATTTTTATTCTGGATAAATTGATTTAGAAAAACGGATACTGATACTCAAGATGAAAAAAAAGTTGTAATTTTCTGGCAATGCTTGTTCAGAAAAATAGAATAATATCAGGAATTTAACCGCTGAGTTCCAATTTCTCCAGGAATGTGTAGCACTAGGGATGGTGAAAAACTTCTAATATTTTCCAATAAAAACCTCGAGCCGCTAGTTTTTGGGGAGTGGGTGGAAGTACACTTTTGAATTATCTCCTCATAAATCGGAAAAAGCGTTTTTTCAAAGTTTTTTAATAAATTAAGCTTACTGGATTCACTAAAACCTTGTATCCATGCATAATTAAAAAGATTATTGTTGTAGATATCCATTTTTCGTGAACTGCAGTAGAACTAGTCATATGTATACACTTGCTGTGCATAACTGACCTTTTTTTGAGTCACGGCGGACGCGTTTCGAAAAAAAGGTCAGTTTTGCACAGCAAGTGTATACATATGAATAATTAAAAAGATGTACACAGTTTCTGAGTTATAAACTTTTCAAAAAAGAATATTTTCTAAAAAATTTCAGTTTTTAAAATAATAATATCCTTTAAGCTCCCCATCTGATCACTTCACAGAAACTCTCTCTGGAATAGAATAATTGAACATCCAATTCTCATCAAAAATATATGAGGAAGCTATAATCCACCTTTCAAGAGCCTAGAATTTTACTTTCAAGCGCTGGGGCACAGACAGATGGACGGACAACAAATTCTAATAAGACCCTGTCTGGTCCTTAATGAATGATAACATATTAGTTACCATACTCACTCTATTTTTTGATATTGGACATTGCTGAACTGGTTTCCTTCAAAGATGGATTTATATTTCTGCCCAACCTCGAGGATTGGTCCGTTTCCTCCTACATAGGTCTTAAATACTTCGTTCTCATTTAAAATATAGTATATATCCTTTATGAAATATAACCCAAATCTGTAACATAAATCAGTATGTTTAGTACATCGGTAGTTTATGCAGATTGCATCATGACTGCCTCAGTCACAAGTGTGAAATAAGTCACATGCAAAGCGAATGTTCCAAACATCTCATGAGTGGTTTGAAAGCTGAATACAATCGTTCCATACACGTATAGTAATCTATAGCTATCAATAATAACTTATTTTCAAATTTGTTCATCAGCAATCACTTGGATAACTTTTACTAAGAATAACATAACATAGGGTTACCAATAAGGGTAACCAATCCTATATATTAAGTTGATAAAGCATTTTATAGTGTAAAAGAGTTCCTTTCAAATCAAATTTAAGCCTCACCTGAACTAATTAATATAGTAATATTATGGAAACTAGTGTATAAAATAGTATAATTATTGTTAATCTGACTTGTCTTATACTCCATAACTGGAGTCTCCAAGACGTAATCTACGAAAAAAAAAAAACAATAGAATTCTTGCCTGTTGATAATCAGCAGTAGTGTTACTACTGCTTATTATTACTATAGTAGCACTATTGATATCAAATAATTGATTTCAAAATGTTTCAGTCAGCTATGTGATTATTGCTTGTTATTCATTTGACACAGCTTTGAAAAAACCTGAAATGATTTTATATAGGATCCTGAGTAGATATATGATACATATATGACAGTTCCAAATCACTTTTGGATCCCCTGAATTTACTCAGTTATGAACTGACAAATTTTAAGCTAATTTACTCATTTAACTACTTTAGAGCTGACAATGATTTATTCAGTTACAAACCAAATTAAATAAAGTTAATTTAAAATTTTAGTGAAATTTGACTAAAATTTAACAAATTAAGCTAAAATTTAATAAATAAAGGTAAAAAATTGATAAATTAAGCTGAAATTAAATAAAATTTGCTAAAAGTAAATGAATATTAGTTAAAATTCAAGAAATTAAGCTAAAATTTAATTATGAAATTAGGTTTAAAATAAAAAAATAAGCTAACTTTTTTCAGTAAATTTAACCAATGGATATAATTCATCTTTTAATCCAAGATAAATCAAACAATTATAACAAATTAAACAATTATTCATCAACTATTAATCACATGTCATTATATATTTAGTAATAATCATGAATTCAATGTATTGAAGTTTTGTAATAAACCGAGTATTGAAAAGAGCTTTACATTATGAAAAAATAGAATTAGAGTAGAGGATATGATAAGAACAGGAAAAAGACCAGGAAGTTCACAAGTTCATATCAGTTTAGGTCTCTTCTATGCTTTATTTGACAAGTGACTAGTGATCAGTGAACTTATTTCTCAATAGATGGATGGATCAAGTTCAATAGTGATTTTAGTGATGACCGGGGAAGTTAATTTTTTTCAATAAATAAGAAATTTAATGAATACGAAATTGAATTAAATGATCATTTTTTTTCAAAGAGACTACTGCTAGTTAACAGGAATTATTTTTGAAAAATAAGAAATACTCTCCATGAAATATCTTAAAATAATTTTCCAATACACAGATATGAATAAATCATGAGTTATCAAACTTGTACTCTTTGTGATGTTGAATTATCAAATGGAAAAAATTATACCAGACATTTGATGTCTAAAAAACATTATGATAATATTGCCTTGGAATATAAATGTTCAAATGAACTAAGAGAATGGGGTAAATAGAATTTTATTCATAATTATGATAAAATTACTGAAGAAAAATTGAAACAAATATGTAAATCATATCAAGATGATAAAGATAATTATAAACTACTAAATATTGAAAAATTAAAAGAAATGGGTTCAAAATATTTTATAAATAATTAAGATAATTCAATGAGGTAAAATTATTAATAGATTGGAGAAAATAAAAAATTATCCAAGAAGATTAGGACTTGGAAATAAAGAATATATAAAAGATTTAGCTACTAAAAATAATATTATAACATCTAATGAGCCTTGAAAAAATTTAATTAGAGAAATTTATGAAAAAACTAAAAATATAATATTACTAAAGATAATACAAAAGATATTTAGATTAAACAAACAAAGGAGAATCTATTTAAAGAATATGTGTTGACAGATTCTATTATAACTAATGATATTACTCAATATTTAGAAAATAATAGAGAAGAATTATCATCACTAATCGATGAAATGTTTAAACTTCATAATAGTATTGAAGGACAATTAAGTCTAGAATGTACATATGAAAGAAGTTCTCCAACAGATAATAAAGTTGAAGTTGAAATGCTTTTAACAACAACAGCTGATTATATTCTAGATATAAATAAATTCATTGTGATCAATTTGAAGCATTTATTTCTAGAGAATCACAAATATTCAAATGAAGGATCTTGATGGTCATTAATGAATTGCGATAGTTTAACTTTGAAATTAAGCAAAGATAATTCATTAAATGCAGGTTCATATATTGAACTACCACAAAAATAAAAAATAAGAGAACATGTATCAATTTTAAAAATAAAGATAATTATTGTTTCACTAATTCAATTAGGTGTGCAATTGATATTTTTTATAAAAATAAATCACTTAATCCAAAAAGAACTACACAGTATAAGAAATATACAGGCTGTCCCATGTAAGGTGTAAAAGCCGGTTAATAGAGATTCTACATAATTTTTTGACAAAAAATGTTCAGTGACGTTTTTGAAATGGGGCATTTGTTTTTGAGATATTTCAATTTAATGACTTTTTTGAGATATGCTCACTTCCCTTAATTAAATGCTCAATAACTCAAAAACTAGTGAACAGATTGGAATTATGATGACAATGTTGGAAAGAGCACAGCATTTCGCTAGAAATACATGTATTTCCAATATGTAACCCCATCATTTAGGGTGTTTTTCTAGGGGTCAAAGTACAAAAAAGTGGATTTTCTGAAATCTCATTGAAATTTCAAAGCAATTTTTCTTGATTTGTTTTTTGGGTGACATAATAAATTTTCATGAAAAACTTCCTTATTTCTTGAGCTTCAAATGCTTGAAAATAGTTGAAAAACTGTCACAAACCCACAAGAATTAGTGTCTAAGGGACAAGAGCTGAGAGAGTAGAAATTTGATTTCAAAATCTTGTTGTAATCAGATGTTTTTCCAAAATAAATTATTAATCCTTATTGATCATTGATCTCTGAGTGACCGCAGGAAGCCATTGAGGGCAAACTAAATAAAGTAACAAGACACACTACGTAAAAATACTGATCTACAGCAGAGGTGCCCATCCCCCAAGGTCAAGAGCGCAAATCCCCCCCCCCCCCCACTATTTCATACTGCCCACTTTTTCACCCCCCCCCCAAACTTAGGTATCTGCCCCCTTCCCAAATTAAGGAGACACTATTAGGTACTAATGAAAAAATGAAATTTAAATGATGGTATCAAATTTATCTCACCAATTTGATGCAATAATAATCATTTAATTCAACTTATTTATATACATATCATGCACATATTACATTCTTCAATATAAATACATATATAATAATTCATTGAATATAGATAAATTAAAAAATTATTTGTGCACGGCAAGCAAAGTAGGATAATTGTGTGCTGGCTGAAAATTTAAAACAAAATCTATTACTTCCTCAAAAAGCAAAGTAATAAAGTTCTCCAACTGAATTATGCATTACTTTTATTCAATTGCAATGTGGGTTTCAAAAATACTGTACATCTCTACATTAACACTTTGAATTTCACAAAATAAGAATTATTTCCTTCAATATTGAAAATTAAATTCATTTATTAAAACATCACAGCATAAAACTGGAAATTTCAGATTAACATGAGAAATTGAAAGTGTAAATATTATACACAAAATAAAATGGAAAATACAGTATTGCAATAAATTTTCTTGTGAGTTTTAAGATAGTTATTAAGTTATTCAGTTATAAATAACTAATAAGATAGTTTTAGTTATAATAGTTATTTCACTAAAGATGAATTCTATTTTTATGCAATTCAATTGCATACTACCATTATTAAGACACACTTGTTAGGGATTGACATTAAATATGAAATTTCTATCTGTCAAATGACTCGCTTGCATCCCTAGAGACTTTAGCCTTTTAGCTGAAATTTTCCCAGCTATAAATAGTCCCTTTAAAATCGTATTCCAAGAGATTCTAGTCTCATGTCTGGAAAAGCTTAAATCCATTCATTTTAGTCCTTAATATGGAATTTTTTTGAATTTTCGATATTGAGAGCTTGATTTGTGGCTTAAAATCAGTAGTTTTATATGAGTATGTATTAAAATTGAGTATGTGTTAAAATTGAGTTTATAAATTGGGTGAATTGAAAGCTTAAATTCAATAAATCATTGCTTTCATGAATTGTTTGCCTATAAGAACTTGAACCCACTTTTTGTATATTGTTTTTAGTTCATTAATTAGTCGTGAACGAATATTAATGTATGAAATATAAAAAATACTACTTTTATAACGTCATTTTAACAAGTTATAGTGGTTTCAAATTATTATTACAGGGACACCCAGAGACATTTTATTTAGTGGCCCAGGGCAGAGTTGCGGCTGTAGGCTCCCTTACACCTTCACCCTGAACACCAATTTTCAATTAATGGCTCGATTTCCCCAAATATAGCATTGATTGTCTTTCAGCTGTGCCTAGTTGCCAACTGTATTCAAAAGAATCTGTTTAAATAATTTGAATTGTTTTTTGCAATTTAAAGATGAAATGGAGTGTAGGCCAACTGAAAACCATTCCATGTAAAAGCTGTGAAAGCTATAGGGAAAAGGGTGGCACCAGAGAGAGCTATAAACTTCTCTTCTATTTTTGTTAATCTCTTGAATTCGCATTGAACTACACTAATACTGGAATATGACTTCGAATGGAACTTGATTCAACTTGGAGAGAGAATAAATTAATAACACATCCAATTCCAAACTTTGACTTATAATAATTTTATATTTACATTACATTACAAAACATTGGGGATTCTGAGGGATCTCCACCGGAGAAAAGGATTGTTATCCAGGTCTTGAAAGTGCGAATAAGCTTTTTTTGTGGTTATCAACCTCTTATTCCCTCGAATAGAAAATAGTATTTTGGCCCTCAGGTTGGAAGGCACATATGCTGTACACCGCTAATGTTTGCCAGAGATTGGGTTACTTTGCGAGTGAGAGCGCCTACAGCTCTCGGTTGTCACACATGCTGTGCCATCCTATTTCGTCCGCTACAGCTCGGTATGGCACATAATATGCTGTGACCAGTGTACCGATACACAGTTTACTAATTAGTTTACTAAATTAGTTTACTAATTTAGTGGTTTATATCACATCCCTAACAAGTGCTGCCCTTTACCTCAGGGAATATCTGAACTACTTTGACAACACAACATTTCTTCCTCAATTTTGTTGTAGGGTTAGATTTTTGTTGAGCCAGTGACAAGGCAGTAGACACTGCATGTCAAGCTCATCATTCATGATCATAACTTCATTTGAAGTAGCATGTAAGCTCTGCAATTAATTATGATGAATAATAAAAGAACTTCATTCTGAAGAAATATGGTTTGAGAGACAATTATTTTCTATAATAAAACTAAACAAAATATCCACTCAATATTCAACTGATTAGAGTGGAGCTTCATTTAAATTATCATTATAATTTTATATTGCTGCAATTTTCATTGATAATTGTAATTGTTCATTTAGAATAATGAATAAATATTTCATCATTACAATAACATATTTCATAAACTTATTTGCCCACAAAAGATGAAGCTATTCGAATAGATGAAGTTGCTTGATTTGAGAGCAGAATGCATTATATTCCAAGCCAGGCAGTAAAACACAGTGAGCTCAGCGCTGACCTGTACCAACTATAGAGGAAAGCACAGCATTTGTGACACCCAAGCTGTGGATGCTTTCACTTCCATAGTATCCTGATCTCTGGTGAGCACTATCCGTGTCACAGCATGTGTGACTTCCAAGCGCTAAGGGTTAATTATACATGGACACTGATAGTTTTTTCATGGAAATGAAGAAAGACCCATATAAAATAATGAAAAAATAATCCAGAGGAATTTGTTACATCTGACTATAATTGGAAACGCGGGTTTGTTTTTGTTTTGAATTTAATAGTTTAATTGTTGCGCCGTCTGCTGATGCACTCTTCCGGTCGAAGGTGGAAGTAAGCAGGCAGGGGTAGATTATGAAGATCGTCAAGGCGCGTAGTACGAGTACACCTTTGAGGATTGTTTATGACGCTAGCGCAAAAACCACAAGTGGGTGGTCATTAAATTCCATCTTGCATATAGGTCAAAAGCTGCAGACTGATATTTTCGTATTATTAATAAACTTTCGACTGTTTTCCGTCGCAGTGACAGCCGATTTGAAACAGATGTATCGTATAATATTTGTGGGTGAATCAAGCCGTAATTTTCAGCAGATTCTTTGGAGATTTTCATCAAAGAATCCTGTTGAAATTTATGGAATAAATTGTGTCGTATTCGGCATCACTTCCTCCCCATACTTGGCTTTGAGAACCATTCATCAGTTGGTTAAAGAGGAGGGCGAAAATTTTCCGGACGCTAAAGCATGCATTCCACAGGATTTATGTTCATGGACGATCTTGTAACATCTGTTCCTACCATAAGTGATGATAGTAGATTGTGTAGTCAGGCAAAAGAATTGTTTAGAGCTGGTGGTTTTGAGTTGACTAAATTTGCTTCTAATAATTCGGTGGAATTGATGTCAGATTTCGGAGATAAGGAAAAGTCATCGTTGTCTAAGGAATTTGATAGTGAAAATTCATTAGCCATATTAGGTTTGGAATGGCAACCGTTTATAGATTCGTTTCGTTTTTTCGTCACACAAGACCACTCTATTGCTACCAAACGGAATATATTGTCTACTGTGGCGCGAATTTTCGATCCACTAGTGCTGCTGGCGCCGTTAACATTGTTCTTGAAATGTCTGATACAAGAGTTATGGCGTATTGGTTCAGATTGGGATGAGGAACCGCCTAATTCTATTGCATCTCAGTGGGAGATATGTAAAAGAGAGTTTCAATTTTTATCGAATCTGTCTATTCCTCGTCATTTGGGAGTGTTTATTGGTTCAAGGATCACGTTGATTGGTTTCTGTGATGCGAGTGAATCCGGTTATGGAGCTGTAATTTACTTAAAATCACAAGAAGTGGATCGTGGCTCACCGACAATAGCGCTGTTGTGTGGAAAATCCAGGGTTGCACCGAGTAAAACTATATCAATTCCGAGATTGGAATTGCGTGCAGCTCTTCTCCTGGTTAATCTACTTGAGTCTGTTGTCTCAGTCCTTGATCTTCACTGTAAAATCGTCCGCATAGTTGCTTTTTTGGACTCAACTGTGACTCTCTGTTGGATTAGAGGTTTGCCGTCGCGATGGCAAACGTTTGTGGCCAATCGAGTTACAAAAATTCAAAGCTCATGCATCGATTGTTGGATGCATGTTTCGGGTGAAGAAAACCCAGCCGACTGTGTATCGCGTGGTTTAACACCACTAAAGCTTATCAATCACAAGTTGTGGTGGACAGGGCCCACCTGGTTGACTTTGGATGAAGATCGTTGGCCTGTCAAAGTCGAATTTGAAAAAATAGGAGTGTCCACCTGAAACAAAATCTTCTAAAGTTATCATGGTCGTTCAATCAGAAAGCGCCACTGATAATGTAATATATAATTTGATTGAAAGATGCTCGGATTATCAACGTTTGTTGCATATCGTTGTCTTAGTATTGAAAATGTTGCAAATATTACTGAAAGCAGGTGAACTGGATTTCGATGTAGTGGAGAAATATTTGTGTAGAGTCGTACAAAGAATTCATTTTTCACATGAGCTCAATGAATTAAAGAAAGGAAAAGATTGTGTATCCAAATTCCAGCATTTGTCACCGTTCCTAGATAATGATCTAATTCGTGTTGGTGGTCGTTTAAGGAACTCAGATATGGAATTTGACAGTTGTCACCCAATTGTCCTGCCTAAGAGTGATCCTTTCATCACACTTCCAATTGATTATTATCATAGAAAGAATTGCCACGCTGGCCCTCGTCTATTGGTGTCGTTGATAAGGCAGAAGTTCTGGATTTTTTCTGCTCATGTTATCATTCAAAGTCATATTCGAAAATGTAATAGGTGTTTCCGATGTCGTCCTAGTGCAATACCCCCCAAAATGGGTGATTTGCCATTGTGTAGGGTATTACAGTATAACCATTCGAACAGTGTGGGGTCGATTATGGTGGTCCTGTACGCATTACAATGGTCTGACGCCGAAATCCACTTATTCTTAAAGCATACATCTGTCTGTTTGTTTGTATGTCAACGAAAGCTGTCCATATAGAGCTGGTTTCTGATTTATCCACGCCTATGTTTCTATCAGCGTTTCGCCGGTTTTTGTCTCGCTGCGGACCTTGTCGCGTGATTTATTCAGATAACGGAACGAATTTTGTTGGTGCGCATGCACAGCTGGTTCAGTTGTCGCAATTGTTGGATTCGTCTGAATTTCAAAATACTATTATCAATGAGCTGGCTGATTATCGAGTCGATTGGAAGTTCATTCCCGCTGCCTCCCCAAATTTCGGTGGGATTTGGGAGTCGAACATTAAATCTGTAAAATCACATTTGATTAAGGTGATTGGCAATCAATTATTGACTTATGAAGAGATGAATACGGTGATGGTTCAAGTGGAAGCGGTATTGAATTCTCGCCCGTTGTGTCCATTGAGTGACGATCCAAACGAGCCGCTCGCTTTAACGCCGGCTCATTTCTTGAAGTTGACACCTTTAATGGCTTTTCCAATGAAAGATGTGACAGACATCCCAGTCAATCGTCTTACACGTTACGAACTTGTGGACCAACTCGTTCAATCGTTCTGGAATAGATGGAGGAAAGAATACCTCCATGAACTACAAGTACGTGGAAAGTGGTCCAAATCGTCACCACCTCTCACAGTTGGAACGGTTGTGATTGTGGATCAACCGAACCTCCCTCCATTGAAGTGGCCGCTAGGAATCATTGAGGAAGTGTTTCCTGGAGCCGATGGTGTCATACGAGTGGCGATTGTACGTTTGGTCACGACCTGTTACCAAACTGTTTCCATTGCCAACCCAATAAATTGTTGAACCCCAATTTTTTCTTTTTCATGTTTGTTTTTTGGTTGTTTAGTTTCTCTCTTTTTGAAGTATTTTTTATGCCTAGTCACGACTGAAAACTATGTTTCAGGGTTGGGGGAATGGAAACGCGGGTTTGTTTTTGTTTTGAATTTAATAGTTTAATTGTTGCGCCGTCTGCTGCTGCACTCTTCCGGTCGAAGGTGGAAGTAAGCAGGCAGTGGTAGATTATGAATCAGATCAGTGTTCGTTCGTTCGTATTTGCGAGTTGAGTTTGGTAATTGAATGAAGAAGTCAGGAACAAGTTGGTTTTGTTTCGATTGTGTATTTCTTCAGTAATAAATTACTTTATGTGAGTTCGAGGTCACATAATTATAATTAATTCATTTGCATTTTCCCAAGTTGGGGAAAATTCGATCAAGATCGTTTTCGTTAGTTTTATAATTATTATTTATGCTAAACTATTCACGCGGTGGTTGTGAGTGTAAGTTTCAGTTATTTTTCGTGTTATTTTATGAGCGATTGTTAGCTCATGAACTCGGAATTGTATTCAAGTGCAAACTAGCAGTGATAATTAATGTAGGAAAGTCTTATTATTTGAAATATCATCCCACATTTGTCAGAAAACATATACGTATCTCACGGGAAATTCTACATCGGAGTAGCACAGATATAAGAAGACAGCCAAGCAGGAGTTCGTATGACACATAGCCTATTAGCTGAGTATACCTGTCTCAATCCTTTCTCAAATTCCTATACCTCAGATCCATCCAAAACCCTGAGAATCAGTATTAGTCTGAGCTTCGACAGAACGCTAAAAGGGTGAGTGAATTTTTCATTGTATTCTGTGTTTTTCGATGTCATTTATTTTCTAGTGAGATGCATAAAAATTATTAGATTATTCAAAATATCTATACAGTCCACTGTTATAAATTCTGGCGCTACCAATAATGAAGATCATGAATGTTATAGTGGAGAAAATAAAAAAGTAATTGGTGAATTTAAAGATAAATTTAATCATTTTTTTTCATAAAAGAACTGGTGAACATAATTATTGTAGTTCAATATTTCTGCTCTGTATTTGTGCTTGTAACAGGAAACTTTCAGATTTTAAAAAAATTTGTGTTATTCAATAGCCTTACAAAGAATTTGTCATTCATACTCTTGAAATGATTGGTCATTCAATACTTCTGGACAGTTCATCAAGGAATAGTTCTCAGAATAATTAATTGATGCTATTTTGTTAATCTGCATTTGCTTGCAATAACCGTTGACTATGGTAGCACCTAGCATGTCCATACGATCACAGGCCATATCTCGAAACTCGGTGAATAGAATGAGGTGATTTCCTGTGAATAGTCTTCTTTCAAACCTTTTTTAAATTCTGAGGATATTATTAGCATTGAAAAAGAGAAAAAACTTCGGCATTAAAAGGTTGACATTATTTCTTATTACCCTACTCGTAAATCTAAATGACTATTGCCCAGTTTCTCAGTCGTTCAATAAATATTTTATCGGTTCGATAACTCTATTGAATCCATAAACATGATAATTGCGTTTCTTGAACAGTCAATAAACTTATTGAATCCATAACTCTCTTGATAAACTATAGTGCCGAAATCCTGCCTAAATCTAATTGTTTAACTAAAACTCAGGTAGCTACGCGATCTCAGCAATTATTAACAAAAAAATCTCCAACAGCTCTTAAAGCTACTGTAGATGTAGAAGAAAAGGTTGCTTAACTATTGAGTGATCACACCAAATTGAAAACAAAATTAGAAACATCACTAAAAAATTCTGAGGAAGAACGAATAGGGTTAGTGGATCACATAAAATCTCTGGAAGTTATTGTAAAATTGCAGCAGGAAGACCATAAAACTGAAATATTAAATCTCACAAGTCAATGTAGGTCTATGTCAGAGGAAATCGAAATATTAAAATCAAAAATAAACTTGGCTAATGTAAGATCTGAACCTCTGATCAATACAAAAAAAGTAGAACCTAAATCAAATGGGGAAAAAATTAATAGAAATGGTCAAACAAAAACGTATAGTCAGGTTTTGCAAACAGCAACCAAAACTAAAGTAAGGGCAAATAACGATAGGAAAGGTAGAGTACTGCTCTTGACATCCAGTCATGGACGAGACTGTAGTGACCTACTAAATAAAAGATTAAAAAATAAGTATGAAGTTCAGAGCTTTTTCAAACCAAGTGCCCCTATAAACGCAATCGTAGAGTCAGCACAGGAACAAACTAAAGATTTTGGAAAAAACGATTTTCTAATAGTACTGGGTGGCTCAAACAATATAAATGAACCTAATCTAAAAGATCTTCCTGAAATAAATGAAAAAATTAAATAGATTGTGCCACTCAGCCAAAAAACTAATGTAATAATAAGTACAATTCCGTATAGGTTTGATAGGCCAGAGCTAAATGAAGCCATTAAGTCAACAAATAAATCAATTCATAATACAATCAAAAGCCTAAAAAATAAGAATTCTAAGCAGTTGGGGATTTGTTTTCTAAATGAAAGGCTGAAAAAAGAAAACTTCACTAATCATGGTCTACATCTAAATCAATCTGGCAAAGTAATATTTTGTAATAGGCTGGCAGAGCTGATTGAAAGTCGTTTGCAATCTACTGTCAATAATTCTCCTAAACAATCATCTAACGAACCTTTTTTAGTAAAGTGGCTCAAAACCGGGAAGGGAAACTAGTTTCAGATGATAAATTCATATCTTCAATTGTATTGAAAGATGTTAATCGATCAAAAAATCAGGATAGCATTAGTGGAAGGAACTCTTGTAGCAATCTGATAGGCTCTCAAGATTCTAAGAGATTAAGTAAATCTACTTCAATATGCAAAAGCAACGATAAAGTAATAAGGGATGATAGGGAAGTACCGGTACTCACTGTGTTCCATCAGAATATTCAATACTTTCGTAACAAAATAGATAGAATCGAAGTATTTTTTAAAGAAGAGGCTCCTGATATAGCTATTTTCACAGAGCATGGTTTAAAAGAAGATGAATTGTCACAACTTAATATTCCAAACTATTCATTGAAAACATCGTATTGCAGGACATCTCATCGAAGTGGGGGAGTAGCTATCTTCACTAAAAATGCTAAGAATATGCAAACATTTAATTTAGAATATGTAGAGAAATTTGCTGTGGAAATGGATTTAGAAGTTACTGGTTTGAGAGTAAAAATCGACAATAATTTCGAAGTAGCGGTGTTAGGTATTTACAGGTCACCAAATGGGGAATGGAACAATTTTTGTGAACTATTCAATAGGCTTTTAGAGATTACTACTACTCGTTTTACAAACGTTATTGTAGCGGGAGATTTCAATACAGACTTATCTTTAAATAAGTACCTATACAATTTTTTAAATTGATCATGGGGACTCATTTTATAACTCTAAATTTCAAATTCATGTGACTGGAAAATTGATTAAAAAAGCTGGAGGAGGTGATTATGGAAATAATTCAACAATTAAATTAATTGATAATTTTCTAACATTCTTATTTTCAAGAATTGAATTTAAAAACATAACACTTTGATTGAATTTGTAGATTTTTCTGGAATTACAAGTACTATAAAAGGATTAATTAGTTATTATAATTCTCAAAAACAAACTATCATTAATACTGGATTTGTCTCTAAATTTACTGGTTGAGGTAAATTTGAAGTCTTATGTACATTAGGTCAATTAGGTCTTGGATTTTTTAATGCTTAATTATCTCAGATATTCAATGCTCAAAGGCAGTGTTATGAAATAATATTTAATAGATCTGAAGATCATGATGCTATATATAGATGAAAAGATACTACACAAGGATAAATTGAACCTATAGAAGGTAAAATAGTTATTGCATATTTTATATTAAGAGCTCCAATTGTAGAATTTTCTAGTAAAGCTAAAATTCAATTAATTAATAAATTAAAATCATTAAGTGATGATAAAAAATTAAAATATGATTATTTTCAGTGGCAATGTATTTAAAGATAAGGAGTATTTGGATAACTAATTCTTTTAGAAACGTTTATAATCCAAGATTTATAGTTATTTGTCTACAAACTGATAAATTAAATGATGAAAAATAAATCCTTTAACTTTTGATCATTCTAAATTGAAGAATGCTATAGTTAAAATAAATGGAGAAAAATATTCAAATGAATTAGAAAACTTAGATTTTGATGATAAAAATACAGCTATTCTCTATGATATGTATCAGAATTTTAGAAGAGCTATGTTTAAAGAAGATGATGTTTATCTTAATTATAAAGAATTTATAAAAAAATATTCAATAGTTGTAATTGATACATATTTACATCCAGAAAATATTGGACAAACAAAAAATGATAAACTAGAAGAACTTGATTTTTCAAGTCTTGTAACTGTTCCAAATGCTAATAATGGAACTATAGCATATGTTATTGTATTCTCAGAAATGCATTTTACATATGATATTGATAGAAATGCTATTAATTTGATTTGAATTTTTAATAAAATTAATACATTTTTTTATAATAAATATGGATTTGAAAAAAATTAAAGTTAATTTGTCAGAAAGACAAAAAAATGGCAGATTTCAAAGGAAACAAAAAACCATAACAGTTGGATTAGAATATGATCAATTTTCATCAGGTAATAATGAAATTCTATTGACTAACCAACTATACAATAATGTAAAAAAAAATTTTAAAAATAAAAAAGGTAAAAGATCAACTTTATTACATAATCAAATTGATAGTGGTCTTTTAAATGATTTATTCAACAAAGTTGAAGATCATATTCCATTTGTAAAAAACGTTACTCCATATTTAAGAAATTATTTAGCTCCTATCACTGAAGAAAAGCTTGTTCCTCGGTTACATAATCTTATAGACAGAAAACTTGATGATATTATAAAGAAAGATCAAACAGGAAAAGGTATAAAAAGTCTTATAAATAAAAAAATTAATTTTATATACTCTAACTTACTTTAAAAACCAAAAATTAATTCATCATCAATAAGAGTGATTTAGAGAAATATTCAAAAAGAAATACATTTAAAACATTTTAAAGGAATATTTATGTGTGATAAACCTTCCTGTAAATAAACCTTTTAATATTGAATGTGGAATTATAAATTTAGATAGTATTTTTTCAACTGGAACACATTGGACACATATTAAGAAAAATGATCAAATTCTCTATTTTTATAGTTATGGGAATGCTTATGCTCCATTAGAGCTTCAACATTATTTGAAAAATTATAAAATTTTCATTTCAACAGATGTTACACAAAATTATTTTGATCCACAAATATGTGGATATCTTTGTTTACAAGCTTTAAAACTAGTTTCTGAAGGATGTGATTTAAAAAATATTTCATTAGAAATTTCTAATAATAAATATGGATTCTAATTGTTCATTAATATTTAATCATTTTGGTGATGAAATTCAAACTTATGATCATGTAGAATCAGAAATTAAAAAGATGCAAAATGAAATGAAACAATGGATGAATTTACAATCAATATTAATAATTTATATAAAAAGGTTCAAGATTTCATTACATGAAACACATTGGAAACTTTCAATAATGTTAAAACTGAATTAAAAAAAGAAATTAGTTCTGAAATTTCAGAAATTGAAATGACTAATTTAAAAAAATCTTAATAATGTTTAGTTTTAAAGTATGACACTTTGTCTTCTCATGATTTTTCATATAAGTCTTACTGATTGATTTATCACAAAGTCTTCATATCTAACTTTCTCTAAAATTCTTTTTTTGTTTTTATTATAAAAATTCATAGATTTTTATAATCACATTTATACACCAACTTGATATATTACTTGTACAAGTTTTACTTTTATGATAATTATCAGGAGTTTTATCTATTTTAAATATTTTGAACAGGTTTTTATATATTCATTATTTATTTCACATTTTGAAAAGATTTGTCTATTTTCATCATCCATTAATATAGAAAAAAATTCAATATGTTTTATAATAAAGTCTTCTCCAGTTCATTCTCATAGAAACTTCCAATTGTATCTTCACCATTTAAATCTTTCAATTTATATGTTATTGGATCTGTATAAATAATTTTGGTGACTACAAATATTTCTTTAGACCAATTGTTTTTATATTTATTCTCAAATGATTTTTTGAATGTAGGTATTCTAACTCTATCATCTATTTTAAATTTAGGTTTCATGTTTATACTTGAAGTTTTGTAATTATAAATTGTACTCAATAAAATTTTCTCTTTATTTTCATCTACATCTTCAGGATTCATGTTTATAGTACTATTTTTTTATTATTATAGTTTTTAATAACTTTTTGTATATCTTCAATCCATTTAAATTTTTTATTTATTTCAAAAATAACTTTCAATTTATTATTTGATGTTTTATTGAATTTTTCAATCATTACACTTTTTTCTTCATTTTCTGTATGATATAATTTTATTTTATATTATTTTAATAATGAATTGAATTCTTAATTTCTAAATTCAAGACTTGTATCAGAATGTATAAGATCTGGAGACTTATGATTGACTTTTTTAGCATTATTTAAAAAAATTTCAATTGCTTTAGAAACTTCCAGCCCATTTTTATTTTTTAATGGTTGTACCCACACATATTTTGAAAATGTATATATAATATTCAAAATATATTTGTATTCATCATTTTCTTCATGATACTTATCAAATATCATAAGATCTATAGCCCATAAATAATCAATTCCAAATGTTGAAATTTTTCTTCTACGAAATTTCTTTATAACTGGTTTATGTATTTCTATAGCTTCAATTTCTTGTTCTTTTTCAGTTGAACTATTTTCAGTTATTGGAGATAATACTACTTTTATTGGTTTTACATATTAAACATTTAGCTGCTATTCTATATAATCCATTGGTAGTTTGAACTATTTTAGGATTCTTATTTTTAGTTTTCTTTTTACATTTTTACAATGAACTAGACCTTCTGTTAGTCATTTATTAATAAGAATATTATACAATCATAATAACGTGAATCTAATGATCCACTTCATCATGATTGTATAATATGTTTATTAATAAATGAATATTATAATAGAACTATATCATATTATAGTAAAATAGATTAAAATATCAATACAGAGATTTTCTATAAAACCTATTAAAATAATTGATCTATAAATAGATTATAAAAATGACATCATTATTAGATTATCTCAATTGTACTGGTAATTTAGAATATAAAATAATTAGAAGTTTATAAACCATAAAGAATTGTTCATATAAGTGAAGTTAAAACTAAATTTGGTTACAACATTTTGGTAGAATTAAAAGATTTAAATTTTTTTCACCAAATCGTTTTTCAACTAAATTGGATGATAAAATGATTAGAGAGTTTAATAAAAAATATTTGAATTTGATTTATCTTGGATTAAAAGATGAATCATATCTGTTGGTTAAATTTATTGAAAATAGTTAGCTTATTTATTTTACACCTAATTTCATAATTAAATTTTAGCTTAATTTCTTGATTTTAACTAATATTCATTGATTTTTGCCAAATTTATTTAATTTCAGCTTGATTTATTAAATTTTAAGCTTTATTTATTGAATTTTAGCTAAATTTATTGAATTTTAGTCAAATCTTGACTGAACTTTTTAATTAACTTTATTCAGTCTGGTTTGTAACTGAATAAATCATTGTCAACTCCAAAGTAGTTGAATGAGTAAATCAACTTAAAACTTTTCAGTTCATAACTGAGTGAATTCAGGGGATCCAAAAGTGATTTGGAACTGTCAAATATGCATCTACTATCCTGTATCTAAAAGTTACTACTGTAGTATAATAGCTTCATTTATAGAATGGGTTTGATCAGACATGAAATGATTATTTTTCATGAGATAATTTATAAAACTAGTTTCTTATTTCTAATGAATAATTATTATTAGCATATGGCTATTCATGGTGTGAATACCTTTGAAGGTATAGGAGTTCCACCTCACTGGCTCACCAGAGCAAACAAAAGATTTTGGCAAAAACGATTTTCTTATAGTTATGATACTAGCTACTTATAGCCTACCTACTGCTTGGTTCAAGCAATATCAATGAACCTAGCCTAAAACATCTTCCTTAAATAAATTAAAAACTTGAAGAGATTGTGCCACAGAGCCAAAAAAAAGTTCTGTAATAGTAACAAAAATTCCATATAGGTTTGATAGGCCAGAGCTTAATGAAACCGTTAAGTCAGGCCCATTCATAATATGATCAAGAGCCTAAAATATAAAAATTCTATTAATTCTTATTCAAATCCCAATACTATGATTGTTACTCACGTTTTAGGAGCACTTCTAATAGTATTTGATATATGATTTTCAAACTCCAGTATGCCATCTGAAAAATTGTCATAAGCATTAAAAAAAGTAACCAATCTCTTTGTTGTCTTACTCACAGAGGATCTCAGGTAGCGAATGTCATGAAGATAAGTTTTTAAGAGAATGGAGAATGAACATTGAATCATTAATTATTTCTCATTGAAGAATTGAAAGAGTTGCAAAATTAAATGAACAAATTGACAATTGAGCTTTATTTTTCAATACTCAAACAACATTAATATATCGTCATGTGTATAGCAAATGTGATTAAAACTAATCTAAAAGAAAATGAAAGACTCACCAAACTTCACTATTTTTCTGTTTGTGGCATTGATATATTTTATTTCTCGTACCTTCAAGTCATTTCTTTCTTCTGTTGAGAATTTGTAACAATGTAGAACAGCAGTAACTCCATCATAAAAAAATAGTTCTTTCACCTGTTTCAACTTTTCATGTTTTATTGCAAATTGGTTTAACACTCTGTAAATTTTTTCTCCATTCTGTGGAAGGTCAATCATAAATATGAGCAGCACACATATTATTTTATTGGAAATCTATATAATAAGAGAGAGCAGTGGTGTGTGTGTGTGTATGTCATACTCATGGATTTCACAAAAAACGGCCATGATTTGGAACAGTATATTTGGCACAAAGCTTTTGGTGTTGGTGTTGTTGTTGTTGTTGTTGTTGTTGATGCTATTTTCAGGAAGTTACACTGGATACGGTCAAGCTCTGCTTGAATCTGCTCTCAAAAGTCTACAAACATCTTCAAATTCAACTATTTCCATAAAATTCCCAAGAAAATTCAGTAAAATATCCCCAACTTCTAATTAGTTTTATTTATAATTTTAAAATCGAGGCTTCAACGGTTTTTTATGCTCTATTCAATGGAAAATTGAATCTTTAAATATATCAATAATTATTAGGTCTTTCAAGACCCTACAATAAAAATTGCCCCAAAAATCAATTAATTGGCATTGTAAAAATCTTCACTTCTGTACTTACTTTGCGGTTATTAATTGATAATTTGATAAGTTGATTTATTTATAAAGTAGACTATATTAATAATAATTAATCAATAATTATATGAATTATATTTTATAAGCTACTTATAATGTATTTTTTGGTTTAGAAAATTTCTATATTTATTAATTACAGTAATAATTTTTTTCATTTTTCAACTTCTGTACAGTTTTTAATTGAAGCTTTTAGTGGAGTTTTTTTTCAGCCTGTAAAAGTCTGAGACTATTCATTAACATGGTTTTCTGAGTGTCCATGAGGATTTCGTCTCTGTTCGTTGAGGGAAAAAGATTATAAATCATTGAGAATAAATACATCTAAAGTTCAACAAAGAATGATGTTCGATTGTAGAGGATTAGTTCAAAACAGTTTGCAGATGTTGAATAATGAGAAAGTGTAATGGGAATTGCGAAAGATTGGCGTGCACTGGTGCACTTCCTTGCACGTCTCGTTGGCTTGTACAGTAGCCGCCACTGGCGTAGCTGTGCCCGCCGGCAAAGGGCCAGGAGAGTACGACACTACCAGCGCTGGAAACATTTGACCATTTTCCAAAAAGTTCGAATATTGTTTTAGAACAAAGTTCTTTTAATTAAACTAACCGATTTGCATCATTTTTGTCCTTTGCACTTTCAACGAGAATCTACTCATTACAAAGATATTTGGAATTTAATAAAAACCAGACTTCGTCAAAAAATGTGTTCACATTTCATTTCTAACATAGCTACTGTCGAACCATTCATTAGAAATCGATGAAACTTTGGTAATATGATAAAAACAGTTCGAGAATGCCATAACCATTGATTAAATCCCATTTCAATCAAAGATTTTCCAAGCACAAGACAATTAATACAGAAAATTCACAAATCGAAATTTTCATGACATTGAAAAGTTATGTATTGAGAAACTTTTTTGTCTTCAATAATTTTCATAAACATTCAGCGTATGAAATGTAGAGAATAAATTGAATTTATTTTCTGTGGAAGAATTATCTGACTAGACGTATTTGGTGAGATTTTGCAAAGATTCTAAATACGCATATCTATGCTCCATATAGGCACTTCCAACAATACAAGAAAGCAACTTGTCTTCGCCTGTGCAGCAGACTGACTAATCTAGTTTGTTCAATTCAGTGAATGAAGTTGGACTCCAAGGTTGCAATATACATTTTTTTAAGAATTCCATTTTATTCAACTTGAATAACAATGAAGAGGAGAAACACTTGACCGAAAAGTAAACCCAAATCACAGCCTGAATGCAAGCAATCTGAATGCAGTGTTATAAGTGCAATGACTGCAGTACAGTAGCGTAGCATTCAATGTTAGCAGCAGACAGCAGACATCGTATGTATGTAGAAAGGCATTGATATCACCCCGCGAACCATACTTCATCCACAAGGTATTTCAAGGACACGTGGGCACAGCTATATGGTGCGTACTGTAGAATCATAGATTAGGGAGTAGGTTGATGGTTCGTCTATGCTATGGTATTAATAGAAAGTCGAAGCGGTGGCCACCGGCTGACCTCTTCTTTCTCTTGAATACAGTTCCTCTCTCACTCGCATTGTGCTGTGGAGTGGGGTCTAGAGATGTGACAAGATTGAGCGAGTCGTTCAAAGTAACTGACTCTTTAAAATGAACTACAAACTAGTAGTTCACATTCAGAAAGTAGGTAGTTCATTTCTGAACTGCGTTTGTGTTTTATGGAATACAGTCAACACACCATCTAGTGAGCGCTCCTTGAATTAGCAGAGCAGTGCAGCGGCAAGCTATACACAGCTAGACAAGAGCACTCACCTCCCCACTCAACGAGCATTTTGAACTGTGAAGTGAACTAACTACAACAACAGCTTGCTCACTTTCTCACCTCTCTCAGCTCCACGAGATTTTTGAAATGTGAGCTGAACGAACTACAACTAAAGCTGGCTGAGAAAGCTCATTGCTCTGGAATATTAAACTGATGACTCAGATTCGGAGAATTATTCATATTGAGGCGCCAGACATACAAGGCTGTTTATTGATGTGTGTGTATGAGTGCTCAGTCAGCGAGAGAGCGCTTAGCTGCTGAACAAGCAATGGTAGTGGATGAGCACGAGCATTGCTGATGACTCATTTTTGAACTAGTTCAAATGAATGACTCACTTATAAGAGTGAGGGCGATTGAACGACTCATTGAAAAGAGTCATTATTGCCAAGCCTAGCGGGTCTGGCTGGTTGGTCTCATTCTCTCTTGCACACAATTCCTCTCTCACTTTCTTCAAGTCGTTTCCACCAGATTGCGCTACTATACTGTGGCATTACGACCAGATATCAAGAGATCACGCCAAAACTTTTCCATCCAATATTTTAACGTTCAATAGTATATCTACTTACTCACTAATCTATGGCAGGGGCGTAACGTACACCCCCGCAGACCCCATGGCGCGGGGGGGCCCGGGCTATAAGGGGGCCTGGACTGAAAATTTTTTTGTCAAAAAATGGCCAGTGCCCAGACTGATTTATTAAAATTTTTTCAAAAGAAATAAAACTAAAACTGAAACACTGAAAAAAGAAGGAAAGAAAAAATGAGGAGGCTAAATATTGTCAGCTCAATGTTTATTGTTTACTTTATCAATTTGTAAATTGCTTAGTGGAGGAATTCAGAAGCAGGATGTTGTGACTTCAGGAAATTAAATGAAGAGATATCGAGGACAAAACACTCTTCAAATAAACTTATCTAGACTGGTATAAATCATGAATAAGGCTATGTGAAAACTGTGCAAATATTGGAGAAAATTAATTATTTTCCCATTGAATTCCTTAATGTTTATTAGCATACGAAGAAATAGGAAGTGAAGGGTTGTGTGGAAATAAGTCAACATTTTTCTTCATACAGTACAGTGTTTAAAACTTTAAATCAATGAATACAGATACTGTATTAATAATAGTATCTGTATTCATTGATTAAATTCAGTCTCGTTTGAATCGTCCAGCTAGATGCATGAACACGTGTACGGTGAATTGTCCTAGAGCCATGGAGTAAACCGTATCGATTTAGTTCGTGAGTGTGATCGTGATATTTATTATTTGGAGTGCCATGTTTTTTCATTTCTGTTCTATTTTTCAACATGTGTGGTATTGTGATGTCATACGTTTTAATTTTTGCAAAAAAATTCAATTGATTTTTTGCGTTTGAGAATCGAGTTACTCAATTTGAGTAATAACAAATGTTTGGGTCCAACCTCTGGGAGCACCTCACTTTCTTGACTATAGACTCACCGAAAACGGTATAGTACAATTAGTGAAAAGCACCTACAAGACCTACCACTGAAATTTATTGTAAAAAATTTGTTACTTAATAATTTACATTACTTTATGACTTGCTTTTCACGAATCAAACTAATAAGTTTTATAACTTTCCCTACTGAACTCTATCATCAACCTCCACAGTAGGCCGATAACTTAGAATAAATTAAGGTGTCTTTTTAAAATACACAAAATTAACTGTTGCTCATGTGAAGAGCTTATTATTCAAAATTTATTGTAGAATTCTACAAAATATATGACTCTCTTGTTTGAATAGCGGGGAGGGGGTGCGGAAAAAAATGAAAATAACCTCACTAAAATTGTATTTTGAGCGTTTCTATACATAAATCCTCCCAGATTATTTAAGCCCATACATATCTCTGTATTAGCCGACCCAAAAAAGTATTAGCTCTCACCCAAAAAACCATATACCATTTATCTAAACGCTGTATTTCAATATTTCAACCCACATTATGAATCAAATTCTATTAAGTGCTTGAGCCATCGCTAATGGAGGGTGTCCGTACCCGAGGACGCTCCTTGGCTATTCTCCTGACACCTGCATCAACAAATCCACTGATTCTCTAAGGGTGAATGGCAGTGGCAAGTGTAGTAGAACAGAACAGATTTCTTCAAGTAATGAAAATAAATTTAGCTGATAAGTAAGCTCGTCTGTGACACACATTTCGACACTCACTGTTCCTGCACCATCAACCGTATGACTAAATTTCTCTTAACTCAATCACATGCAACTCAGTCGCCTGTCATGTCACCCCTAACCAGAATAATTTTTTCTCTATTATTTATTAGAAAAAACTATCTATTGAAAAACATTAAATACCAGTACTTTTAAAGCCTGATTGGATCTGTATTTTGTCATCCCCCCTTGGGCTGTCACCCGGGGCGGTCCGCCCCCTCCGCCCCCCCCCCCCCGTTGCTACGCCACTGGCCCTGACAACACGTCTAATTATGCACGATCACCACAATTTCCTCCCTGCTGATGACCCGAACAGAATAAGAGAGTATGTGCTAGACGAAAATTCATTCTAAACACAGTATAAAGGCTCAAACTGCCAGAACTCACCAAGCATAAGGGTAAATGAGGTAGGAACTTTTTTGAAACAAAATTAGATGTGTATTGGAAAAATAATAATAATAATAATAGGATAGAAGTTCGAAAGTTAAATAATAAAATAGCCTAAATATATAGTATGAAAATTTTGATAAGATGATTAAGTGAGAAAGGATATATAAATTTGATAGTTTGTTTTTCAAGAGAATATGCTGCAATTTTGAATTTACTGTGCATGTGGCCGGGATTCGGCTTGGCGGAAGGAAAAACTTGAAATTGCACAAATCGACACAGCCCATATTATGAAATTTCCCTTTTTTCTTCTATAAATTGTGCACACACTTGGGCCCCTTAGAATATAACAACTCACTCGTACATTGGTTATTTCGTCTTCTCATGGTCGGGTAGCCTTTCTCTGAAACGCAGATGTAGTTGAGTGCTGCTCCTCGCGATTTTTGGGAAACTCGGGTTTGAAACTTTGAAAACGACTGGTCTAGTTCAAATTCTTATTTTGCATGGAGGTAATTTCCGGAATTTTAACAGTACAATAAATTTACATGTAACACAAAAATGACAACTAAAATGGACAACGTGTAGTCCTTTCTGATTGGAGTCTGGAGAGCAAGTCGTGAAAGCAACACTGGTCCTTCAAAGAAGTGGTCACTATTACCTGTACTCTTTGCCAAATTAAAGGGAATGACACCAAATTTGGTGATTTTCAACCCATGTGGTTGGAATTACATTAAGGAAAAAATTGAATAAAACGGTACTATTGCTTTCATGTGTTGTGATAAATGATGTGGTATTTATATAGAAACGTTACTAGTCAAATTTTCTAACAAAACTTTCCCTATTTCAACCTAACACCATACTGAATAATAATACAGTGTTATTTTATTGGGGCAAGGCCTATTTAACATTTAAATTTAAGTTTTCCAGTGGTACTATTTTTCTTGGGCGGAAGATCACATTTCCATTTTTTGTGAAAAGCTGCAGTGTCAAAAATCATTTTCAACCCATGTGGTTGGAATTACATTAAGGAAAAAATTGAATAAAACGGTACTATTGCTTTCATGTGTTGTGATAAATGATGTGGTATTTATATAGAAACGTTACTAGTCAAATTTTCTAACAAAACTTTCCCTATTTCAACCTAACACCATACTGAATAATAATACAGTGTTATTTTATTGGGGCAAGGCCTATTTAACATTTAAATTTAAGTTTTCCAGTGGTACTATTTTTCTTGGGCGGAAGATCACATTTCCATTTTTTGTGAAAAGCTGCAGTGTCAAAAATCATTTTCAACCCATGTGGTTGGAATTACATTAAGGAAAAAATTGAATAAAACGGTACTATTGCTTTCATGTGTTGTGATAAATGATGTGGTATTTATATAGAAACGTTACTAGTCAAATTTTCTAACAAAACTTTCCCTATTTCAACCTAACACCATACTGAATAATAATACAGTGTTATTTTATTGGGGCAAGGCCTATTTAACATTTAAATTTAAGTTTTCCAGTGGTACTATTTTTCTTGGGCGGAAGATCACATTTCCATTTTTTGTGAAAAGCTGCAGTGTCAAAAATCACGACGTTCTTCAAGTTTGAGAATCAGCTGACTCACTAATAAAGAACTCATGTTTGGGGCATGGCTTGATCCATGCCTTCTCACAGTTCTAACAGCTGTGTTTCCCTGTAGAATATGATCGATTGTCCTTACAATATTAAGAAATATATATATTTTTTTTAAATAAAATGTGTCCTATGTCTTTTGAAAAATTCTTGAAATATAAGTAAAAAATTTATATAATATCCAGTTGAGTAGTTTTACCACATAAACAACATACGTCGGGAGTGGCCGTAGCCGAGTGGGCTAAGTGCTGGTTTGCTAGCCCAAAGGTCCCGGGTTTGATCCCGTTCTGACCGAAAGATTTTACCTCGGGCACTCCCGTGTTTCGGAGGACACGTTAAGCTGTCGGTCCCGGCTGCATGAAAAAAGTCGTTAAGTCACGTCAGAGGCCCTGAACTTATTCAGGTGCGACCTGATAACTCTGACATCAGACCTGAGCCAGCCAGGTCACACGATATTATTATTATACCACGTATAAAAGTGTAACAAACAAAAATCTCATTTTTGCTTTCAATGGTTTCTGGGGGAATTCTGTTACACTATAGTTGCTTGAAAGAGAAACCTACTCATTCTTGTACAGTCTGTAGTGGTGTAAGAGTCTGTTGTTCTGTGTGTTCTTAAGTTATTGTTGTGTGGTAAGTAATGGCGAGTGAAGTGATTAAATTAATCAACAGTTAAACAAATTAATGATTAGCTAGCAAAGATTAGGCGGTTAGGTCTTTTGTGAGTTAGTTCAGTCACATCTAGCTTTGTTAGGCACCCAGGGAAGGCTTTGTAAGGCGCGTGGAGCACACTCTGCGTTTGGGGCGGTAGTATTTTGGCAATTATAAATTCACTAGATCTATGTTGTTTAAAGGTAGATTAGCTTAATCCTTAATGAATTTTTTTATGCATAAAAATTATAAAGGTTCAGTCACATCTAGCAGGGTTAGGTTAGGTTTGGTTATGCGCGCTTCGCGCGCACTGCGTTTGGGGGCGGTAGTGTTTTGGAAACATTATATTCACTTGGTTTACATTGGTTTAAGATTTGGAGCTATTCACATGTTTGCAAATTATGATTTTTTTAAATGAAAATTAAAATTTTCATGAAGAATGTTTTTTTTTGAAAATTTCAATTTTCTTATGAAATAATCGGGACCCCAAGAAATGTCAATGGATTATGGGACAACGGGACACACCCCAGAATGTGTAGATTTCACAAAAAAAAATCGCTTAAAAATTCAACAAGTAACGTTTCTATTTAATTACCAATGATGTAAATAATTTTAAAAAGAACCAGATACACCGGAAACCAATTTACAAACAGAAAATTGACATAAAAGTACACATAAATTTCGATGTTAGTCATCGACTGCTCAACAAGTTGATAATTATAAGTCCACGTGGCTTTGGACTGTGGCTTTTTACAAAAACATAATATTCGAGCGATTAATCCATAAAAAATTCATTTTAAATTCATAAAAAATAATACTGAGCAAATAAATTTCACTGTACAACAAAGAATTACAATAATATGGACAGAGGCGTAGCCAGGGGGGCCCATTTCAGAAATAAAAAATTCTCAAATAACTAATAGATGAGGACTTGGGGTTATTTTGTTTTGTTTGTTTGTTATTCTGTTTCGAAGGGTTCTATCTGTTTTGTAGTATTATAGCGAACAGAATACAGAAACCCTGATTGTGCAATAGAATATAGCTAGCTACAGTTATAGTCAGATTAATGCATTGTTCAAATATTTCCTCAATATTTACTCCTATAGAAACTTGTAGACTCTTTATTTAGGTGCTCAAATGGATAATTTTTATTTTAAATGAGCTACAAAATCGAATAAAACATGTTGGAAAACTGTGACTACCATAATTATTGAAATATTACATTAAATAAAACGCAATTTTTCAAGTTTGAAGTGGATTAACTTTGTTAATTATTGATAAATCACCTTTTTGAATAAACTCATCTTTTAGAAAATTTAGGTTTGAAGTTGAAATTCAGTAAAACCCACTAGCCTAAACGCACCCAGAGTTCATGAAATCGGGATTTTATAAATTAAAACACAAATAAATGCAAGTTCTATGCAAGCGTATAAAATCTGTGTGCTATGATCAAAAAATTCCGATTTCATGAACTTTGGGTGGGGTGAATTTTAGGCTAATGACATAAATTATATGACACTTTAAAAAAGGTACCGTATGCTTTCTTCATGTATATTTGAGTTGTTTTTTATAAACTTGAAATGCAATTTATTATCATTGTATTAATTTTTAGATTCAGTACAAAAGTTAAGTATGGTTAGTTCCAGTTCCAATTCAAGGGTATGATTCAAAATAGTCACAGATGTTACTATATCAAACCTTACTATTTCAAACCTGACCACCTAGGTTCTTATTGAGTAGTAATTTTTCAAAAATTTCTTTTGAACTCTAGAACCCAACAAGTTGTCTAGATTAGCTTTTTCCATCACTAAATTTAAAAATAATTTGGACCCTCCAATCCCCCAGACACTTGGTGAGCCCCCCCCCCCCCACAAAATCTGATCCTGGCTACGCCACTGAATATGGACTAGTGATGGTGAATCTAACCTGTAAGAAGGTTACCCTGCAAGCAACAATGGATTATATACAGAACTTTGCGAGTATGAAGAAATGCAGGTTTATGTAACATTCTGACATAATATTTTATCATAAACCTACTTTTAAATAGCGTTTGAGGTCGCCTAAATATAATTTATTAATGTTTCACTGGTGTACTTTCAGTAGCATTGAAACTATTGCATTTATTGCCGGTATGACTGTTTAATAATATTATCGATGGTCCTGTCGAAACAGCTGATTAAATAATTGGCGAATTTGTATTTTGTAATGGTAGTGGATCGAGTCTCAATTGCCGTTACATCACAATGGCGCCGGTTTTAAAAATTATCTTCCCAATTAGGGAAGTGATAGCCGCGAGCCGTAGCAGGTATCTGTTCAATCAGATAGATAAGCTGCGTTCTCGTAGGTCCTGTTTGTAACGGTGACCGATTAGATTGGCCAGCAAAAAAGACACTGTTCTCTGCTGAAAATCACTTCCCGGTGGTTCGGAACCCACCTAAAACTGTAGGTCCAACTCATAAATCACCATCATCCAATTCATTACCCACGCACAGGTCTCATACCTATGTGGGCTTCATCCTCAAAAAAAAAAAAAAAAAATCTTACTGTAAAGTAACTCTTTTAATTTTTGAAATAAATTCTTCTCATATCAAATTATGGAAAATTTTGGTGGTTGCCAGCCACCCAAAATGTGTCATCATACAACCTAAGCATTTTCCAATTACATTTTTTTTTTCAAATTCAATTTTTAAAAAAGCCTAATTCTTATTGATTTAAGTTAAATTTCAAGAGAAAACTTTTGCCTCTCTCAAAAACAATTTTCATTTTTAATAATACAAGTTACAGACTTGGAGAATATGTAAAAGTACAATAATATAATCAATATACTCTAGGAGATGTTCACTCTCCACTACTGAGTCTCAGACTGACTGCAAGTCTGCGAGTGCTCCAGTGTGAGCCAAGGCATGAGAATTGTACAGTTCCAAGAAATATGCAAGGTTTGCAATAAAAGTATCCTGAATTCATAGTTTTTTAACATATAACTTTTATAAATAAGAAATATTTATGGAATTCGTTTCCTTTTATAAATAGAGAAAGGATATTGGTGCATTCAACATACCATCTTATCAGTACAACTCCAAATTCTCACTTTGTTTTCCACATTGTAATCCTTATTATCTCCTTCTGTAGATACTTTTGTTTGAAAGTTAGCATCGTCTTTCAATTTTTCTGTATCTTCCACACAACTATGAACAGAAATTAATTCAAAGTTTATTGGCTCAGTTGATATAGAGTCAAAAGTATAAATATAATAATTATTATAACTATAATTATATTACTCTAGAAATGAAAAAGCTATTTTTGTGGATAACAGAAAGATGCGGTCGGTTGCAGAAAAGCCAATTAAATTTATTATTAAACTTATTTAGATTAAATTTATTTAATCTTAGAGAAATTTAGTTAACTTAGAGAATTTAGTTACACAAAGCACAATTACAAGCGATAACGCCAATTAGGCAAAGAGATACTCAACCACCGATTCACTGAGAATTGAATTTCATTAAATCCCATTAAGTTACATTTTATAGGTTATGTTCATTGTACCAGAACATGGAAGTAGATCATACATGTTAAAAACCTTTCAAAATAAATTAAATCTATTAAGAATATAATAATATTGAGATAGTTGAATTATGATTCAAAAAATTCACAATGAAATGCTTCTAATTCATCTTTTTTCTCAACTTTAGAATCAGCTGTTGATCAAATAACAGTGTTGCCAGATTGTGCCCATTTGGTTGACAAAAACTAACTAATGAATCTTTGTGAACAGAAATAAAGCTTTTATGCTCACAACAGTTAGTTAACTGACATTAAACTCCTTACTCAATTGGCTTTCGTGCAACTGGCTGAAAGACTCCACAAATCAAATCAAGGGTGAGGTTTAATCCACTTCAGTTCTCCACAAAAATTCATTCTTTTCATAGTCATTCCAATGTATGAGAATATTAGGTTTCCAATAATTGAAATCAGTTCTGATTTTTTTACTTATTGTCCTCAGATTTCATCAATACCATATGTGATAGGAGATTCAAAACTTTTAGCAAAATTCAGCAATCAGCTGTCTGAAACAACTCAATTATAGATGGGTACTTACCCTCCCACCATGGAATATTTTGCTCATTGTTCTATTAATTATTCGAATTCAATGGTGAACTGTGTATAATTTTGTACTATATAGAAGTTCATTGTGAAGTGCTAGGTTTAGTCTTCATTACACTTGAATTTAAATAGTGTCGAATGTCAAGTTAAATGGTTCATTTATAATTTATGATAGTATAGTGTTATAAGAGAGGCTGGATTGTAAGTTGTATTTTTCAATGCTAGTCGGCTCAGAACTTATTATCTCTGAAGTCTAGATAAGTAGCAAAGTCTGTTGCTGTGTTCATAATAGACAGACAACTGATGTAACAGAACTATGAAATTCAATTTTATTCCCATCCCAATTTATACTTTAAATCCTTGTTTTTCTTTCCTTTCCTTGAGACCCTGTGGTGGAGATTGTAAGCACTGTTCCCACCATGATTACAAGGAAGGCATCTTGAACATGACTACTGTGATTGCTGATCTTTATGAAAACAACAAGCTATACAGGAAGATCAGAAGGGACTCCTGACTTGAAGCATCTCTAGGATTGGAAACATTTAGGACATGGAAGACCAGCTTGGCAGGAAGTAGCACCTCTATCTCAAAGTATCAAGACCTATTGGGCACAGTGGAATTCCATCATTGGAAATGATGGAGTACTTAAGAGGGTGATTGAAAACTCAGCAGAAGACCAGAAGATGCAACAAGTGATTGTCCTAAACAGCCACATACATGAAGTAGTGAGGAGTTTGCATAAGGCAGTTCTATTGGTCATATTGGTCTCCACAAAACATCAGAAAAAGTCCTAGAAAGATTCTACTGGCCTAACTTGAAAGAGGATGTCAGAGATTGGTGCAGGAAGTGTACAACTTGTGCCGAAGCCAATGGTCCACAAATTAAGAAAAAAGCACCAATGAAGACCTACAATATTTGGGCACCATTGGAGTGTGTGGCTATTGAAATATTATTCTTTAGTTGTTTGGCATTCCATTGGAGCTACTCTCAGATCAAGGGAGAAACTTTGAGTCAGAAGTGTTCAGCAGAGTATGTGAGTTCAGGGCCGGCCTGAGGGGTTTACAGAGCCCAGGCCCATCTAGGGCCCAGGCCCCTCTAGGGCCCGGGCCCCTGGGCAATTGCCCCCCTTGCCTCCTCCTCTGGGTGGGCCTGTCAAAGAGTAAGCCCCAATTCAATCAAATTTGAAATTAAATTAATTTGCATCTTTATAATAGTTTAATGATGATAAGACTCTGATATTATATGAAAACATAGTAGCCTACTTTTAAAAAAAACATAGGATAATATCTTAAAATAATTTATTCCAATATAGGCTATTTGGACAATAAAATAAAAATAGAATAATATGAAACTTATGATCTGATTAGCATACTTGGATTTCAGTGCTAACATTTATTTTCTTTAGATTGTGGAAATATATATTATAATATATTAAATATATATATATATTTAAATTTGGAATAAATAGCAAAAACTGGCTTCTCAAGCGCTCACCACTTGGGTGAGTCATCCCTGCGCCACCATCTTTGTAGTGGACAAGCGCGTAACAAGTGGCTTCACCTCGGCAACAAGAAGCCCTTTCCATTGGTCTTATGTGTTTGCTGTCATTGACGTACAGCAAAAAGCTGGACTAAAGGCAAACCAGGGCCGGCCTAAGGGGTGTGCGACGTATGCAGCCGCACACTCAAGCACTTTGGAGGGCATAAAAATGGCCAATTTTGGTAAAATTTGGCAAGTTTTTGGAAATAGATTTAAATGTTGGGCAGACATATCAATTGAAAACGAGCTGTCTCAATCAATTGATTATTTGGACATAGTTAATTCATTCTCTGAAATGAAAGCAAGAAAAGCCCTTGCATAAATTTCCCCTGGACCCCCCCCCCCCAAGGGCTTAAAATTTGTCCTGCACACTTGCAATTTTCGTCTTTTTGTGAGTTGATGAGCATCTGGAAAATGAGGACCACACCTCTGCATCAACAGTCAGGTAAAGAGAATGAACAGGACCATGGAGCAATATTTAAGAAAGTGGCATCTGACAATAAGCATGATTGGGATCAACATCTCCATTTCTTTCTGGTGGCTCAAACAATGAAACAGCAAAGGAAATGCATCATCTTAAGTAGAGATCTATGGCTACCCTGTGATCTACAGTTTGGAAGCAAGCCTGGTGGAAAATTTGAAGGGGGAGACTACATTACCCAACTAAAAAAGCATATGGATAGGACTCATAAGAAAGTATGCAACAATCTTGATAAAGCAAGCCTGGAAATAAAGAAGCAATATGACATCAAGGTATATTGTGACTGTATTATTCAGACTTTCTTGCAGTTCTTGCAAGTGTACAAAATGCTCATAGATATTATTGCAATAAAGAACTGTGCTATGCAGTAGCATAGCGAAAATCTTTTCATGGGGGGGGGGGGGGAATCGAAGGGGGATCTGGGGGCCCTCCACTGGGAAAATATTGATGAATAGTCCCTCTAAAGTCGTATTCCAAGTGAAACGAGACCCATGTCTAGAAAAGCTTAAATCCATTCATTTTAGTCCACATTATGGGGAAATTTTTGAATTTTCGATGTTGAGAGCTTGATTTGTGGCTTAAAAACAGTAATTTTATACAAGTATTTATTAAAATGAAGTTTATAAATTGGGTGAAGTGAAAGCTTAAATTCAATAAATCATTGCTTTTATGAATCGTTTGCCTAAGAGCTTGAACCCACTTTTCGTATATTGTTAGTAGATTAATTAGTTGTGAACTAACTTTAATGTATAAAATCCAAAAAAATACTACTTTTATAAGACCGATTTAACAAAATAGTGGTTTCAAATTATTATTACAATCAGGGCCACCCAGATACATTTTAGTGGCCCGGGGCAAAGTTGTGGCTGGAGCAGTGGCGCACCCAGGGGGGGACTTAGGGGGCTTAAGCCCCCCCCCCAAGAGCCCGAATTCCTTGAAAAATTGTTAATAATTTTCAAGAAAATTTTCTCTATATTATAGAGAGTATGTGCTGCAGGCTGATTAGTGTTGGTACATGTCATTTATTCACACTTTTTAAGTAGAATAATGTTCATAACAAGTGGCTTGACATGGGGGTTTTGGGGCTCAAGCCTTGCCCTCAGGTCCTGAAATCCCTATCAAATCCTTATCAAAATGTTGATAATTTTCAAGCGAATTGACTATGTAATATGGACTCTAGGCTGTACATTTAAAACTTGTTTAAATCGGATGACAATTAACTATATCGTTATACTATTAACAGGAATACTATGAGTGACTACCATAGGTGGAAATAGAGTTTGTAGCCTTGCAGAATTAAATTTGACTAGGTAAAGATAATAAAAATAATTCGTTTCACTCGTATCAATATGGCATTCATTTAACCAATAAGTACAGGACCTCTAGCCTCTAGAACCTCCTAAACCTGTAATACATTTAACGGTAATAATGTAATTCCTTTCGGAAGGTGGAGCCGAGATAATTCTGAGACCTGTGCGTGGGCCCACAGTTTTTGGTGAGTTCCGAATCATCGGCAAGTGATTTTATAGCTGAGAACCCTTTTTTTGGTGGCTGATCCATTCAGTCACCCTTACCCTAGGAATTTGCAGCTTGCCTTATGTGACTGAACAGGTACGGTACCTGTTACGGCTCGCGGCTAACAATTTCCTAAAAAAGGTTTACAGGTTTTTGCGAAAAAATTTCAATAAGATTTCATAAGCTTATTCCTTCGAAAACGCTTCAATACAGAAATAAATATAGCAGAAGAGTGAAGCTATCTTTTTCAATAAGAGATCAATAAATTAGTACTCATTCCGAAAACTCTAGGCTTCTAGAGCCTTCTTAGGTGGTAAATTGAATACATTTGATGAGAAATAAACTGAAACCCCAAATGAAACATTAACTACCGTGATTATTGAGTAATCCTATGAAATACACAGAAAAGGCCAAAAGAAGGCATTTTTAATATTGAAATGTATGAGCTTGGCTATTAATTGTGAATAAAGCACCTAGAACTTACAAAACCATAATTTAAATTTGATAAAAAGACAGAAGAATAGCAAGTGGAAAGCATATGTGCAAAATCAGTATGCTTTGATTCAATAAAACTCTATAAACTTTGGGACCGTTCTTGACTACTGAGTACATTCATATTTCATTTCAAAAAATGATTTGGCAAGTTTTGAAGGAGAAATTTAACAAAATGTTTGGTTCGTTGGCAATTGAATTGGTTAACCACTAGGCCGACAGTAAAATAACGTGTTTTTATGATCATTTTGTGAGTTTTTGTAAAATACCCCAACAATTCAAAGATTTCGTTTCGCTTTAGGACTGGAATTTTACGTTCTTTTTATTACCAACGCAAAAGTCTCAGAATGGTGTAGACATAAAAATTTATAATGGTAGATGTAGCACGTTTCAGATAATTTTACATTGATTCAATATTTAATTCACACCATCTATATGAAGACCTTAGTCATTTCTGAATGGATGCTGGAATAGCTGTAATCTTTCGCCCTCTTTATTTCTGTAACAAAGCGTTCCGGACTCACATTGATTCTATTTTTTTTACCCTAGTAGTCTAAAAAGGGGGATTCTGGCAAGAATCCCATCGATTTTCTGCTAGGGGGGTGGGAGGGGGAGAGGGTGGCAGGCGAGGGGGCTCATCAATTATTCAAGCATGGCCAACATCATCAATTATTCAGGTTATTGATTTTTTGTGGCTGTCTGACCTCATTAATTATTTAAACATGGCCAACATCATCAATTATTCAAACTATTGATTTTTTGTGGCTGTCTAACCTAATTAATTATTTAAGCATGGCCAACGTCATCAATTATTCAAACTATTGATTTTTTGAGGCTGCCTGACCTAATTAATTATTCATTGTCAACATTTGTGCTAATTAAACATACACACTGTTTTTCTTTCAAGTGTTTGAGCTCATTAAGCTTGCGTGTGTGTTTACTACCCTAATTAGACTTACCCCAATCTCTGCAGCATCTTCTCTCACCATGCTAACCAGTATAAATTAATTATTCATTGATTTTCCAACATTTGAGCTAATTAAACATACACACTGTTTTTCTTTGATAATATTTAATAATTTCCTAATTCAGCCTAATTTGGGCTAGATCAGGCTAATTATATGTAATTCCAAATGCCAATTCCAATTCCAAAAAATGGTCTCTCTCATCCTGAAAATTCCAATGGATCAGTTTCAACAAAAAAGAGATGATAGAGACCCCTACTTCCATCACATGGCCCTGCCCACCAGCCTTCTCATTCCAGTTGTGTCTGCTCATGGATGGGTGACCATATGAGCATTACTCAGAGGTTCGGGATCCACTTATGAGCATTACTAGAGGTTCGGGATCCTAACATGACACCCCAAGTACCCATATGCATGAGCTCTCCCTAGTGTTCAACAATGCTGCCAGTCATAATTGTTTCATTTGGGCTCAAACAGTCATTGGCGAAAAGTATCAACCCACCATCCGATGACTTAATTATGTAAAATGTTGAACAAAGGATTTCTATTACCTGAAATCTATCTATGAATTGGTAAACATATATAGCAGACACTATAAAAGTATGAGCAGAGCTCAAGTAGCATTATTTCTCCACCATATGTTAACTGAGATGGACACAAAGTATAAGAAGCAAACTGTGGAAGACATTGCTCCAACCATCATGGAGATAGCCCGGCTGTGACGTGACATCAAGAGGAAGCATAAGGAGTTTATACTGGGCAGATCATTGGAGGAAGAGGAGCACTTAAAACGTTTTACACCAATTACCAATCAACTCAAGAATATTAAAAAAATTATCATGGAGCAACATATCCCAGCACCAGCACTCCCTCTCATGCATCCTCTTTCATCCTTGAGTCGTGTACCTCCTACGCCACCAACATCACCCAGCTTGCCTTACCCATTCCAGTTGAATCTGCCAAGAAAGCCTAAGGCACAACAACGGCCCCCACCCAGTATACCTTCACCTATTGCAAAAGACAAAGAAGAAATCATGGAAGCATTTGGAACAGGAGAAGGAAAATTGCCTGTGGAGAGCACTTCAAGAGTGGGACGGAAATTGTGGAAAGATAGAAGTAAATTTTCAGATGATGAAGAGGAAGAAGAGCAAGGTGGAGTTGATTCAGCTGATGATGATGAGCAAGGTGGAGAAGACCCAGCCAATGATGATGATGATGATGAGGACACTGAGACATTGTTGAATACTACACAGGAAGAATTTGATGAAAGCTTTGCCCAATCCAAGCTGGCTGAAACAAGTATAGGGGAATACGTCAAAGGATCACTGGACAACAGAGATGGGAACTTTGATGAGTTGTTTGGACCAAGAGTTATACATAACAAATACTATCTTGGCAACAAGCTGCTAACCTTTGGACCTGATGGAGACAGGATTGTATTGACTGACCCAGATGATGACGCTGCTGAGAGGGTCTTTTATGCCACACCTGGAGTTTGTGAGTTGATCTTCAAGAAACGACCTGATCTCAATAAAGTGACATCTGCTGACAAAGAAACCTACAAGAATGTGTTGAACCTGACCAGTGTCTAAAGGTTTAACTATAGTCCTGATGGTAGAATTGTAAACTATAATAGTCTAAAATACAGGAATACAATCATGGAACTGGTGAGAGAAAAACCTGATATGACTGTCACTGGGACAGGACTGGTGGCAAGAGATGGCAACTGGAATGAATATGTCTACTACAATGACCCCAACAAACTTGTGGACAGATTGAGACTTTTGGATCAGTTAAGAGCAGTTGACAACACTGGACATGAGAATGAGATCAACTCAATTCTGGAAGAGCTGGTGGAGGGGGGTTACATTGCTCCGATGAAGAATGTAACACCATATACTTCCAATGGATGTTGAGGAGGATATTTAAGCAGCAACATAAGCCAAGGAGCTTCATTACACCGCCATATATCAACCAAGATGGACATGAATAGGAAGAAAAATAAGAAGAATGTTGCCTGTACAAGAGTAGTAAAGAAGTATAAAGGAAAAGGAGTACTTTCTGCAATCACAAATGCAGCTGGTACAATAGTCAACAAAGCGATAGACATACTGCCCATAGAACTTCATCTTCCCGACGGCTACCAGTACTGTGGACCAGGTACAAAGCTTGAAAAACGATTGGCAAGAGAGGTGATCCAGGGATCAACAAACTTGATCAGGCCTGCAAGCTGCACGACATTGCCTATTCGAGGAATAGTGATACAACAAGCAGAGCAGCAGCAGACAGAGATTTGGCTGAACGAGCTTGGAGTGTGGCAACATCTTCAGATGCTGGATTGGCAGAAAGAGCTGCAGCATTAGCAGTAACCAACATCATGAAGGCCAAGGCAAAGTTTGGAGGAGGTGCTAAACGACAAAGGAAGGGGAGAGCTGCACAGAGGAAGAGAACTACAGCAGCAACCAAGGGGCAAGGCCTGTACCTGAGACGACAGAAGACGGGAAACGGGGTGTGTTGCCGTCAATGTGGCGGCACAGGATGATTGTTGCTCTACCTGACCGAGCACTAACAGATGTCGACCTCTACAAGTATGCCTGCCGTTTCAAGTTGAAGAAATTTTGAGGAGTATTTATGCGAGATGCTCTACCAACCAATGGACCACTGGATCAGGAGTGTGGCATCATCAACCTGGACCAAAGTGATGGAGCTGGCACACATTGGGTAAGCTATGTGAAGAAGAAGGATGGCATTGTTCACTACTTTGACAGATTTGGCAATTTGAGACCACCACAGGAGTTTATCGACTACATGCATAGAGGATTGAGCCCAGCAACAAGGATCGAGTACAACTATGATCAGAAGCAAGAGGATCTCTACTCTCATTTATTGTTTAAAATTTATGTTTAAAATTTTTGCTCGATGAAAATAAATAACAATGTACAAAACTTGTCTTTTCATTTCTCCCACCCACATAGTATAAAAGTTCTAGTCTATACTCTTATCAAGTCATTGTGTAATAGTACACTGAGCAGTCATGATGCTCTGCTTTGGAGGTAGAACCTCAATATTGAAAAGTGTATTTTACCCGCCACTTGATACACGCAATGGGGAATGGGAAGTTGGACTCATCAGCTTTACTAGCTGCAACTCTATACCAAATGTTGAGAATGGTTACAACAATGCATTACATTTTCTGGCTCCAAAAGTGGACCAGAAGGCAGCAGCTAAGCCAGAGGACGATTATGCAATGACTCATGAGGAAGTTACAGGTAAAGTGTTTGCTCAGCAGTTCTTTAGTGATACTGCTAACCAAAGTACTCAAAGGAAGCCCAGAGCTGCCCAGGTGGCAGGAGAAAATGCTCCAGTAATGGTTTGGCAAAAGATTCTTCTGCCAGAAGGTAGTTTTGAATTTCAAACAATTGCTGACCTGCTGGAGGCAAGGATGAAGAAGCGTGGAGTCAAGTTTCATACGGCTGTGGACCCATCTACCTTGAAATGCTTAGTATTATGTGATGCCATGTTAGACTTTAGACAACCTGATTCAATAGGAAAGCTGCTGGGATTCAACCAAGTTGTGGAAGCTAACAATGAGACCAGAGGTAGTACTACAGTGCAAATCAGTCGTCCCAATGTGCTGCGTATAAAGTGTAACATTGTGAGTGGATCCTACTCAAATGGTGTCAAGGATCACATGATCTATGAGTTTTACCCAGATGTTGATCCAGGGTATAAAATGAATGTGACTATACAAAATGTCATCTATTTACCGGTGGACACCAAGCAGATTGGTAGCATTATGTTGGAGATTGTTGATGAGAACGGACGTCTGGTGAACTTTAGAGAGGAACCAATAAACATAACTTTACATTTGCGACAACAACCCCAGTGATGGTGCTATTATTTGGAAAGTGGAATCAAGGATTGGTTGTGGAAGCAGCAATGTCCCCCATACAGGTAGAGTCTATTAATAGGGCACCCTTTGTGAAAGATGACATTCAACCATTGGACTCTGTGGAGTTAGCAACAAGCAGCATCAAATATCTGCAGAAGAAAGGCTATCAAGTTAGAAGAGGAGGAAGATGACAACAACACTGAAAAATGGGAGTTTTGGATGTGACAAGTGGTGACCCTCCAGAAGACAATAGCATCACTGGCTATGAATATCATTCTCATGCACCATATAATACAGGCTTTGGTGCCAACGATGAGATTCGGATAGCAATTCAGCAGCAGGACATCTATACACTGCCATCGGAGAGCTATCTGCACATGGAGTACAGGGTGAGCAATGCCTTAAATACAACCTTGGGAGGCTCACCTTGTGTTTCCGGATTCTTTGGCCACCTGTTTTTGGAAATATGCTATGAGATCAATGGAGTTGTAGTTGACAGCATACGTAGCCCTGGCATTGCCAGCTTGATGAAGAATGCCATGACCTTTGAGCGGGAAGAACAGCTCAAGATGGATGGAGCTGGCTACAGGTATGATTCCAAGGCAGGGTTTGGCACGTTTGATGCTGATGGTACCAACACAAACATCATGAATGTGCCACTTAGATACCTGTTGGGCTTTGCCGAGGACTATAGGCAGATTATGCTGAATGTGAAACAGGAGCTGGTGCTGAGATGCAGTGCCGACACTTTAGACTGTTTGAATGCAGCAGGGAAGGTCACAATTGAGAAACTGGTGTGGAGGATGCCCTATGTAGAGGTGTCTGGTGAGGAAAAATTGCGTCTGCTGAGACTGGTGCAGAACAATACACCCATCTCAATGCCATTCCGACATTGGGAACTTTACGAGTATCCATCTTTGCCACAGACCACAAAACATACATGGACTGTCAAATCAGCTGGAGAAGCCAAGATACATTGTGATTGGACTGCAGACTGGAAGAAGAGGAGTGGCTACTGTGAATAGCTCATACTTTGACATGTGCAAAATGAAAGACATTTGAGTGTTCTTAAACAACAAGTACTATCCGTATGAAAGCATCAATGGCGATGACAACCAAGTGTACAATATGTATGCAGCATTCAATGGAGTCTACAATCATGATGATGCTCGAGCAAGCAACCCACTTTTTGAGAAACATGCTGTGCAGGATGGTAAGATGTTACTGTTTCCCATTGACTGTTCACGTCAAAACGAATTGCTCAAGACGGGAAGCATTGACATCAGAGTTGAGTTTGAAGCAAGTGAGAACATTCCAGGAAATACACATGCCTATTGTCTGCTGATACACAAAGTAGTTAAGGAGTATCAGCCAATGACTGGTCTTGTTCAATCGGCCTAGAGAGAGTGGTGGAGGATATAAAGGTGAGCAAACTGGATAAAAACAATCAATTACAAAGAGCTAAACATGGACTGCAATGGTTGGGCAATGGAGCTGGCCAAACATATTTCTCATATTCAACATTGAGGAAAATTGTATGTGACACAGTTGGAAGATGGTTGCATGAGATCAGTGACTTGGAATGGCCAATCAAGATCATGGTTTACGGATATTAGAAGATTTCCCTGCTGGAATCGCTACTGCAGCTGGACAACAAGGAGAATGTGGACCTAAGTTCGCCCTACCTCTTTCATGAGATGCCCAATTTGGAGATGCTGATGAAGACTACTACAATATACTGGCCGGAACATTACCTGCTCGACTTCTTGGAGACTGTGAGAATGAAGCTGGCTGGTGACAATGGAAGAAGAAGAAGAGGACACTTGAATATAACACCATTTTGTGTGCTCAATGTTGTAAACATTTTACATAATTGGATTGTGCAAGCATTGTAAAAAGATAGATGGTTTTGTCAAAGTCTTTTCATGTCAATAAAGAATGGAATATACTTATTGCATCATTGTTTACTCTACCACTTCCCTCTCCTAGTATATAAGGATAGGGAAAAACGAACAACAAATCAGTTGCAGATGTAAAAGTTTTTATTTATCACACAATACAGAGAGAGAACTATTCTTTAAACAATTGAATCCTGTGAGTTCTCCCGTGAGTTCTCTCCTGTGAGTTAATCTTGGACTTTCACTCTCAAATACTCTAGACTGGACTGAGCATGTAAACACGACTTGCAATAGAGCCATTGGTGGTATCAATTCATTAAAGAAAATGGGACACCTCTTACCTCTTTCGACTAAAATCATGCTTGTTAAGACTTTAATTTTTCCTATATTCTATTACTGTGACTTGGTAACAATAGACATGATTGTACAACTGACAGAGAAGCTGCAGCGTGCACAGAATTACTGTGTGTGGTTCATCTTCAATTTACAGAGAGATGATCACATATCACCATATTACAACCGACTTAAACTCTTGAAGCTTCATGGCTGTAGGTGTCTCCATGCACTCGTGTTTCTGTACAAGCTTCTTAGAACTAGATCTCCCAGCTACTTGGCAGTGGATTTCCGCTTCATGAGTGATGTTGGCAGGGGTGGTACTCGTCATGGGTCTCATCTGCTGGCTGTTCCTGTTCATAGAACAGTAATTTTCAATAAATCTTTCCAGGTAATGGCCAGTAGACTGTGGAATTCCCTCCCTGTTGAAATAAAGTCGATGGCCAATGAGCGCCGGTTCAATGCGGCGGTTGTGGCGTGGATCAGGGGTGGTGGGCTGGATGCGGTATGACTGGATGTCGACCTTGAGTGGACGATTGTGTGTGTGTGTGTGTGTGTGAGGTTCGTGTGTGTATGGTTCAGTGTGTTGTTTGAATGCATGTTATCTTTTCAAAACAGTTTGCTCCTTTTCTTTTATTTTTTTTATTTAATATTTATTAAATAATAAAATTAATATTTTAATATTTATTTTTTATCTCTATCTTGAACATATTTCTTCTATAATTATCGTTTTCCAAGCTTTGTTATGTTCATTTTATTTTTATTCAAAATTGCTTTTCTTTTTCTTTTTTATTTTCTTCTTTTTTTCATATAATTTCTTATTCATTTCAAAATTGTTTATGTAGAACTGTATCGGAGGGTTGAGTGCAAGAGGGGGCCGGCTGCGCCTCAACTCCGCCCTCCTAGGATAAAATAAAGGCAGCAATTCAATTCAATTCAATTCAGAATGAGTCACAAATTTGTATGCTCTCATGTCAACAACTTCCACATTGGGGACAAATTTGAATGTGGCCCTGCTGTATAAATCCGGCAGTATAACCCACATGTGTTCGTTTCCGGAATCCAGCATAACTGCTACCTTTTCGCCATATTTTTTAGTGACTCTTTCTGCACTGATCATCTGGTATGACAGCCCTGGCTGGAGATCCTTCATAGATGCGTAGTTTAGCGGTTTTTGTGCTCCAATTGCATTACAGATGGCGTCAGCAGCAGCAGCAGCAGCAGCAGTGTTGGATGACATCTGTAATTAAATTGAACAGCTATTAGCGCAATCTAGCAGTCAGCATGGTAAAACCAAAAGTTTGATAGATTTATGTAATCCAGCAGCAATTGAAGGATATTTATTAGTAAACAAGTACTTACTGTTATTGAGTCCTTAGCAGAAGATTGTTGACTGTAGAAACTACCAGACATTCACTGAGGCAATGAATCTCTCTCAATCAAAGGTCCTCAATATATACTCAATTGCGTTGATTTCAATGAAAAAGAGGGGGGGGGGGTGAGACAGACATGTTTTTCCTGCATAGCTATGATGTCATACAGATGGCCTACAGAAGCCAGGCCAGGTTATAGATTTCAATATTACACTCATCTTCTTCTTTTTTCTCCCCATCATTTTGAACACATGATGATGGAAAGAGAGAGAAGAAGAAAAGGTGATGTTGATGCTGGTTAGAAGAAGATGCTGCGGAGTGGGGCCAGGGGTCTAATTAGGATAGTAAACACACATGCAAGCTTAATGAGCTCAAACACTTGAAAAAAAACAGTGTGTGTGTGTGTTTAATTAGCCCAAATGTTGGAAAATCAATGAATAATTAATTTATGCTAGTTAGCATGGTGAGAGAAGATGCTGCAGAGTGGGGTAAGTCTAATTAGGGTAGTAAACACACATGCAAGCTTAATGAGCTTAAACAGTGTGTATGTTTAATTAGCTCAAATGTTGACAATGAATAATTAATTAGGCCAGACAGCCTCAAAAATCAATAGTTTGAATAATTGATGACGTCGGTCAAGCTTAAATAATTAATTAGGCCAGACAGCCCCGAAAATCAATAGTTTGAATAATTGATGACGTTGGGCAAGCTTAAATAATTAATTAGGCCAGACAGCCTCAAAAAATCAATAGTTTGAATAATTGATGATGTTGGCCATGCTTAAATAATTAATTAGGTTAGACAACCACAAAAAATCAATAACCTGAATAATTGATGATGTTGGCCATGCTTGAATAATTAATGAGGTCAAACAGCTCAAAAAATCAATAGCATGAATAATTGATGAGCCCCCTCCCTCCCCCTCGCCTGACCCCCTCTCCCCCTCTCACCCCCCTAGCAGAAAATCGATGGGATTCTTGCCAGAATCCCCCTTTTTAGACTACTTACCCTCATGAGAAGTTGCTTAAGCAGTCTGGCAGAATCATTTTGAACTCCTGAAACACTGTACAAAAAATACTCATGATGGACACATTTTGTTTCCCCATAGCTACTCTAATACTAATACTCTTTAAAAAGTCAAGTAATGAATCCCCGCCCCCTCAATAAACTTTATCGGGCAGCAATCTTGCAAAACGTCGTCTGAAAAAATTTAACCCCCCCCCCCCCCTCCTCACCAAAATTTCCCCTGGTAGGACGGGTAAGCCCCCCCCAAACCAAAAGTCTGGGTGCGCCCCTGGGCTGGAGGCTCCCTTACACCTTCACCCCAAACACCAATTTTCAATAATTAAATACAGTACTATTAAATAATTTTATACTAATTAAATAGTTTAATTATTAATTACTCGATTTCCCAACTAACATTGATTATGCATTTCAGCTATGCCTAGTTGCCTACTGTACTCAAAAGAATCTGTATAACTGATTTGAATTGTTTTTTTAAATTCAATTCTATATTCTATTATACACATTGCGCGAACCTTTGGCTCTTGACCATTCCTCCTTCTCCTTCTTCTCCATCACCTCCTCTTTTATTATTAGTATTATTATTATTGCTAATTGATATGGACATCCATAGTGTACTAGCTACATAAATCGTTACTTCACATTGGTGTTACATTTTGTCTTTTTTTGCAGATACCAAAAACAGAGAGTGAATGGGTGACAGTTTCAGAGGAATTTGGGAAAAGATGGAACTTCCCAAATTGCATTGGTGCAATGGATGGAAAGCATGTGAAAATTAAAAAACCTGCTAACTCCGGATCCTACTATTTTAAATATAAAAAAGGTTTAGCATAGTCCTACTAGCTCTAGTTGATGCCAACTATGAGTTTTTGTTAGTAGAAACTGGTGCTAATGGACGTGTATCAGATGGGGGGGGGGGGGGGGGGGTTCTATCCAACAGTGCTTTTTATGAAAGGTACAGCAACAATAAGCTGAAAATTCCAGACTCGGGTTCCCTTCACAATGATTATCCTGAACAAATGCCATTTGTTATCGTAGGAGATGATGGGTTTCCTTTACAGAAAAATCTCATGAAACCATTTTGCGGTGAAAACCTTTCAAACAATGAAATCATTTTTAATTACCGACTATCAAGAGCTAGGAGAATAGTTGAGAACGCATTTGGTATACTTGCCTCTAGATTTCGTGTACTTTTAAATGTGATAAATTTGAGTCCAGAAAAGGCAGCTATAATTGCTCTAACCAGTTGTTATTTACATAAATTTTTGCAAAGAAACAATTCGTCTGTTTACTTGCGAGGAAGTGTAGATGTTGAAAACATAGATTCTTGTGACATGCAGTTAGCTCCTTGGAGAACTGGCCCTCAGCAACTGTGTGAACTTCAGCCTAATATAGCTCTAGAAACCCTTTCTTTAATGCAAAAGAGGTGAGGCAAAAATTCACTGACTACTTTAATGGAGTAGGTGCAGTACCATGGCAAAACCAGTACCAACGCAAATAAGTTTGTACGAAATTGTTCATATTAATGAAATTAAATAGGAAAGGTAATAATATAGGAAAGGTAAAATAATTATAAACCTAATTACACTCTGTTTGAAATTTTACACTGAGTCACAACAAATTATTTTTATCAAAGGTTACAAAATTTGTATCTATAATATGCAATAAAAGAAAAGAAAAATAATAAAGAAATGAATTAAGAAAAACTATTGTCTAAAAACAATTGCTCCACATTACTATATACTGCATCTGAATTGCCAGAAATAAAGACAGTTTGTTGATTTTGAGCAGTTTCTTTGTAGCTAGAAGGAACTGTTATCACCGTTTGGGTAGTTGGAGGACAACAATCATTTTTCTTTGGAGATTTTACACAGTTCAATGTTGAAAAATTCAATTGCCCCAACACCAAGATTTCCTCAATTGCCTTCTTTGCATATATTTGTTGAGTGCTGGACAATTTATGGAAGGATGTGGCCCAGCTCTCAGCAAATACACTTGCTTCGTCTTTATTTTCGGAATCCTTGTTTCATGTTAGTTGCCCCAGCGCCTCCTTCAGCAAATCATTTCATTCAGCCATTTGCTGTGCCACTGTCTTCTTCCTTTTCAGTGGAGGGCATGAAGCTGAAGAAGTACTGGGAAGCACAGGTTCAACATCTTCCTACAAAAAGAAAATTACAATGAATTAAATTTTACTAATTTTTTAAACACTACACTTTAATTTCGAAATTATTTTCGAGTTTGCAAATAAAAATAATATTTGAATTTCTATTGAAGGATATTAAGGTTTGAGTTACTTGAATGCAAATGTAATTTGTTTTTTATTACAACTGAATTAATGTTACACCATTATCAATCTCAAACAAACAGTTTGTTTGAAAATAGTGAGATACTAGTTTCTGTTGTTGCATCATTATCAATCGCAAACAAACAGTTTGAGATTGATAATGGTGTAACAACCGAAACTGGTATTTCACTATTTTCAATAAATGTGGTTGTGACACCACTCACAATTCAATTGCTCATTTCATATTTTTTAGGTAACCTCAATTCTATAGGCCTAGGGGTAGGCTACCTGATATTTCTGTACCACAGTATTTTGTCAGGAATTTTGTTGGTATTTTCATTCGAATAATTCATAAAGTAAACTGGATGATTGGTTACTTACTTCAGTTTGTTCAAAATAGTATTCTCCTTCCTCTTCAATATCCAAAGTTGACAATCCAGGTATTTGGACCTCATGGTCATGGAGGAAGTCAAGTAGATCAAAATACCATAAATTGGGCACGTATTCGTCCTCAGCCCCAGCACCTGACCTGACATTTGCATTCACTTTTTTTAGTTCTCTATGGTAGCAAGTTTTAATGTTGGCAAATCTTTTTTTAAGCTATCTGCAATAGCAGCAGGATCGATTTTTATATACACTCGAAATAGTTTCTCCCATGCATTTTTCTTTTTTAACCTATCTTTAAAAACGTCTGACTTTATACTTTCCAGAGTTCTGGAAGCTCTTTCAGCAGTACAAATAAATCATTCCAAAGCTCATTATTTGGAATTGTTGTCATTATTATAATTGGAAAAAGTTAACTAAATTTAAAAAAAGTAAAAACTAACTAATTATTAAAAAGTAAAAACTAACCAACAAATTTAATGTCAAATATAAAACTGCAATGTGTAACTATCAAGAAACTGGACAACAAGTGTATGAAGATGACATGAGATTTCAACTGATGTTGTGAACCTAGTTGACAACCTGCCCACAGACACTAAAACAAGTTCGCCAACATAAGGCTCCGCCCACAGAAAATCCAAAGTTTTTAATCTACTTCAAAAACCTGCAACTTCAACACCAACCTCCACTCCAACCACCAACCTAGCCACAGACATGTGACATGAACTCCAACATAACCAAGGACACCAAGTTGACAACTTGAGTTAGTGACAAGGTTGGTCGTCTATGGGCCACTTTACTGTAAACCTTATAAATGTTCATGTTGAGATTTTTCTTTTTCAATATCCTGAAGATATCCCAAAATCCTATGTCCCTGTGGGATATTTGGGGACCAGTGTGCGATTTCCTGAGGATATTCTGTGCTATGTGGGGCCTTTTTGCTTTAGTAAGGATTATTGAATGACATAACAAATTTATTATATATCATTCCTTGACTGAAGTGTGTGCAACGAATCATGGCCGATTATTAATTCAGTGAAATAAAAGAAAATGTCGATATAATTTTCAATCAAACTAATCTACGAAAAACACAATAATTTTAAAGACTTTTCTGAGATATTGACAGGCTTTGATTGTATAAGTAATGTTGAAAATTGAAATGTATATTTGTTCATATTTGGTTATTTATGCTGAGTTGTAATTATATTTTTGAGTAGTTGTTTCCTAAACATGCGCTTCATTTGGTTTGGTAACCTCTGCTTCCTCTTGATTTCGTATGCATAGGTATTTAAAGGTGTTTTGATGTACAAATGTGTAGAAAGGAAATGTTTTTCTTTTTCCACATTTCACCTCCTAAATTTTTGGTTGTTTGCGTTGCCCTAAATTTATTCTAAATTGAAAAAAAATGATGCAAAAGTGTCTGCTGTGAGTTAATTGTGTGGATAAAGTTAAAGTGTCATTTTCAAGTGCTGCCAGCATTATTTTAGTGATAAAACCCACAATATAATTTTGATATGGAAAAAAGATATATTTCTACTTAAATAAAGTAGCTTGTCAAATATAATGTTTTGGATTGGCAGTAGCTGGCGCATGCGCAGAGCTGACCTGATGACCTGGGGGTGAAAAATAGCTCAACTCTATGATAAATACCTCTTTTATTACTCACTTTATTATAGAAAGCCTTGTGCCATGAACTCTCTCACATTTGGAGCCAATCTTCAATGTTTTACGAGTGTCAGTTTGACCATTTCCCATGTTATTTGTTGGTAAAGTAAACTTATACATTCTCCCACTGTTCAGTTTGTATGCTTCATCTGGTACCTCGATGTCCAGGCTCCTGTTTTCAAGCATTTATTAGTTACAGTATTATTATATTAAACACTCATTTGTAATTGCTATTCACTATTTGTCTATTGATTACATTTTTACAATTTCCACTGGGTCTGGTGAGACCAGCAAACACATAAAACCAATAGAAGGGGCTTCTTGTCACTGAGGTGAAACGACTTGTTACGCGCTTGTCCACTACAAAGTTGGCGGCGCAGGGATGACTCACCCAAGTGGCAAGTGCTTGAGAAACCGCTTTTTGCTATTTATTCTAAATTTACATATATATTTTCACCATTTAAATAAAATAAATGGTAGCACTGAAATTCAAGTATGCTAATCAGATCATCAACTATCAGTTTCATATTATTCTATTTTGATTTTATTGTCTAAATAGCCTATTGGAATAAATTATTTTCAGAGAAAATCCTATGTTTTTTTAAGTAGGCTACTATGTTTTCTTATAATTTTAGAGTCTTATCATTGCTAAACTATTATCAAGAGGCAACTTTAATTCCAAATTTGATTTAATTGGGGCTTACTCTTCGATTCAATACTAATTGAGACAATCAACTCTTGTATCATTAGTTATTTTTTTTTTTTTAATTAAGTTGAATCAAGCTGATTTTCTTTGAATTAACTTGCAATTTTTTAAATTGCTAAATTTCAAATGTTATAATTCATTAGTAAATACTAATTTTGTCTATCTGATAATTTATTCCAATGTAGGCTATTTGGACAATAAAATCATAGGTCTTATAGAATAATATTAAATTGAAAGTCGATGATTTAATTAGCCTACTTGGATTCCAGTGCTACCATTTCATTTGTTAAATATCAGATAGAATCCGGATTCAGATAGTTTAAGGATCATAGGATATTATGCAGTTATGTTTATAGATATATGTGATCATCTTAGTTATTTTAGTATATTTACTCAATCTTCTTGTAATGCATTGTCTCCAAGTTTTAAATTGAAATGAAGCTCCATAAATTGAATACACTGTTCCAGTAATCATGTTTTATATAGAACCTATCGTTTTAAATCAGGATCCTGATTGAACTCATTGTATAATTTTTAGCCTATCCTTTGTCATGGTCAATCTTGTTTTATGTAATTATTAATTCCTAGGTTGATCTGAATATAACTTGTTAGGAAAATCCGATAAGTCAATACATAATTATTTAACAGAGTTCTCTAAGTTGAAAGCCATTTTCCGAAAATGGCTTTTAACTTAGAGAACTCTGTTAAATAATTATGTATTGCCTTATTAAGCATTGAGCCTTCAAATTGTAAATATTAATTTGATTTTGAGAATAATTGAGTCATGTTCTAGACGTTTCAATAGGCCTATCTTGAATGCAACATTTATTCTTGTTATGCCTTCTGCAATATCAATTATTGTGTTTAATTTAATAGTGCTATTAAATTAATAGCTAATTCTATGGTGCTACTTCAAGTGTTATATATTTTCTGCTCAGTGTCTTCGCGAGTGCTTGAAGAATACTTTTTTTTATCAAAAGTATTTTGGCGCCCATATAGAAATTATTTCATTCTGGATAGCAAAATCATCAGGCTATTTACAATAGGCTGTTTCAAATTGAGTAAACGTTAAACTTTTTGTAGTCATTGATTCATATATGATTCAATTTAGTTACATAACTTTAAAGTTAGATTTTTATCTATTAATGGCATTGTTCTAATAAACATTTTCCTGTTTGGATTTTGTTCATTTGCGTTCATAACGGAAAGATTCAACAGTTAGACTTATTTAATCAATAATTTACTAAAAACAATCTAACTATAACTGTTTGGGACGGTTTCACAAATTTGGAGGACCACCAACGATAATACTGTTATGGGTTCTAATAGCAAAAATAAGGCTGGCAACACTAAAGTTCACACTTGCACTTTATTTACACAAATTAGTCTATTTACACGAATTAATTGTAAGTTCAATTAATGAAATAAAAACAGATCATCAAATGACAAGCTTACAGCTATTTTCAGTAATTATTTACAAGAATTGATAAATAAGTAATTACAGGCTAATCAATAATAAAATAAACAAGAGTCCAATAAACTGTACAAATGAATAATTAATTACAGGCTGATCAATAATTAAAGAAACAAGAGTCTTATAAACTGTACAATAATGCAGAGAGAAATTATAAAAAGAGCAACTAATCACTTACAAAACACAGTCCAATTCGTTATTTGACAGTCCCAAATAATATCACTCAACACAATGTCTTTAAACTATTAGTAAGCTGCATAAACAGTAAACACTTGTCTCTGCACGTGACACTGTCTAAAGACTGAATAAAGCACTGTTTACTCCACTGCCATGAGATCTGTAATACAATATGTCACACAGGTTCCTGGTCCTCTTCCTGGTCCTTCTGGAGCTGGTCACTGCTCCACAAATCAGCAACCATTGTTGTTCTTCGCAGCATGCCTTCCTTGCTATCATGATGTGAACGGTGCTTGCAATCTTTCTTGCATGGCCTTCTTGAGAGTCCATCTGCATTCCCATGACTGGTTCCTGCTTGATGAATTGACTCAAAGTCATACTCTTGAAGTCGCTCAATCCAGCGTGTCACCTGTCCTTCAGGAGTCTTAAATAGAAGGAGCCACTTGAGGGCTGCATGATCTGTTCTCAGCAGAGAGTGTCTTCCATACAGGTACTTGTGAAAGTGTCCAACTGCCTTAACTACTGCCAATAGCTCTCTGCGGGTGACACAGTAGTTGTGCTCTGGTTTTGACAAGACCTTACTGAAGTATCCAATGACTGTCTCAACTCCTTCCTGCTCCTGAGAAAGTACTCCTCCAATGGCTTTGTTGCTAGCATCTGTGTCCAGGATGAATTTTCTTTCTGCTCTTGGATAACCCAGGATCAGAACATGCCTTAGCTCATCAAAAGCTTGCTGACAGTTTTCATCCCAGATGAAGCTGCTCTTGTCCTCAGTCAATTTGGTCAAGGGTTTTGCAATATTGGAGAATCCTTTCACAAACCGCCGGTAATATGTGCAAAGACCCAGAAAGCTTCTCACTTCATGCTTATCATGTGGGACTGGCCACTGTGTAATAGCTTTTATTTTCTCTGGGTCAGGGGAGACTCCAGAATCTGATACAACATGTCCAAGGTAGTTGACTTGTCTTCTGAACAGGTTGCACTTCTTTGGATTCAATTTTAAATTTGCTTGCCTCAGCCTCTGAAAAACTTGCTCCAAGTTGTGTAAGTGGTGCCTGAATGATTTTCCCAGGACAATGATGTCATCCAAGTAGACCAAACAGGTTTCCCAAGATAATCCTCTCAACACATTCTCCATGAGCCACACAAATGTAGCTGGTGCATTACATAGTTCAAAAGGCATGACTTTGCATTGCCAAAGTCCTTCTCCAATTGAGAATGATGTTTTCTCCCTGTCTTCTGGCTTCAAACCAACTTGCCAGTAGCCACTCTTGAGATCCAATGTCGAAAACAATTTGCATCCTTCCAGGCTGTCCAATGTGTCATCAATCCTTGGCAATGGATAGCTGTCCTTCTTGGTGACATTGTTCAACAGGCGATAGTCAATGCAGAATCTTGTTGACCCATCCTTTTTCTTGACCAACACCACTGGAGACACCCAAGGACTGCTTGAAGGCTCTATGACCCCATCAGCCTCCATGTCCTTGATAATCTTCCTTGCTTCCTCCCTCTTGGCTAGTGGAAGCCTTTGTGGATTCTGTCATATAGGCCTAGCATCACCAGTATCTATTGCATGTTGTACAATGTTTGTTCTTCCTTTTGGCCCTGCACCAATTTCGAAGATATCCTGGTATCTAGTAATGAAGTCTTTCACTTTGGCAGCCTGCTCTTTTGTAAGATCCTTGCAAGTACTAGTAGCAAATTCCTGCAGTTCCTCTGAAAGACCCTTGTTGACTGTTTGAGACTTCTGGATCTGTCTTACCACTGAAGAGGCTGTCGAGCAGTGTCCAAGGGTGCTTCCTCCTTTTAGGGTAATCTTGAAGTTGTTCACATTCATAATGCACACAGGAAACTTGTTGCTGGCCAGGAATAATGTTCTTGCCACTAAGACTCCTTCATGCAAGTTGTCTTCTTGACCTGCTGGCTCCAGGAGTGCACTCTGTCCTTCTTCCATGTCATCCTGCATTTTCCCATAGGTTACAATCTGACTCCTTGCTGGTAGAGTGACATCAGTCAGTAGTAATACTCTGCTGTTGCTTGGCTTCCCTGGGTGAAGTAGAACCTCTTCTTCCCCAATTACAACTGTCTTCTTGTCCAAGTCTAACTTCAGCCCAAACTTGTTGAAGAAATCCATCCCAAGTATAACATCCTCCTGAATGTCCGCCACTAACACCTGATGTTTGAAGGAACTGCCACTGATGAGGAGGGTAGCAGCTGTCTCCCCAAAAACTGTAGCCATGCGGAGTGTCCACCTTGTTGACTTTATTCCTTCCTTATCAAGGACTGTGCTCTTATTCAGGATAGTCATAGTAGCTCCTGTGTAAAGAAGTAGTTGCCTTGCTTGCCCATTCACAATACCATCTATGTACAGACTACTTCTGCTGCCAGCAAGAGATGCCACCTCTGCTTTCCTTACTGGGGCCTTCTGCTTTTGGGTTGACAGCTGCCCCTTTTTATCAACCCTTTTTAGTCTACCTGCTCCTTCTTCTCACCTGTTTCTACTGTGCACTTACTCCTTATGTGTCCAATCTTACCACAAGCACAGTATCGAACTTCCTTCTTCCTGGATCTCAACTTTTCTAGGACCTGTTCAATGATCTTTTGAATAGTGCTTGCCTCCATCCCTTCAGCTTCTACAGCCCTCACCTTGGAATGACCTGGTACCGACTGCCAAACTGCTTCAAACTCTAAGGCTTGGGCCAAAGCATCACTCAGTGTCTTTGGTCTGGCTAGTTTGATAGACTGCTGGGTCTCTGGTATCCTTAAACCATTCAAGAATTTTTCCACTGCAAGGCTCTCAAAGTGTTGTCATCTGCAGATGGATATGCAGTCCTAACAAGTTGAGCAATATCAGCTTCAAACTCTTGCAGTGATTCATTAGGCCTTTGCACCCTATTGTTGAGCTGGGACTGGTGCAACTGCTCCAGGTTCTTGCTGCCAAATCTTATCTCTAGGCGTCTCCACAGCTCATTGAAACTCCACTTCTCAGCTGATGGAATTGAGTGAACAATTGCCAATGCTTCACCTCGGAGATTCATCCTTAGGACATAGGCCTTTGTTGCTGGAACTCTGCTGCTGACTCAAAAAGCGTTTGGTAGTCTTCTAATGGTGTCTTCCCATCATATGTTGGCAGCCCAGTATGCTGGGGAAGAGTTACTGACTGCTTATCTTCCTCCTTCCTTTCCAGCACTGACATCTCTGAGATGGCTAGGTCTGGAATATCTGAAGATCTATTCACTTTGTCATGTCTGCTTGAAGTTCCAGCACCACACTTCAGCTTCTTGAGTCGATCTTCCATTGTTTTCAAGTCTCCTTGTAGTCATTCTTCCATTGTTTGCAAGTCTCCTTGTAGTTGATCTTCCATTGTTTTCAAATCCTCTTTTACCTTACTGACTTCTTGATTAACAGAATCAGAGAGATTTTGAACTTTCTCTTCCATGGCTTCTTGTAATGAGGTAATATTTTCTTGTATTTCACCTTTCATGGACGTCATATTTTCTTGAAGTTTGCCCTCCATGGATGTAATATTTACTTGAAGTTCACCCTTCAGTGATGTGATATTCTGCTCCTTGGATGTAATATTCTCTTGTAGTTTGTCCTTCATGGAGGTGATGTTCTGCTCCATGGATGTAATATTCTCTTGAAGTTCACCCTTCAGTGATGTGAAGTTCTGCTCCATGGATGTAAGTAATTTCATGTCAGTAGTCTCAAAGAGGTATGTAGCTGGGTCTTCTCCTTCTCCCAATAACGCCTCACGAAGCCTGTCTTGTAGAGTTGACTTCTTTCCAGATGTTTCCAAATCACGGTCTTCTAGCTCCCATTTCAGATCAGCCACTTTTAAATCACACAATGTAATTTTGCCAGCAATTTTAAATTAAACTTGAAAGAAATCCCACTTCTGACACCAATTGTTATGGGTTCTAATAGCTAAAATAAGGCTGGCAACACTAAAGTTCACACTTGCACTTTATTTACACAAATTAGTCTATTTACACGAATTAATTGTAAGTTCAATTAATGAAATAAAAACAGATCATCAAATGACAAGCTTACAGCTATTGGTTAGCTACAAGCTACCATGATTGGTCATGCGGTGAGCTTGGTGTTCAAGTGGTCGTGATGTTCAGTCACGACCGCTCAAGACTGCGCTTGGATGGGTGACCGTGCTTCAATGACTTGATGTTATAAGCTTTATTATCACTTACCCGGTGGTTCGGAACCCACCTAAAATAGTAGGTCCACCATGTTCAAACGGCTCTAACATGGCTCAAACGGCGAGGTGGAACTACCCGTAAGGGTCTCCCCACCATTAAAAGCCATACGCTTATTATTATTATTACAGCTATTTTCAGTAATTATTTACAAGAATTGATAAATAAGTAATTACAGGCTAATCAATAATAAAATAAACAAGAGTCCAATAAACTGTACAAATGAATGATTAATTACAGGCTGATCAATAATTAAAGAAACAAGAGTCTTATAAACTATACAATAATACAGAAAGAAATTATAAAAAGAGCAACTAATAACTTACAAAACACAGTCCAATTCGTTATTTGACAGTCCCAAATAATATCACTTAATACAACGTCTTTAAACTATTAGTAATCTGCATAAACAGTAAACACTTGTCTCTGCACTTGATACTGTCTAAAGACTGAATAAAGCACTGTTTACTCCACTGGCATGAGATCTGTAATACAATCTGTCACACAGGTTTGTAGAAAACTGACTCACTGGTTCACGTGGACTCCTTTATATAGCTGTTGCAGTTGTATAATTCCGAGAATTGGAGCTCACCAGACACTTCGAGAATTTTCAAGAAGAATGTACTAGACCTCGGATGTTCTAGAAGTCATGAGAAGTCTCGAGAAATCAATTGAGTGAGAGAGTTGCAGACTTGAATAATAAGAGTGACAAAGACATGTGAAAAGAGAACACAAGAGAGCAAGAAAATGCATTTTGTGCTTCAAGTCACATACGATCATGAATGGAATGATATATGTAGTATAACGTAGTTCTATGTGCGTAAATAACTGCTTTGCTTCCATTCATGCAGACCACGCTTCTGTGCTTGCACAAAATGTTGCACATGTGTAGATTTAAAAGGTTGTATTTTTTCATGTAAGAACAAAAAACATGCAACTTCAAATTTGAAAACTTGATAATGACAATGATGTAGAATGACCAATCTATCAAAAATGTTGGTTGGAAGTAGCATAGATAAGAAAAAGACTATTATTTTTCTTCAATAATGGATTTCAATCAACTAATATATTTATTTATATCTATCATCTAATTTTTAAAAATTATTAAGCTTATTTTTAATGATAATATCAATTATTTTCTTAAATGGCAAAAGCTGCGAGTCAAATAATGACAAGAAATAGTCGATAAGTTTGTGATCGATACTCGATCTGACAAACTATTGAGAAGTCAAAATAATCGATCTGCAATATTGTATCGTGCATAGTCCAATTCCAATAGTTGAGAGTGATTTTTGTGTTCCGACTTTTACATGTCCAATAAACTATGTAATCTTACATATTTTAAAATGATTTTAAAATGAAAAATACATTGAATGTCAACTAAATGAATACTAGTTCTATTACCCATTAATCAAAAATATAATACATTATTGATAAGAGTGTTAGAATATTGTTTACTGACACTTTATTGACGGATTTGCAATTAGAGGTTAGTTTCTTTAGGTCATTTTTAAACGTTTTTATTTAATATTACGAAAAGAGTTTCATATTTGAAATAGTGCTTCCACGGCTCAATTTTTTCTGTATTTTCATTTGAATATAGATTTGAGATGATAGCTTTTCAAATAGCTGAGTAATATGCCCGGCGCACACGCTGCGATTTTGCCATTGACTCTATTTACAGAAAGCGAAAGTCAGGATAGAATTCACTGGAGGTAACAAAATTTGTTAGGCACAGAGAGAAAATTGAATTTTTGGAATATGTTAAGCTGGGCATTCACGTTCCGATTTGCAGTATGGCTTGTGGTCCAATCTCCAAAGTTGGATCCGATATTGGAATGTGAATGGGCTTGTTGGATAGTTGGAAGTGTAGATGGACGACTCGGAACATCTAGAGGGACGACTGGAAGGTATCCCAGGGAATGGAGATTGTTTAGGCTACTGTTACGTGGAAGAGAGTTATGACAGCCAGTTATGTGAGGTAGTTGAGGATTATGATATCAGTGTCCAAATAATGAAGGTAAGGCTCAAATAACATTATGGAAATGACATTGTCATAACAAGTCCACTCCAAATTCCCAGCTGTGTGTTTCCGCAGCTGTGAAGACAGAATCATACATGATTATTGGTACCAGGAAAGGACAAAGGCTGGTGAAATAGTCAGGAGATCTATTGAAGATTTTATATTTAACAACAAAATGTAAAACAAGCCTCATGTTTGACCAACCCCTATAAACAACATTTCTGAATACATTCCAATGCAGTTAATTGTGTTCCTGGAAGTTTTTACTACAAAAAAGCCAGATCCTGCAATTAAATGTTCACCTTTATGTCGATTTTGTGTAGAAGAGGCATGTACACTAAAAACACTATAAAATGTAACTCTGATGATGATGCATCTATTCCACTGATTCAGTGGCTGATGAACAATAAGACACGTGGTGTAACTGCCAGTTTCTTAGTTAATGTTCCTTACAACGATAACATTATGACACATAGACTCATGATCTATTTTGTAATAATTGATGTTAACTGGATTATTTTACCTTAATTAGTCATATTTCGTTTTTATGAATAAATTTTCTCATAATGTCTTTTTCTCATAAACTGTCGATTGTGCTGATTTTATTATGCTTTTTTTTCGATTCTGCATCCTAAAAAGCATAGAAAACGAGTAGGGGTTATTAGCCGATTCAGCGTACCCAATCACAAGAGAGAGGGGCGTGGCCACCCCCCTTCCCCCCTCCCCCTGCTCAGACATTTTGTAAACACCCACCCCTTCCCCCCTGTCGCAGTCAGCCATTTTGTTTTTAAGGTCACATACCCCCTTCCCTATGTGCCCCCACTTTATTCCCAATAGATTAAAGGGGGACCCCCCGCAAGCACCAATGAGAGAGGACCTATCCCCCTGACCCCACCTCTCACAGAAGGTTCCCAATAAATATAGAACATACAGCTTTATATCTATGTATTTGCTTTCAATTGTATATCTATATATACCTGCTTGCAATTACTATATCTATATTTGCTCTTATCCGTAACCCCCCGCCCCCGCCCCCCCCGCTTTAGGTATTAATGACAGCTGCACACTTGCCACCTCCTGCTGTGATTCTCAAAGCCCTCTCTCTCTCTTTCGCACGTGCAGTGTTAATATACCCCCCTGCCCCCCAGCCCCGGACAGTGCTTCAGATATTAATAACACTTCCGCCCCCTGCTGTGAAAAAAAAAAAACTATTTCATAACGTTTAAAAGCAGAGCACGTGCACAAGTTTTATGTGTGTGTGAGAGAGAGACATGCTCTCAGGTCATTAACCTTAGAATTTAACAGTCGCAACGCGTGCCTAGCAGGTGGGGGGCTGTACACAGAAATAGAATGCTTCTACACTCCTCGATTCCTAGATTGATAGCGTTGTAATAGACGTTCTTGTTGGGGAGGTAAAAACAAACTACTATCATATTTTATCGTTGGCTCATTCATATCAATTCGTCGAAGAAATTCGCCAACAGTATGTTCTGGCAATAGACCTCGTCCCTCCAACTCTTTATAATCAAACGTTCTGGCAGCCATTACACATTTTTCTATCAAATAATAGGCATATCTATACATCAGATCATTTAAATGTCTCTTGAAATCTCGATTACTATGCACATAATCCATTAATAGGTCCTGTGATATTTTTACAGCTGTGTTAAGTTGTTCATATGAGATGAATCCTGCTTTTTCAATTATAAACTCTTTTTTAGTGAGTAAATTTTCCCTATTGAATTCATCTCGAGTGAGTAGTTTATCTCTTTCTGCCTTTGCCTCTTTGCTAATAATTTTCATCTCATTATTGAGGGTATGTCTACTCACCAGCACACTAGCCTTCTCCTGCTCAAATTCTCTCCTAGTTAAAACAACCTGTTCTAAATCATGCATGCGTTTTTCCAACACATTGTTAATTATACTTAATCCACTATTGAGATTTTCAAACGACACAAGTTGGCTTCTTTCATTGTTAAATTCTGTTCTAGTTAAAACATCCTTCTTCAACTCACTCAATTCAAATTTCAACTTGTCAAAATTCGCTACTAATTTTTTTAACTCCTCTAATTGCTTCGCATGCGGACGATGCATTCGTCCGAATCGGTCGGTGTTCATTGTTCGAATGTCGAAATTAATTATCAACACCTCGGTACATCCGCTCCAGCGAAGAGGTTCCAACGCTCCGATTTGTGTTGGTTGTCAAGAAGGAACAGCACTGACGTCACCACCCCAGCTCGTGTCTTTAGTCGGCTATTCTCACTTTACACGATGTTTCGCAGAGGGGTGAGGGGGCGCCCACTCCGCATTTCTTCTAACATACTCTTTCACAACAGCCGGTTTCACCCAGCCTCATCTCTCTCATATTTCTTTCTCTCCTCTTTCGCTCTACCAAACAGCTTCCCGCCAACACGGCCTGTCCTCGCTTTTTTACTGTATAAAGTTAGCTTCCCGCAGTTCTTGCAATATCGAATCGATTTCAATATCGTGAGCTGAATTTCCTGCATTTTTTGAACCCATTAAAATAAATAACCGTTCGACTAGTTCGTTAACATCATCCCAGAATATGTAGTTTCTATCACGTGATTTATTTCTAACAAAATTCAATAATCCCTTCCCATACTTTGAACGTTTTTTGGGTGGAAAAAGTTTCTGTATAATTTGAGATTTTTTACCAGAATTGCGAATTACGTAACCCTGGTTATTAATATGTACAGATGTCAGTGATAATATTTTTTTATATTTCGCCAAATCTTTGTTATTGTAGAGATTTGAATTTGGCCTACTGTTAAACAATAGCTCCAACAAACCATGAGTCATTCTAAACCTTTGTTCGCCGACAGTTATAAAAACATCATCAAAACTTACGGGCTCATCGCCAATAAAATATAAATTTTGTTTATGATCAAAACGTATACCGTAAGGAATAGAATTATCTAATTTCTCGTTATGAAACACACCTAAATAGTTGTCTAAAATTTCTTCTATTCGAGTGCGACGGTTAGTAATATTCAAAGTCGAATCAAAGAAAGCAGATTTATCATTAGCAGAAATATTTACATCTTCCTCCCCATCCTCCTCCTTCTCCTCCACCTCCTCCTCCTCCTCCTTCTCCTTCTCCGTTACCAACGGTTCAACCTTGTGTTCTTTTTCGCGCTTTACTGTTTCATTGGCAGAGATTGTGCTCTTTTTGAGTTCAATTAATGGAGTAATTATTGGTTCCAACCTTTTACGATTAAATTCTTCACTCTGTGTTTGAAAACCCAATAAATTCCTATGCTTATCCAAAATAGTTTTTCTCAACTTTTTAATTCTATCTGTTAAACTGCTTCTCTCCCCAACAGATGATGCAGCGGTAGGAGCGGCACGACCGCGTTTCTTACGCATATTAATTTTCTTCATTAGCTTACTCTTTGTGTAATATCCCAAGTATGATCAAACGTTGAATGAACAAAAAACGTGCAAACACCGAAGTTACCTCATTGCAAAGGAATCTTTATGAATTTATCCAATTGCTCTCTGTATCTTCCATTTTCAGCCTTACATTCAGTAAAAATTGAGAGAAATTTGTGAGCACCTTTTGACCACACCTCCCAACATAGTTTTCTAAACTCACTGAAACTCATATCTTCCCCCACAAAATCCCTATAAATTAATTTCAAATTTAATTGATCAAGTTTGAAAATAATCAATACGTTACAATTATCTCGGATGTGATGTTTCATTATCGCACCGTAACTTTGTACCAAGTAGGCTGTGTCAATTTCGCGATGTCTACCCATTGTAAAGTAATTACGAATTTGAGGTACATTGCTTAATTGTAAATCATCAAAAATGACAAGAGAGTTTCTCTCAACTTTGTTGGGATGCTTTATCATATCAGTATTGTCTGATAAATGAAAAGTAACACATTTTATCTTTGAAAACACCTTTTTCAAAAATTCATATTTATCTTGATATAATGACTTACTGTATACATATAAATGTTTAAATTTCAATCCGTTTTTATTGAAAATCAAATTCAATAACGTATTTGTCTTACCACTGTTGGATCTTCCAATCAGGATAATGCGTGCATTATGCGGTAATAAACTACCATTTTTACTCTTGCCAATGTTCGGTTTACCTGTAATAACCTCATCAAAATTGATGATGGGTATGGTCGTATCGTTTACCATTGTATCACTATGATAGTCAATGGATAACTGAATAAAACACATGCTTCAACATATTATATCAATTTATTGATAATATTTTTCAGTTCTTTTCCAATATACAACATTTCGCTTATTTACAATATAATACATATTTACAATATAATACATAGTATTTACAATATAATACATAGTATTTACAATACTGTTCTCAACCTAGTAAATTCTTTCTCTCGATCCATGTAGGTTCGCTGAAACCTAACCATTTAACCAATATTTTATCTTTATTTTTCCTTATAATTTTCTCTACTAAATAAACTTTCTGCTCCTCCTCATCCAGCTTTGTTTTTTTCATTTCTTCTTCATAGAAACGGCCAGAAATTATTCCCCCTTTCAAATCACGCAAGATGTAAGTAGGTGGCTTAGTCGGATAGACTGAATGAATTATAAATAATTCCCCACTCCAATTAATATTATACGATTTGTCGAAAACCTGTCTGTACTTACTAATGCGTACAACATCGCCCAATTTAAATTTCGGTTTTATTCGTTTAGATTTCAAACGTAAGTTCTCATTGGCCGCCTTATTAAGTGATGCTATTATATGATTTCGATGTTTTTTGCGAACATCAGATGGCCGCATTTGAATTGTTCTGTGGAAAGCATTATTATACTCTTTAACCAATGTTGGTAATGCTCCTACCCATCGTTTTGTTCCATGCTGCGTTAAATATTTATAGATTTTTGATTTAATAGTTCTAATAAAACGTTCGACTATTGCAGCTTTTTTCTCACTAAAAACATGGTAATGTTTAATATTATACCTATCCAATAATGCTTTTACTTTTGTATTAAAAAATTCGGTACCTTGGTCTGTTTGAAAAAGTTTAACATTTTTATTTTTACGAATAATAGGCTCAAGCGCAGCATACACAGAGCCGGCACTTTTGGATTTTATTGCTGCGCAATAAGCATATTTAGAAAAACAGTTAATTACAGCTAAAATAAAAGTAAAATTTGAATTATCTCTCGCCAGCGAGCTCATATCAATTAAATCTGCCTGAAGCAGATCCACCTCACTTTTAATCTCATATTTTCTCCTATTAAAATGTACTCTTGGCACAGAATGCAATTCTTGTGCTAATCTATGTCTAAGTTCATTCATTTTTTTTGTTGACATCACACACGCGCGATTGTATCTCAACTGGTTAGGCACGCGTCGTGTGGGTAATCTATTTTTAGCCACCCTCTTTTTGTGAAACAACACTCCTCCTTCCTTCTCCACTACTCACTCGCTGCTGCGCACTTGGAGAGGAAGGTTCTACTCACTTCTTCACCCCTCTCACCACCTCCTTCTCCTCCTCCTTCTCCTCCTCCTCCTCACCTATTCTGTAATGACCCCATGCCAAGGTGTCAACCGAATTGGGCATGATGTATCTTTTATCATCATAGCATGAGAGCGCCGTTTTTGCACATTCTATTTGATAAATCTTGTGCGAATAACTTCTTATCATGTTGAACCTTTCGTAATGTGTGCTTCTTTCAAATAAACACTTCTTGTATAAATCAAATGATAAGCACCTGTCCTTAACATTCCTTTTCACTCCTTTCGCTGTGTTCTTATAATAACAGCTGCATCGTCCATATATTTGAAGGAATACAGCTTGGGACGCAAACCGACAAACTGTGTTATGATCTTTGAATTTGCTTCGTCCTTAAATTTCCCAACAACCTTCTTATTTTTTAAAGAGTAACACATGTGTGACGGAGGATAATCACTTGTGTCAAACCAATCTAGGTTATTCTTAATGTCGGAAAAGACGTCCTCTGTTCTTATACTGTACAAAACAGAATCTGTATCACTCATAAGCAGCTTCACACATTCAACAGGGTACATTTTCAAAATCTTGTTGTAATGAAAGTCAAACATGAGGTGTTTGCTCAAATCTAAAATAGTGAAGCCGGCAAAAATTGGTTTTTTCAGCGAGATTTCAGGTTTTCTTAGAAACACTCCGATTACATTTTCATTGTAAATATGCCATCGCTTGCACAGAGGTTTCGATATTAATTTATCCAATCTCCTTTCATCGGTGACAAGCTCTACCTGACAGTGGGTGCGGTCGGATTGTAAAGATTTTCCAAAAATAAGGTTACTCATCGCCTTAAAATTTTGAATTTCAAATGTATTTCTAGCATTTCTCCTACACTCTGTGTTAAAATCGATGTAGGGCTTAAGCCAGCGAGATTGCGTGAACCTTACGACACGATGAATGCGTTTAAGACACATTCCTAGTTGTACATACAGTTTCAAGTTCCTATAATGTAAAACGTATTTTTCCCTATCGTACAGTGTAGCCAATAGTTTTGTCGACGATTTCTGTCCCTCATGTTTCTGGTAGTCAGACAATAGATGGTGAGGTGCTTCTTCTTTTGTCGGCGCTAGCGGAAAATGATTGTGCCTGTCGTGTAACGTTTTGGGATATTGGAGATCACACTCGAGAATGTACCCATACTCTGAATCATCAGCCAAGTTGAAAAAGTCAACTTGACTGATTTCATCCTCAGATAGAAATTGAAAATTTCCATCAGGCAGAGGTTCGCACATTGCGTACCCATATAAATTATTCGCATCGAGATAGAGTATATAGCTTGTCGGTTTGCTTGCATCAAAATCTGCTCCCATATAAGGGTTGTTAGCCTCAGCATACCGATGGGGTATTACAGCTAAACCGCCTCTCACATTTTGCTCGACCATCAAGTAGATATCTATATCTGTTATCAAGCCGAGTTCAACTTTTGTGAAATGCAGCATGCAATTCCACGAATAATGCGCAAGACTTAAAAAATGAGTCACATCCAAACCGTATTTCTCAAACATTGATGACCTCATATCCTCAAAAACGTCACACAAAAGGAGTGTATCACAAAGCAGATACAAATTATGATAATCTCCCAAATTCTTTATCTTGAATGTTTGCCAAACATTCTGTGCATGCACGTACTCCCTTTCTTCTAAAGGCGAATCCGACAAATCATTGTAAAAACTTTCGATTGGGGGAAGGGAGGTTTCTTCAAATTTCTGTGGAGAGTCAATATATGTGTAGGGGTATACTCCTTTTTTAATAAGCAGTTGTCGTTGTTCAACGCTTTTAAACACTGCAAACATAGATTTGAATTTTGACTCTGTCTGTTGTCCTTCTGACAAATTTTTCACCAAACTGTCGAAGCGTTCATGAATTTTAGGCTATCCAAAAACTTGATTTTTCCCACCGTGATTGAGAAAAACTTCTCTGCTGAAGGAGCAATGCAGCGTATTGGTTTTTTACACTTGCCTAATGCCTGCACAATATGATGGCAATCATACCCCCCAAAGTTGTGCATAAAACAGGGTATGAAATCAGGTGATTTCCCATTTAAATTACAGGCTTGATGAGCTGCGCAAATATATGAACCTGTTTCGTGCGAGTGATGCCTACACTTGATGTCGCCAGTCAAGAAATCCTTCCCACACAGCCCGCATTTTTCCGCACTATTAAAATCTCTTTGTTGCTCTTCACTCAATTCAAACATTGGGATTTCACTCTTCATATCCCGATAGAGCAGTTCTCCCACACTTGTAATTTCATCTAGAAATTTCTCAATGATCTTCTCCTCCATATCTCGCGACCGATAGATGATCGGCCCGTGGCAAATTTCCCCCTCTATGTTCACCACTACAAAACAATATCCACAGGGAATGTGACGGGTTGTCTTTTTTGTAAAGCTACTTGTGATGCGCGGTTCTTCTTCTTCTTCTTTTTCTTCCCCACTCTTTATTGGTACAATAAACGATTCAAAATCGGCATAAATCGTGTATTTTGTTTTCAATGTTGCAGTATAATTTGTAAATTTGAGAGTTTCCCCTTCTTTGGGAAGTACTGTTCTCTGCGGGCTGAATTTTGAACAGTGCTCTTTGTGCTTCTCCAAATTTAGTTTTCCATCCACGTTCAACGATTTATTTGTTGTGAAACGATGGAAACAGAATTCACAAACATGTACTTGATGCCCTCTTTTTGTAAGATGACTCAAGAGCCGAGACATCCCGTTTTTCCCGTTTGCGGTGTTGATGAGGCAAAAATGAGATTTTCGAGGATAAGTTTCGCTTGTTAGCAACAAAAGATTAATTTGGTGAGTACGGTTTCTGTAAGCGCTACACTTGTACGGGAAAAATACGTTTTTATCATATGCAATTACATTTATGGATATATCGGGATTTAAAGCTTCAAATTTCTTAATATCTTGCAAACTGGAAGGAAAGTTGACCCCGTTTGTGTTGACTGTGTGAGCAAACTTGCTCAAATATTCAACACTCATGTTATCACGCCGGTAATGAAAAAAAGATAAAATTGACCACAAAAGGCATTTCTCGTCATTGAAATTTTTCACGTTAATTACGCATTTCTTTTTCTTAATAAAATCGGGAGTCTCTACATATGAGGATGAGGAACCACGAATCGCTGTATGCCTAATTATGTTGAGATCCAATGATTGGATCTTTTTTATAACCCAACCACTGCCAAATCTAACAAACTTGTCAAAAGAAGATAAAATTTTTACAATAGCATTTGCAAAAAAATTGTTTAAATCGACAGAATTTGAAGCACACTGTTCAATTTGTGCAGAATAGCTATGGAAGTTCACAATAGCTGATACTTGTTCGTTCTCTTCACCCAACAACACTATTTTATGCATGAGAACATTTAAAACAATAAAGCACTTCACATTCCCGTTGAACCGGTGCGACTCGTCGACGATAAGCTGCAGCACCTCCTCCCTGCTTGATTCCAGCGTAGATTTGATGTCACGTTCCTCCTCCAGATACGTGAATCTGTATCTAGCTGCGCTGCCATTCAAACCTCGAATCTTCTCCGTCGTATGAGCCATTGTGAAATCGTTCTGCTCTCTAAAACAAAAAGTTAGTAGCAGATTAGAAGTTGATCACCACGGACTATTCTAAATTACGAATGATTGACTTTCAAAGGAAGCGATTCCACTGTGTTCTCCAACTGAAAGGTTAAAAAAGATTATGAGTGTGAAACAGATTATATCTATGGATATAAACGTGGCGGTAGACGAGGAAGAAGAAGAAAAGTTTATTAAAAATAAATCCTCGTTCGAAAAACAATTAATACATAAATTACGCTTCCACCGCTATGAGTGCTATGGAAGAGAATATGGACACTATTGCATGTGTATAAATCCTGCACTCAATGAACCATTACACCAATTTATTGGAGAATGTAATTCAGATACTTGTTTTTATCGAATAATGCAATTACATATTGCAGATAACCATCACGAATCGTGTAATGGCGTCTATCATACATTTAATATGTGTAACAACAAAATTGATAAATTTTTGTGTAATTCATCCAGAAAATTTCGGTGTGGGAAAAATTGTAAATTATTTCAAACACTCAAGTGTGTTGGTAAAACTAAGTAGGAATACTGAACGTAAGTTTACTCCTCCAATGTACAACAATCGGCAGCAGAATTAGTTGAATGGAGATACTCGCATGCAATGTGTTTTCTGCAGAATAATAGTTTCTACCGAGAAAAATAATTCGAAATAATGCGCAGTCAATAATCGCTACTTACATTGTAAAAGGGTGATGGGAAATGATGAACTCTCTCTCTCTCAGATGTGTGCTCTCTCTCAGATGTGTGCTCTCTCTCAGATGTGCGCTCTCTCTCAGATGTATCCTCTCACTCAGATGTGTGCTCTCTTACGCTCCGCTGGTACAACTGATCTAAAACAAACAAGTTAGTAGTGGATTAGAAGTTGATCGGCACACTATGGATCAATCACACGTTTTAATGTACGAAAGATTGAGGTTATTAAGTTTTGATGAGAGATGGAAAAAATTCGAATCTCCCCTTTTATCGCCTAAACATTTAGCTAAACTGGGATTTGTATTCAAGACGCCACCAGACTCAGTGCAGTGCGTGTTTTGTTTAGTTGGTTTGGAAAAATGGCTAATAACAGATGATCCCGAAAAAGAACATGAAAAACATAGTCCGAATTGTGGGTGGAGGAGAATGCATAATATTTCTATCGAGAATGAAAATTTTAATAATCTTCGGGATTATGACCAGCGAATAAAGACATTTTATCAAAGATCAAAGCCTCACTGGTCAAACTCATTTAATAAGAGGATATTGGTTTTTAAAAGAAATGCTGAATATTTCGCGAGTAATGGATTTTTTCTACATAAAACGGGTTATTTGCAATGTGTATATTGTAAAGTAATTATTGTAGATTCGAAAAAACTGTGTCATGCATCGTTTTGTATATATAATAAGAACAGTCTTAAAGGGGAAGGAGGAGAAGGAGGAGGAGAAGGAGAAGGAGAAGGAGGAGGAGAAGGAGGAGGAGAAGGAGAAGGAGAAGGAGAAGGAGAAGGAGAAGGAGGAGGAGAAGGAGAAGGAGGAGAAGGAGGAGGAGAAGGAGAAGGAGGAGAATTAATTGAAAAAGTAAACAAACCTGCACGAGAAGGAAGCCGAGGAATCACTTGCGCTCTGTTGTAGACTTGGAACGTCTCTAGTTGGAACTGAAACATACAAAATAGGGAAAAATGGATCAGATTGATGTTTAAAAATTTGGATTATGCACACTTATTATCAGATTATGGAGATGTCGTCTGCATTAATCAGGTGTGAGAAGATTTATTGTAAATATTATTGAACAATTACTATTTCTATTACAATTGCTCCAATTTAATATGCAAGATTTTTTGCACTAACAGTATTTACCCAAAAACTTGTAAAAATGCGTGATTGGGTTGAAGATAATTTTTATGAGTTTGATTATTTTGTGGCTTTATTTCGAGTTTGTTATAATTGATTAATGTAAATAAAGATTTGAATTATTATTGCTCACCTTTGTTTCAAACTGATGTGATGCTTTCAAAATGATCACTCTTCTTGTTGTGCCGTTCAAAAACGCAAATGCTCTTTTATCGCTGTGCGCGGATAGCTAAAGTTCAAACTGTTGTGACGCTTTCAAACTGATAAAGATGATCGCACTTTTTTGATCTGATAACTATGACGTTCAAAACGCGAATGATCTTTTAGCGGTGTGCGCGGCTAGCTAAAAAAGGATTGCGGGATGCGATGAGCATTCCTCTTTGGAGTAGGTGAGCACCTAAAAGAAGGAAGCTCGCAGGAAGCTCTCGCTGGCACGCGCTCGCTTCTCCCCCTCAACACGGTGTTCTATTTTCATCAGTATGTTTGCATCTGTCAACATGGAATGTGCTTTGGCGATGCGGCACGTGTGGAAAACGATAGTACTATTTATATTTCTATTATGCTGTCTAAACACCGTACTACTTTTAAATAAAGATAAATCGTGCAATCTGCATGAGAAACGAAATGATACGCAATTTCTTTTCAATTCCTTTGGATCGTCAACTTCACTGAGAAACCATACTTTATTCAATATTAAATCTTGCGTTAATTCATATTATAAAACACCAATTTCCTTTGAAATTGGGTTGATACATTGGTATAAATTTATGGTTGATGAGCGAGAAACAGTTTGTAATTTCTACAAATACTATAGCGTTCTTGCAAATTGTGCCGACACTTTTAATGAAAAATCGAATTTTCTTTTGAAGAAAACTAATCAATTATGTAGTAGTAGTAGTAGTAATTACAGTTCAGTTTATGTTTAACCTTTAAAGGATGAACACTGTTAAGAAAAGGCGCCGCTCTGTTCGTAAGCGTGGTAGAGGTATTTTATCAAAAATTGGGAATATTTTGGGTACAGTGATAAATAGGGGGGTTGACTTATTACCTGTAGAAGCCCACCTAGATGGGTATAATTTCTGCGGTCCAGGAACGAGGTTAAGGTCGAGGTTAGCACGTGGAGATAAAGGAATAAACCGTCTTGATGATTTATGTAAGACGCACGACATAGTTTACTCCCGAGCGTCTGATAACAAGACGCGGGCGGAGGCTGACAGGCACTTGGCAGATGGAGCTTGGGAAATTTTCAAGGACCCAAAAACGGGGTTATCTGAGAGGGCATATTCTTATCTTGTTACAAACATTATGAAAGCGAAATCCGCATTTGGTGGAGGTTTGAGAAAACGAAAAACGAGGGGAGTTAGAAAAACGCATAGTGATAGTATTAGGCAAAAGGCGATCAATAGGTTAAAAAATCATATTGCTGGTCGCGGTTTTTATCTGAAACCATATCCAACAGGCGGAAGAATACTAGTACCTCCCACCCAATACGGTGTAACACTATTTCCTAAGGTTAAAAAGAAGCAAGGAGGAAAAAAGCAGAGGAAAAGACAGAGAAAAACGCAAAGATGAACTATGACCTGATAAAATGGTGCAAATTATTAGATATTCCACTAAGAGGCATATATATGATTGATACACTTCCGAGTAAAATTCGAAATAATGAGCTCGCAATTGTTAATTTAGACAAACAGATTGGAATGGGAACACATTGGACTGCATATATTAAACGAGGAAAAAATGTGTATTATTTTGATCCGATCGGTGACTTGCAACCGCCACGCGAATTGGCAAAATATTGGGAAAAAGAAAATAATGTAAAAATATTCTATAATACCAACCAATTGCAGCGGGTAAACACAGACATTTGTGGGCACCTAGTGATTTTGTTTCTTGCTAACCAGTTGTAATTTTACGCTTGTGTTGAAAGCATTAGCTGAGTGAGGGATGACTGTTATTACACTAACCTCAAAAACAAGTAATCTATATGAGAATTTAAACCACGCTCTGGAATTGGATAAAAATCGCGAATGGGAAATTGGATTGGTTAACTTGTGGACGTTTAATAGTATACCGAATATAATAAGGGGGAAAAATTCCAGTTTTAAATATGGAGATAAACTGGTGAATCTTGATACAGGATCGTACGAAATTGATAATATAATAAGCGCTATAAAGTTGAAATTGAACTTGAGCGATGAGAGTCTTGTTATACAACCGAATAATAACACTATGAAAGTTGGAATTTATTCCGATAAACCAGTAGATTTAACTTTTGACGATTCAATTGGTAAGACACTTGGGTTTGATAAACTTCTACTCGAAGCAAATACATGGCATTATTCAAATCATTTAGTCTCGATCAGTCATATTAATACAATCGTGGTGTCGTGTAATTTAGCATGTGGAAGCTTCGCTAACGGAGATGAAAAGCATATTATTTACGAATTTCTGCCGAGGGTACCGCCCGGTTATTTGATTAATGAAACGCCCGCAGAAATTATATATGTACCTCTCAATACGCGCAGAATTCAGTTTATTAATGTGACGGTAACCGATCAAGACGGATCACTTATCGATTTTCGAGGGGATAGTATAACTGTGAGGTTACATATTCGTGAGAAAAGTTAGAAGATGGGTTTTATTGTATTCAATGCCGTACCTATGCGTCGAGATGAGAACAGAGAAAGCGTCAGTAGGAGTTTAAGCTCAGTAGCGTTAACACCTATGTTAACGCCGAAAAACAGATTAACAGCTAAAAACGCGAGAATACTAAAAAAATTGGGATTTATAGTTAATTGGAAAAATGTCGGGAGCCGCAATAAGTGAAATTCTAGATGTCGATAGTCAAATTCAATTTTACTCTGATATTACTAAGTACGAATTTCACACGCACACAACATATTCTGGACAGAAACTAGGTAATTCGGATGAAGTAAGGCTTCCTGTAAATCAACAGGATATATACACACTGCCTTGTAAATCGTTTCTATTTATTGAGGGGAGTGTTAAATGTACAAAGCCGGGTGCGAAACCCGAGGATCCACTGGTGCATGCCGAATATAAACTTGTCAGCAACGCGGTGGGCCATCTGTTTGAAGAGATTCGTTATGAATTGGCGGGACAGCAAGTAGCGAAATCGAGACTTGTCGGAATTACGTCTACAATTAAAGGATTGCTTTTGAAAAATGTTTTCGATACAAATACATACCAATTGGCAGGATTTGATAGAGATGGATATAAGTTGACGGATAATAAATTCATTTTTTGCGTACCACTGAAACTTTTGTTACCATTTTTCGAAGATTTTCAACGAATAATTTTAAACTTGAAACAAGAGCTTGTATTATTGAGAAGTGCGTCGGATCTAAACTGCGTTGAATCGGCTACAGGAACAAATGTTTCTTTAACAATTGATAAACTACAGTGGAAAATTCCGTACATCCATTTGGAAGATCACGTAAGGTTAAAATTTTTGAAATTACTCGATTCTGATCGTCCTTTAAAACTTGCGTTTAGAAGATGGGAGATTCACGAATTTCCAAACATGGCGACATCGAGAATTCATTCGTGGGCAATAAAAACATCATCGCATTTAGATGTTCCACGCTATGTAATTTTAGCCTTTCAAACGGCTCGGAAAAATGCTATTAATAAATCAATGTCTGATTTTGATTCGTGCGAGTTGTATAACGTTAAATTATTTCTAAACAGTCAATATTATCCCTATGATAATTTGTTGGGGAATAAGCAGATAATGTACCGTATGTTTTTAGATTTCGCGCTGAGTTACTATAATCGCACTATAAATGCAGAACATGGGAACGCTATTGATTTTAAAGCGTTTTGCGAAAAATCACCAATAATTGTGATTGACTGTTCACACCAATCTGATCATTTGAAAACATCCACAGATATAAGATTAGATATGGAATTTAGTAAAGAACTACCAAACTCGACTTCGGCATATTGTATTCTTATAAGCGATTCAATAATGGAATACACGCCTTTAACCTCATTAGTTAGAGAAGTACAATAAATTGCCGGTAGGGGGATGTTTAAAAGGTGAAATGTAAAAAATAATTTATCATTCGTGTGGGCGTGTGTGAGAGAGCAACATGTCCACTTCTTCGCTGTTTCAAGAGGCGATTGGAGATTTTGAGGCTAGTGAAGACGGAAAAACACGTACAGTGGGAATACAGTGTGACATGGAAGAAAAGAAGAAGAAGAATTTTGCCGTTGCGGATCTACACTGGTTTAAGGGTGATAATAATCAAATAATTTTAAAAGAATTCGCGCTGGTTGATCGGGCTGGTAATTATGTAGTACTACACTTTAAACCGCCTTTTCCGAAATCTACTTTGAGCTGGAAAATGTTTCGCGAGGCTACCTGGTTAGAACAACATTATCATAAAATATTATGGGATGAGGGGGAGACGGAGTTTACAGATTCATTGATAAGAGGATATCTCGGCACGTATGATTGCATTTTTACAAAGGGAACAGAAAAAGCGGCATTTTTGAAAAAGTATCATAATGATGTACGTTGCATACCGGAATATTACGCGAAACCTAATTTCACAAAGTTTAAAGATACGTGGTGTTTTGAGGTTTGTAACATACACAAAAATGTAGAAGGTGGGAGATGCGCTCTAATAAGTGCACAACATTATTTGCAACTATTAACATCTAACACGCTTCCAAAGATAGGAGAGGAGGGGGATTATACTTGTGAAAATAATCGAATGAAAAGTATGAGGAATTGTGCTTTTTATAGTAGAACAAGCAAAAGAAATTATGCGAGACAAGGATTTTACTATGATGGAAAAAAGGTCGTATGCGTTTACTGTGGTTATGAGTTGGAATCACACAAAGTGAGAATTTGTAGCGTGGGAGTTGGTAGAAGACCTATCAATTTTTCGGTATTAATCCCGCTGTATAAATAATTAGTTGTAGATAATGGATCCTCAGAAGTGGATGTGTGCGGATAAAGAATTAGAGAACAAATTACGAGAATATCTGCAGTGGTTTGATTTGTGTGAGGATGCCATTAGAAATTCTACTCATGAAAACATTGGACTTGCGAGACAGTTGAAACAAATTTTTTTAAACAGTGTAAATTTGAATGATGTTTACGAATATTTATCCTATTATAGGCCGCATAGGCTTTGCGTTAAAAAATTATTACAAATTGAGGAAGAAGCTACAAACTGCGCTTGCGCAAACAGTGTTGGGGAGAATGCATAAAAGGAGTGAAATTGAGAAGCTTGAATCATTAGGAAAGATGGGACGGTTCTGCGTGGACGCATTCAACGCTTTGGCACGTGAGGTGTTGCCTCTAGAATCAGTACCTCTCGGTTCGTATCTGACCGTTGAAAGCGCAATAATTTATGGTACAGGCAGAGTGTTACTAAATCTCGACGATCCCGACAGTGAGGGAGACTCTTATTTCGATTTATTACTATGTGATAAATTTAAAAGCGTATTAAATAATGAGAACTTGACAGATTTTAACAAGAGAAATTTTGTATTAATATGCGAACATGAGAACGGACAAGTAGAGTTGAAAGAAATGTAAATTTTTACAATGGGTTTTTCTCCATAGCACAGGTTTATGTGACCTAGCCCTGTGTGAACCTCTTTTTACCCAAATAAAAAAAAAGAGTGACCTCCAATAAGGCGGTGAGGTTGACGTTCCTTTGGAGGCTTTTTCTAACTAACAAACCGCCGGTCATTCAGTATGTGTTTAACTATCATAGAGGAAGGATGCGATGCTACAGCTATACAAAATTTAAAAAACTATCCCGTTTACTGATGGCTATTTCAGTAAGTGAGTTTGATATTATTGCAAAGCATATTAAATTTTCAACTGAGGCGGATGATGGAACTTTGTCCGCAACAAAAACTGAGAATTTTTGCTATCCTATTTTATCTGAAATATATGATCTCCTAGATATAGTTATAAGTGAGGAGGGTCATTTGCACTATGGCTGTTCTAACGATTCCCCGATACAAATTATTTCAGATACAAACGAACTTTGGGATGCTCTATATGATTTAGTGGATAAAAAATGTAAAAAATTTTAATCATGAGGGGGAAACCAACAGAACGTGGCATGTGCATTCATGCAAAGGTTAATGACCTGAAAAAGTACACCAGCATTCTACACCTATTTGTGTCTAACAACATTTAATGATGCTAAACGCGATTATGTGTGTTGGGTTTGCCTAGAAACCATGTTACTAATAGCAGGTGCCTATGAATCTATTGGAGGATCCAGTTTCACTTGCACACCTCACATCGAGAGTGCATGTGCACGAGATTCAAAAGGTAGTGCACGTGATTCAATAATACCATGTTTTGGTCATTCAGTTTACTTATTGGTATAGCTATAGATGAGTTTAATATTATTGCAAAGCATATTTGAATTTTCAACCGAGGCTAATGAATGAGCTGAGAGAGAGTGAGAGAGAAAGCCTCTCTCTCTCACACAGACAGGTTAAAACATGTTTGTGACCTTCAAATGAGCTGAGAGAGAGTGAGAGAGAAAGCCTCTCTCTCTCACACAGACAGGATTATTCATGCAAAGGTTAATGACCTGAGAGAGAAAGTGGGGGTCGGATTATTTGAGCAAACAGCATGGGGTATTGTAGAAATAAAAAAAAAAGAAAGAGAGAGAGGATTATTATTCCACAGCTTAATGAGTCACATAAAAAAACTTGTGCACGTGCTCTGCTTTTAAACGTTATGAAATAGTTTTTTTTCACAGCAGGGGGCGGAAGTGTTATTAATAGCTAAATCGATGGGTGGAGGGGCAGGGGGGTATATTAACACTGCACGTGCGAAAGAGAGAGAGGGCTTTGAGAATCACAGCAGGAGGTGGCAAGTGTGCAGCTGTCATTAATACCTAAAGCGGGGGGGCGGGGGCGGGGGGTTACGGATAAGAGCAAATAGTAATTGCAAGCAGGTATATATAGATATACAATTGCAAGCATGTATATATAGATATAAAGCTGTATGTTCTATATTTATTGGGAACCTTCTGTGAGAGGTGGGGTCAGGGGGATAGGTCCTCTCTCATTGGTGCTTGCGGGGGGTCCCCCTTTAATCTATTGGGAATAAAGTGGGGGCACATAGGGAAGGGGGTATGTGACCTTAAAAACAAAATGGCTGACTGCGACAGGGGGGAAGGGGTGGGTGTTTACAAAATGTCTGAGCAGGGGGAGGGGGGAAGGGGGGTGGCCACGCCCCTCTGTCTTGTGATTGGGTACGCTGAATCGGCTAATAACCCCTACTAAAACGACACCCCACTTGCTTGGATCCCATAAATAAACATTTTCTCAAATTACTACCCCCCAAACTTTAACCCCCATAAAATAGTACTTCCGCCTCACCAATCACTAGGGACTCTCCAGATTTCAAAACCTAATGGTAATTACTACGTTTCCTGCAAATGTCATGAACGGATCAATTTTTATGTTTTCTTGGGAGAGTTTTACCTGTACTAATATAATAAGCATGTACCTCGATCACATGTTATAAATATTATATACTAATATAAAGGTTTAATGGGTCTTACAATTTTGATTTTTCTTCTTCATCAGCCATCGGGTAGGTCCCACTTTTCCAAGCTGCTCTTCGTGGTTTCTCATCAATTATGAAATAATTTCCCTCTGAAAATGTTGAAGCTATCTATTTTAAAATGTAAGAATATATTGTTTAGATGGAGATTTTGAATTGTACTCCTTGACAACCAGTATTCATGAATTTTTCACTACTTTACCAAGCTATCTCTTCACTCCTTTTTTTGCACTATTTTCTATGATTTAATTTATATCATTAAAATTTTTACTATTATATCAGTCGTACAGCTCCCAAGGTAAAAACGCTAAGAAGATCTGGTTCAGCCTTGAAACCTCTAGTCCTTTATATTGAAATATAAATTATTCAAAAGTGTCTTTTATAGAGTATTAATTCTTTGTGAGTCTTTGTTTTGGAGCCTTAATTTTTGGCCTTGAAATTTGAGGCTTCGTTTCTCATGCTTGTCTTTCTGAAGAATATTCTTCAATGAAAATAACAAACATCACTATTTATTTGGACAGTTGAATTTCGTCTACTAAATTGATTCTTCTTGTTGATTCATATAACAGTGCCTTTATAACATGGTAACATGGTAAGGCTTGATTTTTTTCTAGAGGAATATCAACAAAACAAGTTTTGTGTGCTGATTTTAATATCACCTGAAAGAAGTTTCCAGGTCCACACCCCCTTAGCTTATTTTTATATGTTGTTTGAACATTTCAAGAGAGGTGCATTCCTTTTCTTACCCCCCTCCCCCCCCAATCATAACCAGAATTTTTACCGCCTGGTTTTCATAGTGACAAAACTTAATAGGCCTAATACTTGTCAAATTTCACTCACATACTATAAAGTATTTCATGTTGCATGTACGCTGTGTATGATTGTAAAAGTAAGTACAAAAGAATTTTTAAATGGGGAATTTGAAATGTGAAAGCATTCCAAAATATTGTGGAAATTTCACCATTGTCAAATAGTTAACTCTTAAAAGCTATTGATATGATATGAAAAGTCATACTGTAGAAAAATCACACACCATAATAATCGAATACACTGTACGGTTTTAACCAGTGCGTGTATCTCACTCCTTCGATTTTTACCACATAATTATCGTCCATCGTTTCATACCAAACCTTATCCATATATGTATGATATATTTTTCCAATTGAATGAGGAGTTGATTTTTTCAGACACTGCGTATTGACCACCCTAAAAATTGAGCGCATCTGCAAAACACAGTCAGAAATTGGATCATAATATTTTATCGGACTTTTTCTATTGAAACCAAATCATTGAAAAATGTTTCCATTTCTAAAGAAGTATCCTCAGTTTTGTTAGCTACTGTTCGAAATACAATAAGAAGGAGTGTTATTCAAAATGGTATCATAACATTACCTCAAATCTCGTCCATGCATAAACTATAGAAGAAATGGGGACATTGGAAAATTTAAAATTCGAGGCTTCTACCAACATTTTTATAACCCCAAATTTGAGAAGTTCAACTATCTGTGGCATTATATAGAGTTATAGCTAATATTCTTCTCAGCAAACAAAGACGATCAAAATGCATATTTTCACATGACCCATTTGAAGAAATTTTTGGTAAACTACCCCAAATTTGAATTTTTTGAAGTCCCCATTTTTCCTATACCGTACCTTCCTTATACATGGACAAAATTGGAGTGATGAAAATTTTATATTTTCTCTTTCCATGAACATCAAAATTATATTCATGCCTTTTGTAGTTTTCAATGACTTTTGGTATAGAAATAGATATTCGAATACAAATAGGATATCAGCAATAGATGTTTGAAATCTCTTTCTTGTTTTAGAATAATAGCCTATGTTGTAGGATAGAAAGAATATTATATCAAATATAAAAATAACAAAATTGAGAGAAGGTAGTATGATGCTAGAATTACAAGGCAAGAAACCAAGGATAAAGTTGTTGGACTTGTAATTGACAATATATATGTTTGATAAATATGAGGGAGTGATGAGTTTGATGGATTTGGAGGACGGGCGGCAACCGGAGAGTGACAATGACCATTGGCTGAGACTGTTGAGGGAAGAAGACAAGCAAAGTTTTGCGACTAACATTGAGGACTTTTTTGGAGAAGTCCCGTGACGTACGTATTCTGTCATACAATATTCCAGGCTTAATAATTAATATTCATAATTCCTGGCTTTATTGAGTTCCTTAACGAACTTGAAATTATTTGTATATTTTTAACATTTCAGAAAAAGTAGCTGACTCTCGTAGATTTCAAGTGCTTTTTCCAAATTTTTACTGTATATGGATTCCTGCAGTCAGGCAGTCAAACTATCAAAGAGCCAGTGAGGGTTGTATTATTTCTTTAAGAAGAGAACATTGAAGGAAAATTTAGTATACACCCGAGCACAGCAGACAACATTTTCATTGAGATAATAAATAGTTCGCGAAAGATCTGCATCATACCAGTAGGCCTAGACCAGAGTTGTAATACGTGGAATGAAGTCTATAATTGCTTCTATGAGCTACTATTATAAATGACAACCAGATAGAATAATATTGTTTATTATTAAGTTTATGCCAGTTTCTATAGATAGACATACAGCCTTTAATTTAGCTAACCTGAAAATCCATAGGCTACCTGTGGTGATTACCAGGGCGATGATTGCGACTGTGAGTACATATAGAGGAGGTGGAGTCACACAAATATTTAGGAGTTTTTTTGACAATCGAATAAAATGGAAAATTCATGTTAAATATCTAAAGAATAAAATACGAAAATTCATATAGGCTATGCCTTTAGATTGTTGAATCTCAACAAAAAAAGAGATGAAAACTGTATACTTCGCCTACGTGCAGTCGCTGTTGTCGTTCGGTATCATTGCATGGGGAGGAAGCTATGGAAATGTTTTCGATTCTATATATTCATAATTCAGAAAGAGATATTAAAGGTTGGTTTTGGTAAATGTACCCGCTACCCGCTACCCGCGTCCTCACTGTGCGTCAATTATTTATTAAAAGCATTCTTACTCATAAACTTCAATAGAATTTTCCAGGTAGTTTTGCATTGTCACAATACTAGATATCAGTGGTGTAGCCAGGGGGGGGGGGCCCATGGGGCCCGGGCCCCCCCTTCCCGAAATTTCAGAAATAAAAAATTCTCAAATAACTAATAGATAAGGACTTATTAAAGCCGAAGGGTTCTATCTGTTTTGTTGTATTATAACGAACAGATTACAGAAACCCTGTTTGTGTAATGGAATATAGCTACAGTTATAGTCAGATTAATGCATTTTTCAAATTTTTCCTCAATATTTACTCATATAGAAACTTGTTAGGTGCTCAAATGGATAATTTTGATTTAAAATGAGCTACGAACTCGAATAAAACATGTTAGAAAACTGTGACTACCATAATTATTGAAATATTACATTAAATAGAATGCAATTTTCAAGTTTGAAGTGGATTAAATTAGTTAATTATTGATAAATCACCTTTTTGAATAAACTCATCTTGTAGAAAATTTAGTTTTGAAGTTAAAATTCAGTATAACCCACTAGCCTGAACGCACCCAAAGTTCATAAAATCGGGATTTTATGAATGAAAACACACAAATAAATGCAAGTTCTATGCAAGCGTGTAAAATCAGTGTGCTAAGTTATGATAAAAAAATTCCGATTTCATGAACTTTGGGTTGGGTGCGTTTTAGGCTAATGACATAAATTATATGAAACTTATAATAATTTGTATTAATTTTGAGATTCAGTACATAAGTTAAGTATGATTAGTTCCAAATTCAAGGGTTTTGACTCAAAATAGTCACAGATATCGGTATATCAAACTTTATCATTTCAAACTTGGCCACCTAGGTTCTTGGGTAGTAATTTTTCAAAACTTTCTTTTGGACTTTAGAGCCTAACAAGTTGTCTAGATTAGCTTTTCACACCACTAAATTTAAAAAAAAAATCCGGACCCTCCTATACCCCAGACCCCCCCTTGGTGTGAAAAAAAAAAAAAAAATAAAAAAATAAAAAAAATAAAAAATAAAATAAAAAAAAAAAAAAAATTAAAAAAAAAAAAAAATTAAAAAAAAAAAAAAAAAAAAAAATTAAAAAAAAAAAAAAAAAATATAAAAAAAAAAAAAAAAAAAAAATTGAAAAAAAAAAAAAAAATATGAAAAAAAAAAAAAATAAAATAAAAAAAAAAAAAAATAAAAAATAAAAAAAAAAAAATAAAATAAAATAAAAAAAAAAAAAAAATAAAAAAAATAAAAAAAAAAAAAAAAAAAAAAACTGGGACTGTCACCTGTTCAGGCTATGGGTGGGGGTGGGGGGTGGGGGTGGGGGTGGGGGTTGGGGGTGGGGGTCGAGGGTGGGAGGTACTGGCTAGAGTATATAAGCTGGGTGTTCTTTTGGAGTTATCATACACTGCTCTCTCACACCAGACAGCCAACTACTGTGCTCCAGCTTCTTGTGCTCCAGTCTTGTGCTCCTTGTGCTTCTTGTGCTCCAGTCTTGATCAACTTTCAAAGTAAGTACTCTTTGCAATTAATACTGTTTTCCACTATCTAATGCATACCGTTTCTTTTCAGGAAACTATCTTACAATGTATTTTGTTCAGGAAACTGTCAATGTCTAATGCATACTGTTCCATTTCAGGAAACTTTCTTACATTTGGCAATGTCTAATGCATATTGTTCCATTCCAGGTTACTTTGCCTGTTCAATTGAAGATAACAGACCTGTTACTCCAGCTCTCTTTCAAAGTGAGTATTGAAAACTAACCTATTAATGCATGATCGCTTGCACTTGTAAAACTAATGATTGTTTCAGAAAACTTTCTTACAATGTAAATTGTTTCATTCAACTAACCTAAAATTCTATTTTGTCTAATGCATATTGTTTTATTCCAGGTCACTTTGCTCATTCTAATGATTGGTCATTTGTAAAACTAATGATTGACAAATTTACTTGTAACTAACAATGCATATTTTTTCCAGGTCAGCCAACTTCAGTCTCCACCCGCAGCAATTCAATGTGAGTTCAAAGAAAATATATACATTTATTCAACACTAATATTCCTGCTGTTACACACATATGCATAACATGTTATTCTTTTTCTGTTCCAAAGATGATTTCCCATGGAGGCAGCAGCAGCAGCAGGAGGCATGGTAGCCGCGGAGGTCGCCGAGCAAATGTCAACTCACTGCAGGGGCTGAATGATGCACTCAACATCATTTTGACTCTACAGTCCGGGCAGCAGCAGTGGCGTGCAGCTCAGCAGTGGCAAATTGCTCGGCAAGTCAGTGGGCAGACGACGTCAGGCCGACGCTCAAGAAGACAACCAGCCAGGCGACGTCGTCCCCACTTTGACGACTACTTGACAAATCCTCCGCTGGAAGCCTACATTCCTGAGCTGGAGGCATCGCTGCAGGAAGCGGTGCGCCAGGAGGCAGCACCAGCTCCAACCCCAGCACCAGCCCCAGCACCAGCCCCAGCACCAGAACCAGCTCCAGAACCGGCCCCTCCAGCCAACTTATTGAGCTGTGCATCGGAGGAGGAGATGGATATTCTGCATTTGGTGCAGGCTCGCTTGCAGGTGCACCGGGTGGGATGGAGAATGGAGGATGAGCGTTGGGATGCTGATGCCGACATGTCGTTTGCAAGCTGTGGGAGGTGTGCAAACTATCATGTGAATAGGGTGCTCCTCCCATGCTTCCACATGATGTGCGATAGATGCACAGAAACGGCCATCACTTGCGATAGCTGCGATGAACCCATACAATGGGTTATTCGCACAAATCTATAAGCGAAGAAGTCGCTAACTCATCCATGCAGCAAAGAAGTTGCTACCTCCATTCTTGTGAAGAAGTCGCCACCTCCACCCCTGCGAAGAAGTCGCCACCTCCACCCTTGCGAAGAAGTCGCTCTAATTTAACATATCTAATTTGTTGCATCTTTTTTCCAGATGAGTAGCAGCCCTAGCCCTCTCCGCAAGATCGCAATGTCAGCTAGCATTGATGCTGTATATCGGGGTGCAGATTTCAGCATTCTACCACAGACTCTACGCGAAGAATTCCTACACCTTTTCAATCGTTTTGATATGCATCCAATACTAACCAAAGCCATGAAATTTTTAGCATTTTGCAAACGCATGGACCTCATTGATCTAATTGCAATAATTAAAGCTGAAAAGTTTAGCAGGAGTGACTTTGGTGAAGTCGTGAGCTATGTATTTGGAGATAGTCTACCACTTTTCACTGTAACTCACAATCTCTACAAGAAACAGCATGTGTCAACATGTCTTGATAGGCGAGCACGGGCAGCATTAAATGATATAGTGGAATGTCGATGCAGTGAGATATATGATATAGTAGCACACATGTGGCGTTTAGCTTATGTGCAGGACGGATATATTCTTCATACTCTAGGACTGCAAGAACCTGATGAGGATGATGAGCATATTGTAGGGCTAGGTAGATTAATGAGAAAAATAGGAGCCTGTGAAGAAATTGACATATATTCAGAGGATGAAAGTGTCAGCTATATCACTACCAGCAGTGATGAATTCTTAGAAGAAGAAGATTATTAATCTGTTCACTCTTTTTTACAGGAATCCCAGATCACTCTATGAGCTTGCAAGGAAAGCTTCAGTAGAAGCTCTATACCTTGGTGCTGATATCAACACACTGCCACATCCTATACGTCATGATATCATACACTGTAAGGAGCTGTTCATGGAGACTACTCCAAGACTTTTTAGGAGGACATTGTACATTGTTTGCAAGCGCATGGATTTCACTGATATAATCTCACTGTTCAAAGCTGAAAAACTCACTGGTGATGACATTGGCGAAGTGATCTTACACATACTCACATGGTGGCCAGATCATGGTTACATCAGTGATGATTACAAGAAGTTTCATTCACCCTCATGTTTAAAAAGGCGTGCACAAGCACCATTGAATGTAAAGCCTGATTGCAGGTGTTTGGAGATATACGATATGATAGGTCACATGATGCGGTTGGGAATGGCAGAAGATTGTTACCTTCAGATGCATATTGGACTTTCTGATTCCATGAGGTGGGAAACGATTGAGTCTGCCCTTAAGAGATATGCAGTTGAGGTCTGCTATAATGTTACAAGTGAGATGTTCGAAGATTAATTCATGTCTTGTTTTGCAGAATGAACGGTCAACAGCGTGCTGATGCTGTCACAATCAGAGAGGACTTGGAGTATGTCTGCAACCTCTTGAAAACCATGTCATTACCAGTCAGCTCATACCGTCGAGCATTGCATAATGCTAGAAAAATTGGGCATGGACCAAACCGCGGTCACGGTTTCTATCTACCCGTCAGAAGTTTACATATCCCCCCATGTACATATACATACAATCCAGTTAAGCAGGGTGAGGTGTGGAACTGTAAATGTGTATTACTAACATTTAGATTGATGCATTTGGACAATTTCATTGCGAATAGTTGGCCCAGCGAACCTCAAGTTTTCAGAGATCATAAATGGTGGACAGGGCTGCTACCATTGGACAAAGGTCAGGATATCAATGATCTTCTCATTGACATAGGAGATGCGTACTGCATTCAACCATCAAATACGCCACCACCACCTTACACTGAGAAGGAGGAGGAGGAGGAGGAGGAATCAAACTGTGGACCCTCAACACTGGCAGCTCTCTTGGAGTGTTGGGAATAATCTATGCTATTGCTTTATTGCAGATGAACACCTCTGCACAAGAAATGATCAATACCAGCACCACCGCAGCTCAAGCTCCAAACACTGCAGAAACCATCAAGCCGCAAGGAGCTCTCAACAATGCCGTGCTGGAATTCTACAGTTCAATTTCAAGCCATAAGCCTGCCGGCCCCAACTATCTATCGATGAAGGATCTGAAGCCTGAAATTAAGTATCAAATGCTGTCAGCGCAGCCATCATTGACTAAATACGGGACAAAAGTCAGCATCAACATCATAGTGGACAACCAGACTGCCAACATTATACTACCAGACGCATATAGTCGGCTCACATTGAAACATGTGGAAAATGGACCTTTAGATCTGAGCAAATTCAAAATGAGTGTTACTCCTGCAGGCAACACATTTATAATGAACATGTTTATTGACTAATAAACGCTTCTTTTTTATTCTGCAATTGTGAGTTTTTCTTCCATCTCCCAATACCTGTAGTCTATAAGATGATGCACATGAGGTGAACACTTGCACTAGTGCACTCACTAGATAACTCACTAGTGCACTCACTGGTGCACTCACTAGTGCACTCACTGGTGCACTAGTGCGCTCACTAGTGCACTCAATAGTGTACTAGTGCATGTGTTCATATAGGTAAGAAATTGTCTTACATTGCTTTCAACAAAGACAGTTTCAACGAAAAAGAGAGGGTAGAGAGAGAGAGTTCCACTTCCATCACTGACTCAGCCCACTGGCCTTGATATACCAGTTTTAACTAGTATGTCACTGCTGCATTCCAATGCTATCTATGCAGGAAAAAACATGTCTGTGGTAGAAGTGGAACGCTCTCTCTCTATGAGTATACTAAGGAGAGAGTAGGTGAATGAGAACCAGTTGTATAGCATTACAAGTTTATTCTAAGCATTATGAAATAAAATATAGAGATGAGTGATCAGTTCACCCTGACAATAGTCTGTGGTTGGAGTCTCTTCAATCACACTGCATACACCATCAACTGTATCCAAGCCTCTAGAGCGATGACGTTGAACTGTTGTAAAGATAGAGATGAGAAAAGCTTCTGAGCAGCCATCTGCAATGCGGAACCTCCTTACACGTTGATCTTCCATACTGTGAGAGAAGCCGGCAAATACGATTTCATTACTGCCAATTGCACTTAGCGCCTTGCTGCCATACTCAAATTGACACCAGTACTTTTGAAGAGTATCGGGAAGATTGATGACAATCTTGACATCCTTGTATCGCCAGTCTTGCACTTGTCCGAGATCCAGTACAGCTGCCATGCTATGCTTTAGCCTGTACACTGAAGTTAGTGACACCTTTTCATTGTCAAACATCGTCCAGATTTTGAATGGAAGTTGTGCTGGCTGCTGCGGGACACTCTTGCCCATACCATTTTTCCACATGATTCCTATGAAGATGTTCTTCAAGAACCTGTTAACATTATAACTGTTGACAGGTATTGCTGGTTCCAATCCACTAGTACATTCTTGTAGATCTCTCAAGTATTTCACAGTACCACGACCATGTACTGCATCAATAATTGCATATCGTAGCCTTCTAAGATGGATGCAATCACACGCATCACGTAGACTGGCACCAGTGCACGAAACTGCATGTCCACACTCGAGTTGAAAGTCATCCAATGACATGATGCCCCGCTGCTCCAGCTCGACTTCCAGCTCCATAACGGCTGCTTTCAAACGTAACTCATTCCTATACTTATTGATATCCATCTTGCACTGTGCTCTCAAGCCAACAGCAACTTTTATATAGCTAACATAGTAGTGGTGGTGGGGGTAAGTCAATGATTACGCAATCTATTGAATTATTCATTTATTAACATGCATTGACAAACACGTTTTTTATCTTTAGACATGGTTTGCAAAATATGATTATATAGCAAATTTACAACATTGAGCGCACAATAGTAATATTTCATTGATCCGTCAGTGATCAGATTTGCTCTGTAGTCTTCTGTCATGATGAGATAGCAATGTTGTTCACAGTTGTAGTTGTTGTAGGAAGTCATCACTTGTTTCTCCAGGTTGGGGAGATCTTGTTGCTCGAATGGAGATGATAGATCAATCACAGTAAAGTTGTCAGCCAGATTCTCCTCGTCTTCGTATTGGGGCTCCATCAGTTTGTGCAGCATGCTCAGTTTGTCATATCCATAGACATAGATTGTGTGAGCTGGTCCTACAATCTTCCGCCATCTTTCCAGTGCACTTCTCACAATTGGTCTTAGGTTGGAGTAGTATTCCCCCATATCATTATTGTCCGTCCATCTCAAGCCATGTTTAGCACTATGTGAATCATTCTCCTTACGTATACTAGTAGCCAGTACAGATTCAGAGTAGGGAGATCTGAAGAGAGAGTGCTGGCGTACAATGTGTGATTCTATAGCATGTTCAAGATACGCCATTTCCTTGACAACAAATTCGCCATTTCGTCCAGTGAATCCTTGAAAGTCTATCACAAAGTATGGTCCAAAACCTTCCACAGAGTCATGCCATGTTTCATTGCTGCTGCTGCTGCTGCTGCTGCTGCTGCTATCCTTTTCCTCTTCAAAGCTGATAAGTTTCATGATGTTGTCGATGCTGTCCTCAAGATTCATGCTGCGATGTTCACACAGTTGTGATGTCTCTGCACCTCATCCACAGCCTTTTTATAGTCGAGTTATCAGGCAATTTGAACTGTGCCTGTCATTGGTCGATACTCTTTGACCACTTCATGTATCATCAGACAGTAGGCACGTGTATTTGCAGGAATGTTATCAGTCATTTCAAATTCCACTCTGACATCAATGCTGCCAGTCTTGAGTGTTTCATTTTGACGTGAACAGTCAATTGGAAACAGCATCATTCTTCCATCTGCCAGAGCAGACTTCTCAAACAGTGGGTTGCTTGCTCGAAAATCTCCATGGTTGTAGACTCCATTGAAAGCTGTATACATATTGTAGACACGGTTGTCATCACCATCAATGCTTTCATACGGATAGTACTTGTTGTTCAGAAACACTCGAATGTCTTTCACATTGCACTTGTCAAACAATGATCCATTTGCATCTGCTCTTCCTCTTCTTCCAGTCTGCAGTCCAATCACAATGTATCTCGGCTTCTCATGTTGTGCAGTCGACTTGACAGTCCATGTATGTTTTGTAGCTTCGGGCATGGCCGGGTACTCATACAGCTCCCAATGTCGGAATGGTATTGATACAGGCGAGTCATTCTGCACCAATCGTAGCAGACGCAATCTTGCTTCATCGGCCACCTCCACATAGGGCATCTTCCACACAAGCTTCCGAATGTTGACAAGGCCTATTGTATTCAAGCAGTTTACGTTGTCAGCACTGCGTCTTAGCACCAGCTCCTGTTTCACATTGAGCAGCACACGTCTGTAGTCTTCGGCGAATCCCAGCAGATATCTAAGTGGTACATCCATGACGGTAGCGTTGGCTGCATTGGCGGCAAATGTAGTTAGACCTGTTGTAGCATTATACTTGTAGCCGGCTCCTTCCATCTTGGCTAGTTCTTCTCGTTCAAAGGTCATTGCATTCTTCATCAGGCTGGCAATGCCTGGGTTGCGTGTGCTGTCCACCTCAACTCCATTGATCTCATAGCGTATCTCCGAAAACAGGTTGGCAAAAAATCCAGAGACACATGGTGTGCCGGCCAGTGCAGCACCAGCTGCACTGGTTACTGTGTACTCAAGGTGTAGATAGCTCTCTGATGGTAGTGTGTAGATGTCCTGCTGCTGAATTGGTATCCTGATCTCATCATTGGCATTGAAGGTTGTGTTGTATGGCGAATGTGAATGATACTCAAAACCTGTGATGCGATCATCCGAAGATGGACCACTCTTTGTCACATCCAAAAGTCTCATTGTCGCTGTCGTGGATGTCGTCTGATAACAATACAACCTCTTTGCTCTAGATAATCGATGCTCCTTGATGTTAACTCAATGGCGGTCGATCGTTGAATGACGTTTAAAGCGCCTGCACCCCTTTTATTTCTTTCTGTCTCTGTCTCATACTGCTCAGCTCCACTCCAACCCCTCTTTTCAAATAGCAGCACCATATCACTCTCTTCTTCGTAAATGTAAGGTTATGTTTATCGGCTCCTCTCTAAAGTTCACCAGACGTCCGTTCTCATCAACAATCTCCAACGTAATGTTGCTGATCTGCTCGGCATCCACGGGTAAATAGACAACATTGCGCACAGACACAGCCATTTTATAGCCCGGGTCCACTGACGGGTAGAACTCATAGATAACATGATCCTTGATTCCATTCGAGTAGGAGCCGCTCACTATGTTACATTTCACACGCACCACATTGGGGCGGTTAATCATCATGGTTGAGTCACCTCTAGCCTCCTTATCAGCTTCCAGGATCCTGTTGAAGCCCAGCAATTTGCCTATTGAGTCAGGCGGGGTAAAGTCCAGCTTAGTATTGCACAGCACTATACATTTCAATGTTGACGTGTCCATAGCCATTTGTAGGTTAACTCCACGCTTATTCAATCTTGCCTCCAACAGTTCCTTGATCATGTTAAACTCAAAACTACCTTCAGGCAATGAAACAGTTTGCCAAACCTTTCCTTCTTCACTTGCATCTGCGCTCACACTTGCATCTGTGCTCACACTGGGAGACACTTTGTTTGCAGCACTGGTATCACCGCCCACAATGGGAAACACTTTCTTCTTTCCATCATTGAAGGTCAATCCTATGCTCCTGGTTTCTCTACTTTTTGGCTCTGTTTTACCAGTAAGACCCCATCTAAACCAATCAACGATTGTCATGTTGCTGCTATTAAGCTCTCCATGTGTCACGGAATGATCCTCGTCATGTGCCTCACCCGCTGGTGGAGCTAGGAAGCGTAATGTATTGTTGTAGCCAACCTCAACATTTGGAATAGAGTTACAGCTTGTGAAGCTGATAAGTCCCACTTCCCATACACCATTGCCTGTATCAATAGGCGGGTAGAATTCACTACTCAGCGTTGACTTGGTTCCTCCAAAGCAGAGCATCATCTTGATTGCTCAGTGTACTTCAACCTAATGACTGCTTACCACAATAATTGAGAGGTTTTATACTAATAATGAAAAAACAGTTGTGTTTAGATTCATAATTTATTTAACAATCAACTAAAAATTTCAAACATAAATGTCCACATATGTGAGAGTAGAGATCCTCCTGCTTCCGATCATAGTTGTACTCAATCCTCGTCGCTGCTGCTGATCCTCGATGCATGTAGTCAATAAATTCTTGTGGTGGTCTCAGGTTGCCAAAGCCGTCAAAGTAGTGAACGTTGCCATCCTTCTTAACATAGCACACCCAATGTGTGCCAGGTCCTTTGCTGTCATCCAGGTTGATGATGCCACACTCCCTCCTCAGCGGTCCTTCAGCAGGTAGAGCATCTCGCATAAACACTCCTCGAAATTTCTTTAGCTTCAAACGGCATGCATACTTGTAGAGGTCTGCATCGGTCAGTGCTCGGTCTGGTAGAGCAATCATCTTCTGCCGCCGCATCGACGGCGACGAGCCCCGTTTCCCATCTTTTGACGTCTCAGGTACAGGCCTCGACCCTTGGTTGATACCGCTGTTCTCCTCCTCTTGGTTCCAGTCCTCCTCCTCTTCCTCTTGGGTCCAGTTCTCCTTTTAGCTCCTCCACCAAACTTTGCCTTGGCTTTCATAATGTTGGTCACTGCTAGTGCTGCGGCCTTTTCCAAAACACCTGCGTCCGATGATTTCACTCGACTCCAAGCTCGTTCAGCCAAGATCCGGTCTGCCGCTGCTCTGCTAGCAGTATCACTATTCCTTGAGTATGCAATGTCGTGCTGCTTACAAGCTTGGTCAAGTCTGTTGACACCTGGATCACCTCTTGCCAATCGCTTCTCAAGCTTTGTACCTGGTCCACAGTACTGGTAGCCGGGCAGATGAAGTTCTATGGGTAGTACGTCTATTGCCTTGTTGACTATTGCACCTGCAGCGTCTGTGATTGCAGAAAGTACTCCTCTTCCTTTGTAGCTCTTCCTCTCTCGAAGGGCAGCAGCCATCTAATGTTGATCAGCAGCTTGGTCATCCGGTTTTATACCCTCATGGATTCCCAAAGCCTGTAACACTTTATCTCTCAACTGCTCTCTACTCAAAGTGTGGTTTTCAGGTGACCAAATAATGTTCATGATGGTAGTGAAACACTTTTTAACTACAACCCTTGAATGCTCATCTAACCTTTTTTCCAAATACTTTTTGTTGACTCCATCACCATCTTGGATTGGATCATTAACATCCATGAGGACTGCATTGTTCAAGCTTACAAAAATCTGCAATGTTTCAGTGTCCTGAGTCTTTGGCAGCCAATCCCATAGCATATTCTGGCACACTTTTAGGTTAACAGCATCCTTTTCATTGCGTGGGCTGCCAACATTGATCACTCTTCTTCCTCGGACGTTGATATTACCGAGGACGTCCATTATTCTTCTATCGCCGTTTGATGACATTACTTGAATGGTATGCACATGCTCAAGTTTACACGTTTTATCGGGCTAGAGTGCAGTGCTGCCAACTATGTAACCACCTTCCACCAACTCTTCTAGAATTGAATTAATTTCATTCTCATGTCCAGTGTTGCCAACTGCTTTGGACTGATCCAACAGTCTCAATCTGTCCACCAACTCATTGGGATCATCATAGTAGATGTACTCAATCCGACTATCGGCTACCAAATTGAATGGTGCCTTGAGTCCTCGTCCAGCAACCGAAGTATCTGAAGATGATGATGCATCGCCATGTTTCACTTCTCGAAGCTTTTTGATTACATTCTTGTATTTGGGATTGTTATAGTTCACAATTTTTCCATATGCGCGATAGCCTGCCCTGTACACATTGGTTAGGCTCAACACACTCTTGTAGACCTTCTCATCACTTTTTTTCACCTTTCTGAAGTCGGGATGTTTCTTGAAAATCAGCTCGCATATTCCCGGTGTGACATTGAACGTTTTCTCTTCATTTTCATTGTTTGGATTGCTCAGTATAATCTTGTCCCCATTTGGTCCAAAGGTTAGCAGCTTGTTACCGAGAAATAGGCTATTATTCTCCACTCTTGGTCCAAACTTTCTATCACTGTTACCATCTCTGTTGTCCATCGATGCTTTAACATATTCTCCTACAGCTGTTCCAGCCAGTTCAGATTGGGCAAAGCTTTCATCAATTTCCTCCTGGGTAGTATTCATCAACACATCCTCCTCCTCCTCCTCCTCCTCATCGATGGATGAGTCCTCCTCCTCCTCCAATTGACTTCTACCTTTCCACAATTTCCGTCCCACTCCTGATGTGCTTGCTGCAGGTATTTCAGCTGTTCCAACTGTCTCCAAGGTTTGCTCTTCTTCTTCTTCTACAATAGGTGATGCGGTAGGCCTCTCCCATTGTGGCTTACGTCCTTTCACTGCACCTAACTTGAATGGGTATGGTGAGCCGGGTGTAATTGGTGGTGTAGGAGGTACCATATGAGTTGATAGTGTACGTGCGAATGGGCGTGTCACTGCTGCTGGTGAAGGTGTTGGTGGTGGTGCTGGTGGTGGTGCTGCTGCTGCTGGGACACCCCGCTCCATGATAACATCTGAAATATTCTGGAGTGGCTCAATAATTGGTTTCAAACTTTTGATATGCTTCTCCTCAGTCAATGATCTGCCCAAAGTGATTTCCTTATGCTTCCTCTTGATGTTGCGTCGTAGCTGAGCAATCTCCATGATGGTTGGAGCGATGTCCTCCACAGTCTGCTTTCTTTTCCGCTGCTGCTTCACGTCCATCTCGATCGGTGTTCACTGACTGAATGAGCCTTTTCAGCTTATGCTTCAGCTAAAAAAGTGTCAAGACCGTTTCTGTAACGTCCGCTATTCTTGCCTGAGGCACTATCGATAACAAGGAATGCATGTGCAGACGAAGACCACACATCATCGCACATACTTTTGAATGCATCAAATGTCATGTCGGCTCCCACATGATCTCTGTACAAATGTTTCATATTGAGTTCATCCTGTTTGAATACAATCAGAAAATTGGCATTGTCACGTATCAATTGTTTTGGTATGCGACTGTAGGTCTGTGCCAAATAAAACACATCAACGTTGCTGTGCCGTCCAGTGGTGAAGTAGCGTCTGATGGCTTCCTGCTGCTCACAGATAACATCATCAAAAATGATTATTGAATTGGCGGGCAATTCGTGTGGTGCAGGTATCTCTTCACAGGTGTCACACTCGATGTAGTTCATTTTAGGTCCTAGTCCTTCCATCACAGTGCGCAAGAACTCGTATTTCGGTTGGAATGTTGTCTTGGAGAACAGATAGATGTTTGAGAAGCGTATACCATTTGGATCAAAAAGCATGTTGAACATTACATTAGTTTTACCACAACCCGATGGTCCGCATATGATACATCTCAGGTGGTGAGGGAACAAAGGTCCATGCCGCTTCTTGATGTTCATTTCCGGTCCAAGTCCACAACCACTTGCCACACGATCAAAGTCGATTATATTGAACTTGTGTCGACGTTGCACTACCTGTTTCATTACACCAAATCTGCTCTATCAATCCAAGAGTCGTGACTGCTATCGTATCCTTTCCAGCGCACCAACAGTTTATTACCTCTCCTCTTCAACACTTTTACAATTTCAAACACATCTGGCACTTTAGTTTTGACAATCTCTTCTGCATAGAATCCCCCTTGCACAGGTTGTCCTCCACTGTCTTCCAGCTCATACGTCACAGGTACAGTAGGTCTCACACGTGTGACAGTGAACAGTTCATTTGTCCAATTGGGTAGGTAACCCTTGTTGAACACGGTTTTATACTTGCTTATGCGCACCTTATCACCCGGTTCAATTGATTGACCAGGCCCAGGATAAAACCTGTTTCGCACCTTGTTCTGCAAACTCTTACGATATTCCTCACGCTGTTCTCTCAGTCTGCTCAAGAGTATAGTTTCATGCTTCTTCTTAACATCGGCTGGACACATGCCTATTGTACGATGTATCCTCTCATTGTATTCCTTCACCAGCATGTCAAGGATGTCTGTCCACTTGTAGGATCCTCTCTCAGTGAACTTGATCCACATTAAACGTTTCAGAGTCCTGTTGAAGCGTTCCACTATCGATGCCTTCTTATCTGAATACGTCGAATAGTGATTGACGTCATATTGTTTCACAAGTCTTGAAAACTTTGCATTGAACCACTCTTTGCCGTCATCCGTTTGAAGGTTTTCCATTGGATGCCGTTCGAATATAGGACGCATTGCCTTGACCACTTCCTCGGATGTCTTTGTCTTTATCGGTAACGCATATGCATACTTGCTGAGACAGTTTATAATAGTGATGATGTATTTGTAACCTTTGTTCTGCTTTGAGTATGGTATCATTTCAACAAGGTCAGCTTGATAGAGGTCGTCAAGACCTTTCACTGTAACCATCCTCATCGGAAAATTCCGACGAGCTGGCATGTGCAGTTCACGTGCTATCACACTCTTCTCCATACTGATGCCCATCAAGTGAACACGTGCCTTTATATATAGTTGTTTTTACACAGCACATGATGTGCGTCATACTCTGTTATCATTCCAACACTTTTGACATTGAAGTATGTTAGCATGACCTTTTTGAACCTGATTGCTAACACATTCGAGTTAATTGGCATTTAAAATGATATGCGTCGGCATAATCTTTTTTGAAGCTGATTGCTAACACAATCGACCCAATTGTCATTGAAAAGGATGTGCGTCATCATGACCTTCCATGCTATCATTCCCATTGTGCAACACTTTTGACATTTGCGTCAGCTAACCTTTCTCTCATGCTTTCCTAGAAAGATCACTTTATCATTCAGCCTGCATTGTTTGTCAGTTGCTATCACCTTAACCTTTTTGAACTTGTTTACTAAGACATGATGTTTTTGATATCTCGCTTTAGTATATATACTGCCCAAAAATTCAATCAAATTCAGTCTTCACATCAGAGTTATAGAGAGAGTGATCTCAGTGTTCTCTTAGTGTTCAACCAGACGGAATGGATCCAACCCAGCAGTTATCTTCCATAGTGGACAAAGCATTAGCTGTGTTCAAAGAGGAGCTCCTCAGGCAGTTGCAAACTACGCCTAGGACTGCCAATACCAGCACTGCCACTGTTGCTGCTCAAGATGCTGCTGCTCAAGATGTTGCTGCTCAAGATGTTGCTGCTCAAGATGTTGCTGCTCAAGATGTTGCTGCTCAAGATGTAGCTGCTCAAGATGTCACTGCTGCTGCTCAAGTTGTCAGTGCTGCCGGCTCCTCCACCACAGCAGTATCACTTCCCAGCAGTGGTATGCAGGCGATAATTGAGGAGATGCTTTCCGCCTGGGAATCCATTCCTAACTTGGAAAGCACTCCAACAGTTGAACGACAGTCATCGCCACCGGCAAAACGACAATATCTGCAGCCAGCATCAAGGCGAGCACCACCTGCATCAAGGCAGTCATCGTCGGCATCAAGGCGACCACCGCAAGCATTGAGGCAGTCACCCCCACCATCAGCAGCAAGGCGACCACCACCTGCATCAATGCAGTCGCCCCCACCGCAAGCATCAAGGCAGTTACCCTCACCACCAGCATCAAGGCAGTCGCCACCGGCATCAAGGCAGTTACCCTCACCACCGGCATCAAGGCAGTTACCCTCACCACCGGCATCAAGGCAGTCGCCCCAAGCGACAAGGCAGTTACCCCCACCACCACCGGCATCAAGGCAGTTTCCCCCACCACCACCAGCATCAAGGCAGTTTCCCCCACCAGCATCAAGGCAGTTTCCCCCACCACCACCAGCATCAAGGCAGTCGCCCCCAGCATCAAGGCAGTCGCCCCCAGCATCAAGGCAGTTACCCCCACCAGCATCAAGGCAGTCGCCCCCAGCATCAGGTCAGTGGCAGCAGCATCCTCAGCAGCCCATTATACCTCCACATCGGGCCCCACAAATTCCTAGCATGGCATGGCGGGGCAGCATTGGCCGTCCATCGCATCGTGAGCTGGAACTCCAGCGTAGAGTTTTAATCAGTGCGATGGATATGTATGCCCCGCTGCCAGCATACGGCTCCAATTATGTTGGGGCTGATGAAATTGTGGCACGGTTAATGAGGCATCGCCGCTTCAGGACGCTGCATGGGCTGCTGAAATTGGAGCTGGCGGCCTACAGTTATGAGGCGATAAACAAGCAGCTGGCCATTGCTTGGGGGGTAATTATGAAATCGATCGGTCTGCTGAAGGCGGCTGCTTCACTAGAAATTACCAACCCTGAACTTAGCCCAATAGAGTTGAGATACTCAGTTATTGGACCGAGAAAGTTGGAAAATGTCATCAAAAACAAAAGGGTTATCGATGAAGAAACAGCTGTCTTATTATTACGCAGGGAAAATATAACTGCACTTTGCGCCCCAAGGTGCGATATTGAGCAAGTTCTATATGAACTTCGAATTGGCTGAAAAAATTGTATATTCTAAAATAAACATGTTTCTGATAATCTTTCATCTTTTCATTTTCTACCTCCTACACTGGTGTGCAGCTTGTCTCAGCCTCACATGGACTGATGCAAATAGAAAATCGTCTTGCATATAGACATGTCCTGCATAGCTGTGACGTCATACAGACAAGTTGAATGCAAGATGATCTTCTATTTGCAACAGCCCACATGGACGATCTTGCATAATGTTGTGCAACAGACAAATATAAAATCGACTTGCACATAGACAGGTTTTTTCCTGCATGTTGTCATACAGGCAAGTTGAATGCAAGCTGATTTTCTATTTGTCTTTGTAACATCACACACATGGACTTTAAGATCTTGCATAATGTTGTGCAATGGTACACTCACAGACATGTCCTGCATGATGTCATACAGACAAGTTGAATGCAAGATCTATTTGCAACAGACACAGCCCCCCACATGGACTCGTCTTATAGAGTAATCTTGGTTTTTTAAAAAATGAGCATGGTTATTGAATACAATTCTTTATTATTATCAAGAAATACTGTTAGAGGCTGATGTCATTCAAAACTAGTTAATTTCAAAACAAAACGAAACAATTTCATTCAGAACAGAGTTAATGTCAATCAAGTCTATCAATCACCACCCACTTGCGGAAATTTCTCAAGTATTGCAACATATCACAATATGATGTACTAGATGGGAACTCCACATATACTGTTCTCCCATTGATGCAGAGGCGTACTTCCGAAGCATCGTAGAAGGCATTCTCCATTGTCTGCAGGAAATAGTCAGTTGTTCGAAATGGTTCATAGTATTGTCCTCCAATGGCGAATACTGGCAGCACAATCCATTTGCTGCTCACTGGTGATGAACAAGTATCACATCTGCAGTATAGGCAGTATGAATCCATTGGTGGCAGTCACAGGGTATCCTTCAGCTCGTGCTACAGTTGATGCTGATGCTGCTGCAGTTGACACGTCCTCTCAGTACGGCTCACAAACCTCTTCTGATCGGATGATGATGATGATGGGCGGATACATGTGTGCAAATGCGCAGTGGCTAATGTCAATCGAGTATATCAAGCACCACCCACTTTCTGAGCATTCCCAAGTCATTCTGCATCTCACGATAAGTGTGACCATATGGGAACTCCACATATACTGTTGTTCTATTGGTACACAACATCACTGATGAAGCAAAATGGAAGGTTCTCTTCATTACTTGCAGAAAATTTTTGATTGTCAAGAATGGTTCAGGCTCTTGTCCTCCAACAGTGAATATAGGCTGCACAATCCATTTGTTGCATGAGGTTAGTGAACAAGTACCACATTTGCAGTATGGCTTAAATTCGTGAGTTTGCTCCATTGCTGATTGGTGGCGGTTGTCTGTAGATTTCTCTGCAATAGGTGTCACAAGTATCCTTCAGCCCGTCAGGTGCTACAGCTGTTGTTGTTGCTGGTGCTGCAGTTGACACGTCCTCACAGTACAGCTCACAAACCTCTTCTGATCTGCTGATGATGGTCTCAAGGAAGTCTAGTGATGAAAATGATGAGTGGATGCAGGTGCGCAGATTTTGTGTGCAGTGGAATCTTTGGCACAGCTCTTTGTCCAAGTTTTTCCCTCCAGCCAACTTCATATACCACTCGTTGACGTCACGACCCATTGCATCAATAGCATCCTGAGTTGTATTCCGATGTAGCACCATTCTTGACATCAGGCACTGACGCATGTGAAACTTGTTTGCTTGATCAAGGCCATGATCTCGTTGCCACAGGAAAGTCTGAGTCCTATACTTTGGATCCAGTTGGCTAGTGTAGACGCTTGTAGCCAGCACGAGATACAGCACAGCTCGAATCATGATTGCTTATGCCAAATGCTTGCTCTTCCTCCCATATTTATACTAAAGTTTATGCAGACTCAGCAATTTCTTATCAGTGGATGTGTGACTCATGTCTTCTACTCCTTTTCCAACAATGCTCTGAGTATACTGTGCTGTGATATCCCGCCATTTGTAAAGTCATCATATTCCTTGTAATCATCAACATTGAAATCAGCAACACATGATTGTTTAGCTGGTGGCTCATCATCATCGGATATGTGGATCACTCGACTGCTATCTGCTGCCGCTGGCTCATCATCATCAGATATGTGGATCACTTGACTAGTACTGCTATCTGCTGCCGAACGTTTGCAACTACCTTGTTCTATCTTAAGAACATCTGTTGGTACAAACGGTACTGTTGATGAAGTTGATGCTTTTGCTGTCATTGACAACAATGTTCTAGATGCCTCCATAGTTGATATGTTTTCTTCTATTGCTGTATCTGCTGCTATCAATGCTGCCCTTGATGCTGCTTCATTTTCTTGATCATTCTCAGTGTTGTACTCCTCCGCCTCCTCCTCCTCCACCACCGCCTCATCCTCAAACCCATCATCACTGAATACTGGAGCTTCATTGACAATGTTGCGATGTCCATATGCAAGAGTAGTGATTCCATCTTCAAGAATGAACCGTTTTTCATCAGCCTTGCTGAGCGCTTTCTTCTTCTGAATGGTGGTCATGATTCTATGTTTCCTGGTACAGAACATCACCTGATCTCTATAGATGTCCTTCTCACCATAGAGACAGTCAATGTAGTCCTGAAAGACTATGTACCGTTCTGCATCAGGATGACTTTTTGGGAGCTCCTGTCCAAGAATTGGCCGTCTCACTCCCTTTGCTTTCTTGATAAGGCCACTCTTCAGTTGTGTCTCATCTGTAACATAGCATCTGCAGGCATACAGCTTGGAGCGCAGGCCGACATACTCATAGGGGGCTCGAGCTGCATACTCATCCTTGAATTTCCCCAGTACCATCTTGTTTGTCTCAGAGTAGCATGGGTGGTTGGCCGGGTACTCTGATGTATCGAATACGTTTCTCAACTTGTCTATATTCATGATATCCATATACATATCTTCAGTTTGGACATTGTAGAACAAGCTGTCAGTGTCCTGGTATAACAGTTTGAGTCGGTTTCCATAAATAGGTTTCATCACATCGTAGTGAAACTCGTACATTAGAATTTTGCTCACATCAAGTACAGTCAGTCCAATATATATCGGCTTGTTCAATACAACCTTGTCTTGATGGAGTGTTACAGCGCATATGTTGTCACCAAATATGATGCGATCTTTGAATGTTGGACGTGCCACCAGCCTCTTCAACCTCCTCTCACAATTGACCAGCTCCATGTTCATCCGGTTCTTAACATTCTCCATTGTTTTTCCAAAGACCGCATTATTCATTAGCTTGAAGAAATTCTTTTCAAATTTGTTTGCTGATTTCTGACGTAGTTGTGTGTTGAGTTGAATGTATGGGGCCAAAAAGTCTTCTTGCTGGAATGAAATTCCACGGTGAACTTTGACAATTTTCAGTCCATGATTCACAGCCTGTTTCAGGAGTCTATAATGACATACATACTCCTTGCGGTTCTGCAGCGTTGTCATTAGCCTCACATATCCTGACTTGGGAGTCTTCTGGCTCTCTGGAAGAAAAGGGAAGTCGTTGTGATCATCCTGTAGCTCTTGAGGATACTCAACGTCAACTTCTAGGATGTATCCCATTCGCTGATTGTCTGGGATTCTATCTATATGAGCAGCCACCTCCTCCAGTTCCTCTTGACACATCCATTGAAATTTTCGGCAAGGTAGTGGGTTGCTCATAGCCCATCCATAAAGATTGTTGGCATCGGTGTACAGCAAGTAGGATATTGGTTTCTCTGGATCCAGTGGTGCACCTGTGTATTTGTTGTTGGCAATCGAATGGCGGTGGACACATGTGGTTATTCCTCCTCGGATACCTCTTTCAACAAACATGTACATATCGTAATCGCTGAGAAGTTCCAATTCCACCTGGGTGTATTTCAGCATGGCATCAAATGAGAATCCTGGTGCAGTGAAGTAGTTGGCACAGTCAAGATTGTAGTTTTTTATGCACATGTCCCTGAAACTTTCAAACACATCAGCCAAGAGTAGAACATCCGTCTTTAGGTAGAGGTCGCTGTAGTCCCCTAGTGTTCTACATCCAAAATGTTGCCAGACCAATTGTGCATGGGCGTAGTCCTCATCACTGATTCCACGATCTGTCAGCTTGCTGAAGAATGCTTCCTTTGGTGGTAGGGAAGTTTCTCCAAGTTTCTCCCATGAATCGCAATAATCATAAGGGAATACTCCTTTACGTGTCACAAGATCGAGTCTTGTCTTGAAATGTTTAGCGGTATGTTTCAGCACATTTGGAATGTCCGTGTCATTATGTGCAGACTTGCGCAAATTTGATACCAATGTATCCAAACTGTCCGGTGTGAATCTGAATGTATCTATGAATCTCAGGTGGAGTCGATTGGAAACGTGTTTAGTGAAGCTGATGTACTTTTCAGATGTGTTTGGAATGACTTTGATCCTATTCTTGTCGGCACCGAGTTCAGGAATGAGCAGATGTGTATCATAGTTGGATGAATTGTGTAGAAAAACTGGAATGAAGGTCTGGCGCTGTCTTTCCAGATTGCATGGATTGCACAGTGCATTTCTATAGAAGCCAGTCATATGACAATGATCATACACTTTGTCTCTTCCAAACTTTTTACCACAAGCTTCGCAGTGTGTAGCAGCATCATGTGCAGCTTGTTGTTGATCGGTGAGTGGCAACATTATAATACTCAACTGGTCCATGGTGTCAGCAATAAGTTTTGCATAGTGGCTGAGCTGACTCATGAAATGTTCGGCTGCATTGGGACCTCTGTAGACAATCGGTTCTTGAGGTATGTAATGGCTCAGTGTCAGCCATGAAGGAAATTGTGTCTCATCTCTCACAAAGTACATGCAATAGCTCATTGCATTGTGGTATTGTATCACTTTTGTCTGCTTCCCAATCCATCTCTCTGGAGCTTCCCCCTCCACATCACCCTCTTCTAGGGCGGGTGTCTCCAGCAGACACTCAAAGTCTGCATACACTACAAGTGGCAGTCTGAACTTCCTCAAGTGCTTCTCAAACTTCAATGTTGGCAGTTTTCCATCTTTCAGCTGTGGCATGATCATCCTAGCCGTCTTGTTGTTGGCACAATACTTCTCATGTTCTGCCATCCTTTGCTCACCATCATTAGCAAGAGTGTAGTGGGTGAAGCAGCGTCTGCAGATAATTATACGATGCCCATGTTTTGTCAGCTGTGAACTCAGAAGTCTCTCAAAATCTTTGATCCAGCAGTAGTGGGTGTTGATTTGTGGATCCTTGTTTGCATCTTCAGCATCCTGCAGCGAATCGTTAGTCTGTGCACCATCATCTTCAACAGCCTCACCCAGTAGCAGAAGATCAAAGTGCTCAGTCTTCATGGTATCGGTGACTCGTCTGGGGAAGATGTTATTATCGGAGTCGACTGCATACACGTTGACAGAGACTGTAGGGTTATCCTTCTCGAACCTATCAATCTGGTTTATAGTTGTCGGGAAAGTGATGCCTTTAAAGTTGTATTTCTCCCGAAGATTGAAGTATCGCTCGTTGACTCGTTGGGGATCTTTTCCTTGGACATGCTTAGCGAGGATCGCCCACATGAAACATTGTTGGTCCTCATTCCTCGGATTGATGATGGCTCTCCTTGCAGCTAGCTTGGGCGGGGTAATGATGTATGAAGAGCCTCTAAGGGGAATATGTTTGCTGATCCTTATGAGTAGTCCATCAATCTGTAGCAGTGTCCATCCACTGGATTTCCCTTCGAACATAGCCTCCTCTTCCAGCATCTTCTGGCAAGCCATCTCCACTTGATGAGGCAGCGTGAGAACGGTGAATGCAGCATAGTTCGGTGTTTTGAAAGCGATGTCCTGCACCTCCTCCACCTCTTCATTGTTCGGATCAAGGTAGCACTTGTGATAAGTTGCCTCCAGCACCAAATTGAATTTGATTGCACCATGCTCCTGGATTTCTGCTGTCAGGACGCTGTTGATCTTCTCCTCCAAGTTGTCAAGGAAGGACTGGAAATCCTTTTGAGGACTTGTAGAACACTGGTTGTTGAAGAACAGGGTTCGAAGATTGCTGTTGAACGCCTCCTCCAGCAAAACGAAGTCGTCACACTTTTCCTGAGTCTGCTGGCAGCGTCTTCTCTTGTTAAGGGACATGGTAAGCTGGAATGAAACAATATGCATTAGACATTGACAAATGAAATTGTAAGATAGTTGCAGCTTTCCTGGAATGAAACGATATGCATTAGAAGATAGTTCCTTTAACAATATACATTAACAAATTTCAAGTTGCCCAAACACTATGCATTAGCAGTTGGTAAGTGGAAAAGCATTTATAAGTGCAAGCATAAGGATGCATTAATTGCAAAGAGTACTTACTTTGAAAGTTGATCAAGACCGGAGCACAAGAAGCACAAGGAGCACAAGACTGGAGCACAAGAAGCTGGAGCACAGTAGTTGGCTGTCTGGTGTGAGAGAGCAGTGTATGATAACTCCAAAAGAACACCCAGCTTATATACTCTAGCCAGTACCTCCCACCCTCGACCCCCACCCCCAACCCCCACCCCCACCCCCACCCCCCACCCCCACCCATAGCCTGAACAGGTGACAGTCCCAGTTTTTTTTTTTTTTTTTTTTTTTTTTTTTTCATTTTTTTTTTTTTTTTTTTTTAATTTTTTTTTTTTTCATTTTTTTTTTTTTTTTTTTCATTTTTTTTTTTTTTTTTTTTCATTTTTTTTTCTTTTTTTTTTTTCAAGGTCAAGGTCAGGGTCAAGGTCAGGGTCAAGGTCATGGTCAAAGGTCAAAGGTCAAGGATGCGCCAAAAGCGGCAAAATGTAACTACTCCCCCCCCCCCGAAATTTGATCCTGGCTAAGCCACTGCCCACCCCCCCCCCCTTGGTGAGCCCCCCCCGAAATCTAATCCTGGCTACGCCAGTGCTAGATATTCTTCCTATACTGGTATCGAGACTCTGCAATTGAATTTTTCTTTTTCAAAAACAAATTCTTTCTATATTTCTCAGGTGATTTACTGTAATATATGTAAATTTTTTAGTCACTGGCATCTATTTCAATCACCTTCTTTGTTTATATTTAAACAGCGCATAAAAAAGTGGCTGTTTGAGTCACCAATAGAAGAGGCTGACCTTATAAAAACAAATTATCAGCTCCAACGTTGATGATTAATTGACTCAATAATCGACTGGCTGACTGACCAACTGACTGACTTTCTTACTGACTGACTCATTGACTGACCTTTCGTCCAAACACTGTTCACCCCCCACCCTGTAGAACCGGCCATCTCGACAAAAAAATATCAAAGCACGTGATAAAGCGCTATTGTGTCCTGGAATACTACCACTAGTGGTGTTGTATTATGTTTGTTGTATCTATTCTTTTTTCAATTCATTCTTCCTGAAAATTCATCAATGACTTTGGTCCACAAATGTAGATGGTAACCCAGCAAAAGCACAGGCATATAAATAGCCTATGTTTGCTGATTCCACAGGACCAGCTTTATTAATATATGGAGGTATATTTCATGTTATAGGCTAATTGAGTGGTTCAAATAAATCTTCATATAACGTCTGTATTATGTATGTATCATGTACAATTTTTAAATCGAATAAATTTGATTTGATTTGATTGTATGATTATCAGTGATCTAAATTGGCGAATTGGAAGAGGACAAAAGATCCCATGACGTATTGATTCTTCTGGATTCTCACTGTCTTATTTGAAGACTTGAACATTTTTGTCTTGCCCAAGGAGACAGTCAGGGTGGATTTACCTATGCAGGAGGTCAAGGGTGATCAATTATTGGTATTATTTGTGCCATAACAAAACACTGTCTTGAGGTTTTCAGCGCTTTTATGGTGTGCAATAAATTGTTCTCAGATCACTTTCCAATTAAGGGCACATTGAAGTTTGTGAGAGGAGGTTTCACTTCATAAGGCTGCTTTATTTTGGCTCTGAACTTGTTGCCAAAATTGAAGTAGGTTCTCAGCAAGAAGGATTTATATCAGAGGAGGACATCAGAGCTAGTGAGACAGAAAAGTTGGCTTGCTGATGTGATTCAGATACAAGGACATTGATGAAAATTATCTATGAGTGTTCTCAGCGGCGGTGTGGATCTGTGAGAGGAAAATTCAAACAGGTGTGGTTTGATTGTGAATGTAGCAGTGCACAGGCCAGAGTGATAAATCTTCTTTTTTTCATTTTGGCAAACAAACTCAGAAGTAAACAGGTGGAGATTCATGGAATGTTGACAGTCTCTATAAAGGACTTTGTTTTAACAAAAAAAGCAGTATTGGGGAAAACAACTTGAGCAGTCTCTAGAGCTGAAAATTCCAAAAAAAATTGGGCGACCCTCCACAGATAAGAAATTTATAATGAGTTGATAGAAGTATTGTGAGTGATATGTGGAGGTTTCACTTCATTAGGCTGCTTAACTCTCTAGGGTGCAGTAAGAAAATGCTTAGACTGTGATAATACATTGTGGATAATAATGTTAGATAAGGACTTTACTATGACAGATCATTCAAAAATTTTAAAAACCCTGAAAGATAACAGAGCGCCAGGCGAAGCAAATGAGTTTCATAAGAATGATCCTAACAAATTTTTAATTTTTCTCTTAGAGGTTTTTTGTATTTTCAATCGTAATAAGGTTCCAGGGGGATATGAAAATATATTACTAACAATAATTAAAAAAGGGGATGAGAGTGTTTTTTCAACTATCATTTGGAAATTTAAAGTGCAAGATCATTGCAGGTCTATTGTTGAGGAGGCTGTCATATTGGATTGGAATAAAGAATAAATTGGAGGAATTGAACATTTTTTGAAAGGTATACTCAACAGTTGACTACAACATATTTATACACACTCATGAATTCAGTGAAAATAAAATTATCAACCAAATACAGGAAAGTTAATGCATTTTCTATGGATTTCTTAGCAACTTTTGACTGCATTGACAGGCAAGCACTATTCTACAAACTCTATTCTAAGGCCCATTTCACACACATCGATTTCATCCAATTGGTAAAATCTTGTTGGTTTACACTCCAACAGTGGCTTGAAGAAATAAATGAGGCTCTTCACACACATCGATATTATGCCAAACGGTAATGACAACCGTCCGTTGCCGTGAAGCTGCCATCCAATGTCTCGACCAGGACAGTCGCCATTCGGTAGGCAATGGGTAGAGGTATAGAGTTTGCTTCCGACTATCAGAGAAGAAGGTTCTCTAGCTCTGGCTCAGTAAACAATCTTATTGCTCGTGCCGTTCAATTTCACCGTTAAAACTTGTAAAATGAGCAACACTTGTTTTAAGTGTAATTTAAAAATTTGATTGAATGTTCCAAGTGCGGTGACTGTTTCCATTTGGAGTGCTGTCATATCGGCAATGTGGATAATCTACGAAAAATGGGAAGCAGGAAATCGACATGGAGGTGTGAAAAGTGTAAAGACTCTACCCCACAAGTACAGACGAATTTAACCTTGGATATGCATGATAGTGGACTCAGTACATTGGCCAAGGCAATAGCAGACCTTAGTGTTGAAATAGACTCTAAATTTGAAAAAGTTGAATCTTCAATTGCTGGTTTACGGTCGGAAATCAATACTTTTCGCAAAGAAATGAACACCGTAAAAAGTTAATGTGCCAAGGTTAAAGAAGACTGTGAGCTCCTTCTGTCTGAGAACTCGAGTTTGAAAAGGCAACTCGACCAAATGCAGCAATACACAAGACTGACCAATATCGAAATATCGGGAGTGCCTAAAACTAAGGATGAAAATGTGTATTATGTAGTTGAAAAACTCTCGGAAATTTTGAAAGTACCATTTCAACATTCTGATATTTCCATCGCACACAGACTCCCTAAAACTAAAGGCGCTCCCATCCATCTATCATCGTGAAATTTGTATCAAGAAGAGTTCATGCTGGATTCTGCTCGAAAGATCAAAGGAATTCAGACCAATCTACTTCATAGTTCTTTTAAAGAGGTAAACGAACATCTCATGGTTGACAACAAAATAATCCTTGGGATAGCCAAGAACTGTGTAAAGCAAAGAAAGCTGGCATTCGCATGGGTTTGAGATGGCAAGATATTTGTCAGGAAAACTTGTGACGGTCCTATTCGGAAAGTACTGGATCCAGTAGACCTGGATAAGGAATGGTGAAGTGCATGTTTTTTTTTACTGTTAGTTACTGAAAGATTCCTTTTCAAGGGTTATGGAATCCGAGAAACTGTTTTTTTTTCATGATATCAGAATATTATCGATAATAATTTACAATCACTTTACAGTATTTTTTTTCTTCACCTCGAATCAAGTGAAATGAACTATTTTTTTTAATTATTTTATAAAAACTTAACTGTTCCTAAACCGTAGTGAACAGGACTATGCTTTGCCTTTTCTTGAAATCTTCGTTTTTTCGTATAACTTTTACAAATAGGCTACTCTGAGTACTTATAATAACTGATAACTATCTGTTCGATGACCTTTATCTAAATTATTCATTCAGAGGCTAGTGATTATGTTATTTTTTATTGTTATACACTTCGGCTTCTTTATATATGAAAAATGTAAGCAGGGATAATGCAGGCTAAATTTTGATTCGTGAAGTTAGGATTTAATTTTTTATTTCTCTACATGAGCAACTTAACTTTTTTTAAATGCTGTGGAATTTATCTTTGTTAAATTTTTCTACTTCATTATACAATAATTTTCACTCATTATACAATAATGATATAGCCTAGTTTATTCAAGAAGTGTGTAGAAAAGCGTTAATTCTATTACGAGATGCTTGAGCATTCTGTATAATAATTATAAATATTCATCATTTTTTTTTTTTTTTGTAGATTACGTCTTGGAGACTCCAGTTAAGGAGTATAAGACAAGTCAGATCAACAATATTATACACTAGATACCATAATTACTTCAATTAGTTGAGGTGAGGCTTAATTTTGATGTGAAAGGAACTCTTGTACACTATAAAAAGCTTTATCAACTAAATATTTTTTCAATTGTTTTTTTAAATATTTCTATATTTTCAAGACTCTTTAAAAACTGTGGTAGCTTGTTGTAGAATTTCCTACCAATATAACTAGGTTTTTGTTTGAATAAGCTACTATTGTGACTCACCAAGTGATAATCTACTCGGCTTCTTGTATTATAATCATGTACATCAAGATTTTGGTTAATATCATTCGTTTCTACATATAAAGTAGCTTCATACACATATAAGCAGGGTACAGTTAGGAGACCAAGTCTCTTGAACAACGGCCTTCATGAATCTAATCTATTTACTCTTTCTATACACCTAACCGCTTTCTTTTGGATCTTAAACACCCTATCAAGATTTTGTTTTGATGAATTACCCCATACTAAGATAGCATACCTAATATGTGACAGTAAGAGCCCATGGTAAGCTGTAAAAAGTAACTTTTTGTCATTCAATCTAGCGAGCTGTCGCAGGACAAATACCCCAGATGAAATTTTACAACATATTTTCTCAATGTATGGAGCCCAGGTCAATCGTCTATCCAAAACAATCCATCCAAAACAATTTGCACCCATGAATGGATGTATGACCCATCAAAGTAATTTTTATTTTTGTTTAGTCTGTCTTGCTTCTGTGCATTGTTAAATCACGGATACTCAAAAAGGAAAATAATTATTTCAATTCATTGGATTTACTCGCATACTTGCAAGGAACTTCTTTTTTAAACCGTAGTGAAATGATGTAAATGTCTTTATTCTTTTAAACTAATTAATGATAATATTATTTGACTAAATCAATTGATATAGTTGGAAAAATTGGTTATCTGAACTAAGACAAAGATCTGATGCATTATTTCTTGTATGGTTGCTGTATATATCAAGTGGTTAGATACTAAGTTCTCAAGAACAGGAATTAATGCTTGTTTTGTTAGTTAGATTAATTCTATTTTATTAGGTTACTGTAACGGTACGAGCGAATGTGAGCTATGGATGTTTTGGATGATTTAACTGATTATAGGCATATTAGTTGTAGTGTGTTTGATGAATGTTGTGTGTATGGTGATTTCCTTAGAGTGAATGAGATGAATAGTTTTAGTATAATACACGCATGAATATACGAAGTTTTAATGGGAACTTCGATGAGTTTCTGAGTCTCCTAGATAGCAATGAATACAAAAAATACTATCTGTATCTGTATCTACAGATAGTATCTGTATTCATTGTAGATAGTGTAGAATATAAGTTCGATGTTATTTTTCTGACTGAAACTTGGATGAATGAGGATGATAGTGTGAACCAACTGAATGGATATTTGTCATATCAGACCTCGAGTAAGTAAATGAAAATGATGGAATAATAATCTATATTAATTCAAAACTGTCGTCTTCCTGTCAGGAGGTTGACGTCGGGGGTTGCGTTGTTTGAATTTGGACTGTGATAAGGATAATCAATGCTACAATCTGCTTTGCATCTATTGCTGCCACAGTGCTGACATGGCTGGTTTTATCGCTGGTTTGGAAGGCAGATCAGATACTGTGGCCTGTGGGTCTGATAATAATAAAATTCAGGTAATTGTCGGTGACATAAACTGCGATATTCTCAATGAGCAAACGGGAGTGTCTCACATCATCTAGATTTCAGATCGTCTAGGTGCTATTTTAGAACGAATCTGGAGTATGTGAGACGGCTGGAAGTATCATGCGCTGACCGTCTCAGATCGTCTAGTGTCTCACTTCCTCTATAATTCATATCGACTAGGTTCCATAGTAGCCAGGCCGGTACAGCCAGCTACTGACTAAAATAGAGCCCGCCAGCTGTAATCACCCATTCTAATTATTCCATATCGTTTCACAATGCCATTTCACTATCTGAATGCCAACGAAAAAAAATAAATTTGGTACCTTAAAAATAAGGTGAACCTTCTTCTCTTTGAATTAGGTTCAGAGTTTACAAGTTGGATAAATAAAACTAAGCACTTAGTTCCTTTCAAGCTGTTTAACGATTTCGTTTTTCTTCTACAGTTATTCACTGTTATTCTTTCAATGTTGCTATAGTGCTATATTTACAAAGTTTCATTTTGATGTACAGAATACAACGTTTTCAATATAGGCCTACAGTAATATTTAGCTTAATTTATAACAGAAATATACAATGCCATGGATAATTGCTATCCTTTACACTGGATAAATATACTGCAAATACTTTCAATGACTTACATTAAGAATAACTATTTATGTTATAATAACTTACAATTAAGGGAAAGGCTCCTTTGAGCCGGCCTTTGGTTAGAGTCAGTTAGAGACATTATATTCTATATCATATGTCAGAATTGAATTACTTTGATTTCAGCTCTAACTGAAAATCATAAATTCAAATCAATTTTTCAAATATGAGTAGCTTTGGATAAACTCTACATAAAAAATATTTCTTATTGATTTCATAATTCCTAATTCATGCTCTTTATTTTTTATTAATCTATCCATACTGCAGGAATATTTCTATGAAGTTTCATTTTTAATTATTATAATAATTAATTTTATAATAAATAATTTTTAATTATTTTTGAACATGCAGGGTTTTCTTCTCAAAAAATTTCATGAATTATGGAAGCTGTACGTACATGAATCATTTGATTTAAAAATCAATAGACATTGGAAATTATGTTTTCACTATCATTGCCATAATGAATATCTATATCATGTCTTAACAGGAAAATGTCGCAAATTTTGTCCAGTTTTTTTTTTATTGACAGGTACTCCATTTTTGTGAAATTCAAATTCGAGTTATGGAGTTCGCTGCATACACTGCAATCAATGGGAGAGGGATTGGGGGGGAAAGTTTTGGGAAATGAACTCTCAAAAACTGATTTTTAGCAGTTTTTTGTGGAGGATAGTATCCACAAAAGTTTAAAGATTGTGTGTGTGTAATGTGATTGATGTTGATGAAAGATGAGAGAACCTACAGTCTCAGCTTCAAAGGTAAAAATGGCTGTAAACAATATCAGAGCAGTTGGAAAAGTTGAAAACAGTCAAATGGTCACTGTTTTAACCGCTGTCACGAGTATTACGTAACTTATCTTCTATTGCTAGGAAGACCCAACGATTTCTATACATAAATATTTATGTAGCCCTATAGAAATCGTTGGGTAGAGCACGTTAGCGATCACAGAACCATCCACTACTCAAAAATAAGTTCTTGATATGAATCGGTAGTGTTTTCAAGTGAATTTATTTCATTTACCATTCAAGGAATTTTGAGTGGACCGGACCCCCAGAATGGAGAAGTCCAGTGGCATCATTTCACTAAAACCTTGGGGGGGGGGCACACACCGGGGGGCGTGGGGGGTATGGAATACCCCCCACCAAAGAGGGGGGTCCGGGGGTCCTCCCCCGGAAAATTGAGCACTTTTGAAACCAAAAAGAGGGTTTTAAGCTTATTTTAAATGTCAAATGCACTTTGAATTATAACAAAATTATGAGTAAAATTTCCATAAATATATGCAGAAAATTAATGCAAAACGACAATTATTATTGACAACAGACAGAATCATAATAACATTTTGGTAAGTTAGTCATCTTCTTAGATAAAAAACAATAAATGTGACATGATAAACATGATCAATAATTCCATGATATATTAATATTATGTTTGTTATGAGGTTCATGGCCAATTTCTCTCATATAACATTTAGACTTAAGTTATAGTTTCTAACAGTTCATTTTGGTTTTCAAATATGAAATAAAACACATGAATTTAAATAGGTACTTAAAAACATATAAAATTTTATTATTAATAATATTTAGACATAAAAGTACAAAAGATTCAATTTAACTATATTAAACTGGTACAATGTTTAAAACAAATTATGTAAATCAATAAACGTGTACTACTGAATTTATAATATTAATGTTAATAATTAATAAAAATAAATGAAAAAAACAATGCTTCTAAAAAAGTCTGCATGTATCAATAAACGTGTACTACTGAATTTATAATATTAATGTTAATAATTAATAAAAATAAATGAAAAAACAATGCTTCTAAAAAAGTCTGCTGTATATATAAATATAAACAAGAAGTAAGTGGTTGATCATACAAAACAAAACTGAAAAAGTAAATTGATAACATAAACTACTATTTTTCATGTAAACTCAATATGTAGGCCTACTACTGAATGGATTAACAAAACTGAAAAATTAAATAATTAACATAAACAAAGTCACAACAATAAACTCTAAGAAAAACACTCAGTTTAGATTTTTATGGTTTCTTCATTTATATTTGTCTTTTTAGTACATTTCCTTTTCAACTAACCTTCAATGAAGTAATGGGTACCGTCGTGACCTCAGGGCTGCAAAATCGTTCACCAATTGATCAAGGTCTAGATTTCTTACTTCTTCTCATTCCACTGTCATCAACATCAGGGAGCAGAGTCTTTCATCGCTGGTTGTTGTTCTTAGGAAGTTTTTCACTCGTTTCATGACAGAGAAGAATCATTCATTCCCAGCAGTTGTCATGGGTAAAGTCGCAAACAATTGCAGAACTTTAATAACTTCAGAGTATGCCACAGGAAGAACCTTTAGAGTATTCAAAAATGATAGAACACTATCCTCCAAACAAACACTTGATACGTGTTCCTTAGCAAGTGTCAACTGTAGTTGGATTACATCCAAGTCAAGAAACTGATCATAGTAGTCCAAGAAAGGCTTGAGTTTGTCATATTCTAGAAATGATTCACTATCCTTTTTGAAGCATTTTGCTGCTAAGTAGACAAAGTCACTATTGGTAAAACGTCTGTCAAACTCTGAAATAATTTGGTCGATGATTTCAAAATACACTCTTTTGATTTCAGGGTGGTCTTCTTCACTAGTTGAAGCGTCTCTTTGGTTTTGTCCCACTGTGGAGTATACCAAATCACTTTGATATTTCATAGGGATAGCTGTTTTCCGTTTCTTTGTCTTTTCTTTTGACCACTCTATCCCACACTTTTCACTTGAAGATTTTGCTTTGACAAGAATCTTGTTGAATTCCTCGTCAGTTCTTGCATCAACTAATCTTTTACTTTTATTGAAAATATCAATAGCTCTTAAGACACACTATTCTCTCGCACAGCACCAGCACCAAACTTGAAACACTGGATGTAACTAAATATTTAGAAATTTTGTAAACAAATTGAAAGTAACTACAGGCTACACTACAAACAAACACCGGCAGACCAGTCCTGCCAACCCATGGTTGTAAAAATACTATTATACACTACTCACTACACAAATAACTAATAATTAATCCAAGTAGCCAAAATAACTCACAACGAGTAACACTATAACAGAAACACCAGTACGACACCAAACAAGAGACTACATACCCATCCGGACTCCCTCACCAAACTGAACAGGGTTTGACATGATAACATTTGCTAGCCTTTCGTTTGTGCTTTGTTTCTCTTTCCCGTTTCCTGTGCAGAAGTTAAAATTAGACAATGACTGATGACTCAGTCATGTGGAGGGGGTTGAAGAGGGAGGGCAGATGCATGGTCAGGGCGCGCGCTGTCGAGTAAACAAACATTCACAATACCTGGTAGTACGTGGTGAGTCAGTGACAAAACCATGTAACCGCCAGTGTCGCCACATAAATTATACAATAAGCCGGTAAAATTCTGATAGCTCAGACGTCTGACGTTCAGACTAAGAAGAATATATTGGCTCTGCCGTTATTATTTAGACCTATATGTGTACACCAATAAGTGTACTATGCACTAGATTTAGTATTAAATATTACGTGTTTTTAGAGTGAAAATAGTAGTTTAAATAGTGTAATAAATTAATATTTTTGTTTTAAATTACAAGAATACAAAGATTTTTACTCTGCTGCTAAGTTTTTAACATTTGACCGGATAAAATGCTTATTTGTATATTAGCTAGTACAGCATATTTTCTGTAACCCAGGAATCAGGGGGGGGGGGCTAATGCCCCCCTCTGCCCCCCCCCCCCCAAATGACGCCCCTGGAGAAGTCTAAAGCTCGGTACACAGGACACAGGCTAGACAAGTAGGACAAGGATTCATGATGAATCATTCTGTACAAGCAAGCACAAGTTCCCTATTTTCTTTGTCTAAATCCAAAAACTATCGTAGGCTACATATTTTTCTGGATTGTACAGCGATGTGCAATGATGAAAAATTATTATAGAAGCACAATAGCCTATAATTAGCTCATAATTATTATGTCTGAATTTAAGCCAGTATGATTTTTTACCAAGAGTTTTGGTGAATTTTTTAATAAATGAAATGTTTGTAGAATCCTGTTTCTGCTACATTGTGTTCATGAAGGAAGACTCGAAATGAAAACCCTCAAATCGAATTCAACATATTGAGTAGGTAATGTATTTACTGAAAAATCGTAACCTTTTATTTCTCCTGTGTTATTGATGAATTGGTAGCCCTTCTACAGTTTCACTCTGATACAGCGTCAATAATATATTGACAATAAATTGTGTTATAACAAAGTCATACTGTATTATTTTGTTTTACGGAATCACAGTGAGCTCTATATAACTTTCATTGAACTGAATATTGAGACCATGGAAAATTGACAGTTGATAAGGCCCCCCCCCCCCGGCCCCGTTGCGCAAAGGTAACGAACAAGTAAAAAGGATCAAACTGTTTTCATAAATTTTTTTATGAGTTTGTGATACAGTATTTCAGTGGATCTCAATGATAGAAAAAATGAAGGATGTAGTTTTATTCAAGTGAATCAAGAACCTAGGTAGCAAGAGTAAAATCCTATTATATTAAGTGAGCAATTTCTGTATCTGTATACCGTATTTCTATCCAAAATTTAAGATTAACATTTGTGAGTCAGAAATTATTTCAAATGCAAAACGAAATTGGTTTTGTCCAATGTTTTTCTATGAAACACTTGAAGCACAGCCTCCCTGCGCGGAGCTCGGTTCATTTCTTCCATTTAATAATGATGTTAATGAAATTTTCCACATATTATTAGAATTTGAATAAGTTATAATAATACAGTACTAGAAATATTTTTCTGCCACTCTAGAATGTATTTTTTATTGGTTGAAAGGTTGAAACACATACATTTCATAGCTATAATAAAGAGAACTTCCTCAATTTTGAGTATTTTAGATAAATGGCCTAG
>OX418226.1:16501666-16506666 GCA_948455865.1 Conomelus anceps | reverse complement strand
CCTAATCTAAAACATCTTCCTGAAATAAATGAAAAAAATTAAAGAGATTGTGCCACTCAGCCAAAAAACTAATGTAATAATAAGTACAATTCCGTATAGGTTTGATAGGCCAGAGCTAAATGAAGCCATTAAGTCAACAAATAAATCAATTCATAATACAATCAACAGCCTAAAAAATAAGAATTCTAAGCAGTTGGGGATTTGTTTTCTAAATGAAAGGCTGAAAAAACATAACTTCACTAATCATGGTCTACATCTAAATCAATCTGGCAAAGTAATATTTTGTAATAGGCTGGCAGAGCTGATTGAAAGTCGTTTGCAATCTACTGTCAATAATTCTACTAAACAATCATCTAACGAACCTTTTTTAGTAAAGTGGCTCAAAACCGGGAAGGGGAACTAGTTTCAGATGATAAATTCATATCTTCAATTGTATTAAAGGACGTTAATCGATTAGGAAATCAGGATAGCATTAGTGGAAGGAACTCTTGTAACAATCTGATGGGCTCCCAAGGTTCTAAGAGATTAAGTAGATGTACTTCAATATGCAAAAGCAACGATAACGTAATAAGGGATGATAGGGAAGTACCGGTACTCACTGTGTTCCATCAGAATATTCAATACATTCGTAACAAAATAGATAGAATCGAAGTATTTTTTAAAGAAGAGGCTCCTGATATAGCTATTTTCACAGAGCATGGTTTAAAAGAAGATGAATTGTCACAACTTAATATTCCAAACTATTCATTGAAAACGTCGTATTGCAGGACATCTCATCGAAGTGGGGGAGTAGCTATCTTCACTAAAAATGCTAAGAATATGCAAACATTTAATTTAGAATATGTAGAGAAATTTGCTGTGGAAATGGATTTAGAAGTTACTGGTTTGAGAGTAAAAATTCACAATAATTTCGAAGTAGCGGTGTTAGGTATTTACAGGTCACCAAATGGGGAATGGAACAATTTTTGTGAACTATTCAATAGGCTTTTAGAGATTACTACTACTCGTTTTACAAACGTTATTGTAGCGGGAGATTTCAATACAGACTTTGCAACACAGAATAAAATGACAGAAGATTTAAAGGATATTATATGCATGAATAACTTGGAAATAAAAGTTCATGAATATACCAGAGCCACAAGAACATCACAAACAATAATTGATAACATCCTTACTAATATAGATTACTCTAAAACAAGATTAGGCGGCTCGGAACTATCTGATCATGACTATCAAATCTTAGAGGTGGGGTTGCAAGGTCATAAATCAATTAAAAAGAGTAGAGTAATGAAAGAAATTCAACAATGTGAACAGGGGAATATCGATTGTTTGAAGCAGAATCTGCTACAAGAAAACTGGAGTAGGGTTTACAATAGCAATAGTTTAAATGACAAATATGATAGTTTCATTAATATTTTAAGGTTTCATATTACTATGAGTTGTCCAGTTAAAAAAGTCCCTGTAAAGAACAAATTAGACAAGATTGAAGAGTGGATAACTGATGATATCCTTGCAGAAAGAAATATGGTTAAAGATGCATATGATGAATTCAAACTATCTAGAAATATGTTAAGTGAAGATAATTACAAAGCTCTAAAGAAAAATTATACAAGAGAAGTGAAAAGAGCGAAATGTAAGAAAACAGCTGAAATTTTGAATAATAGTGTGTACTTTAACACAGCAGTGTGGGATGTAATAAACAAAAATAGGCAAGTAGCTCATGTAGATGCTTATACTAGTGTCCCCAGAATAATTAACGAAAATAACAAATATATTGATGATAGTGTAGACATTTGTAATTTCTTTAACAGATATTATCAACTGGTTGCTAAGGATCTTCAAAAATCTCTTAATACAGGTATTAGTGATGCAAACATGAGGAATACTGAGGGGATTCAGAACAAATTAAAATTCCACCCAGTATACCAGTATAAGACGAGTTGTCAAATATCATTGATAGTTTAAATAATAAAAAAACTGTAGGAATGGATGGGGTATCCAGTAAAATTCTGAAAGAATGTAAAGATCAATTGTTAGACCCCTTGATTCATCTGATCAATCATTCATTAGAACAAGGTGTTTTTCCAGATAACTTAAAAGAGGGGAAGATCTTGCCAATCTTCAAAAATGGTGATAGAGAAAAGGTAGAAAACTATAGGCCCATTAGTATTTTAAATGTAATAAGTAAAATTTTTGAAAGAGTAGTTCTAAATAGGTTACTTCTGCACCTTCAAGAAGCTAACTTTATCTGTGATGAACAGCATGGCTTCCAGAAAGGGGAGATCAACAAAAACAGCCATAATTTCTCTAGTTGAAAAACTAATAGATATAATAGATTCAGGTGATAAAGCTACAGCAATCTTCTTAGATCTGTCAAAGGCATTTGATTGTGTTAATCATAGAACTTTATTGGAAATACTGCAAAATGTAGGTGTAAATGGGGTTGAACTGAAATGGTTTGAATCATATCTTATTGGGAGAAAACAATGTGTAGAACTAACTACAGTAGTTGGTAATAGTATAGTAAAGAATAAATCTAATAAATTAGAGGTGCAAGCTGGAGTGCCTCAGGGGTCAATACTAGGTCCATTGCTTTTTTTGTTATATGTCAACCGTTTACCTAAAGAATTAATTAGTGGTAGAGCCCTCTTATTTGCTGATGATACATCACTCATTTTCAGCAATTCCATTCTAGATAATTTAGAAATAAGTGCCCATATAGGTGTGCAGTCCATTGTCCAATTTTTAAATCAGTTGAAATTAACTATAAATAGTCAAAAATGCCAATACCTTCAATTCAAAAACAAACATAATTTAAATGAAGATAGGGCTATAAACGTGTTTGTAAACGATAATAAATTAGACCAGGAAGAAAAAATTGCATTTCTAGGAGTTATGTTGGATAGACGATTGACCTGGACTCCATACATTGAGAAAATATGTAGTAAAATTTCATCTGGGGTATTTGTCCTGCGACAGCTCGCTAGATTGAATGACAAAAAGTTACTTTTTACAGCTTACCATGGGCTCTTACTGTCACATATTAGGTATGCTATCTTAGTATGGGGTAATTCATCAAAACAAAATCTTGATAGGGTGTTTAAGATCCAAAAGAAAGCGGTTAGGTGTATAGAAAGAGTAAATAGATTAGATTCATGTAGGCCGTTGTTCAAGAGACTTGGTCTCCTAACTGTACCCTGCTTATATGTGTATGAAGCTACTTTATATGTAAAAACGAATGATATTAACCAAAATCTTAATGTACATGATTATAATACAAGAAGCCGAGGAGATTATCACTTGGTGAGTCACAATAGTAGCTTATTCAAACAAAAACCTAGTTATATTGGTAGGAAACTCTACAACAAGCTACCGCAGTTTTTGAAGAGTCTTGAAAATATAGAAATATTTAAAAAACAATTGAAGAAATATTTAGTTGATAAAGCTTTTTATAGTGTACTAGAGTTCCTTTCACATCAAAATTAAGCCTCACCTCAACTTATTGAAGTAATTATGTTATCTAGTTTATAATATTGTTGATCTGACTTGTCTTATACTCCTTAACTGGAGTCTCCAAGACGTAATCTACAAAAAAAAAAAAAAAAAAAAAAAAAAAAAAACAATTAATTATGTAGAAATTTGCGAGGATACAGACAACAGGGGATAATATAAGTTTCAAACAAAAGTGTTATATTAAGAGTGGTGAGACATATTTCTCCAAGTCAACCATCACTTTCTCTCCTATTGCCAAAGAGGTCAACCTAGATGAGCTAGGTCTTGTTAAAACCAGTAATCTTATACCTCAAGTTTTAAGAAAAAGAACAAACATAACCTCCAAGCTTGCTCCCTATCCTGTTAAAGAAATAGATCCCTTGTCTCCAATCACAGTGCTATCTGCTAGGAAGCGTAAGCTAGAGCTGGACAAAATTAATCTTAAACGTAGGAAAGTTGAGTTTTTAAAAGCTACAGAGTCCATAAAGAAACAGCATAAACAGCTAGTACAATATGAGAATGAAATCAAAGATTTGAGAGAGCAGCTTGAACCATATTTTTATTCACATTGGAAGAATTTTGAACCAAGTGGGGTGTATCATGTGACTGCATTTACTATGAATAATAAGGAAAAGTTTACATACATATGTTGGGGTTCTAGGGGAAAAAGATAGCTTGAAACAGGTTTACTTTGTAAAAGGGTACCATAAAAAGGTTTTTCTCAATGCATACAAAGAAATAGAAGATCTTAAGAAAGTAGGCTATTTTGTGATCCCCTACAATGATGAAAAAGATATGATTTGCTTGCCAAGAGGAGAAACCATTTGTCTAATTACCATTAATGGTATGACAAGCTACAATGGTTACACATTTCCAAAAATACAAACAATTGAATTTTCGTCCGATGTGTGGAAAAACTTGGAAGACACTTCCTTTACACAGTCAGAAGTGGACCAATTCAACAGCATTACAATGCTGGAAATTAAAGGGGAAAGTAAAAGTAGGACAGTGCAAACGATTGGAAGAGTTAGCAGAAGGTACAGAGTTGGTCATTGTTGCAATTAGACAAGTATAGGCTAGAAATAAGAATCGGTATATTCTACAGTTTGAGAACCTAGAAGCATTGTATATCTCGAATTATTGGGTGGAGGAAGAATTTGAGAACTCTAATATAGATTTAAATTATAAAATTAGAATTAGGTTGAATGTTCTTAAGCATACCCCCAGTAGAAATAAGGAAAGAGTTGTTTTTTTGTATTTAATATATTACATTGTAACTGGAAAAATGTATTATTATATGTTGTATCAATAAATGGAGAAATTATTATGAATCTGTCTTTTGTGTTTTCCACAAATCCCTACAATCCTATCCTTATAAATTAGATTAACCTAAGACATATTTCTCTAAGTCACCTGTTGGGTGTTGACTGTTGGCTTATACTATATATGAATTAGTCACTCCAATTGTGCACCAAGTAAGCCATAAGGGACAAAAGTGGTACACCAAG
>OX418226.1:16376666-16496666 GCA_948455865.1 Conomelus anceps | reverse complement strand
CTACGCGATCTCAGCAATTATTAACAAAAAAATCTCCAACAGCTCTTAAAGCTACTGTAGATGTAGAAGAAAAGGTTGCTAAACTATTGAGTGATCACACCAAATTGAAAACAAAATTAGAAACATCGCTAAAAAATTCTGAGGAAGAACGAATAGGGTTAGTGGATCACATAAAATCTCTGGAAGTTATTGTAAAATTGCAGCAGGAAGACCATAAAACTGAAATACTAAATCTCACGAGTCAATGTAGGTCTATGTCAGAGGAAATCGAAATATTAAAATCAAAAATAAACTTGGCTAATGTAAGATCTGAACCTCTGATCAATACAAAAAAAAAAGTAGAACCTAAATCAAATGGGGAAAAAATTAATAGAAATGGTCAAACAAAAACGTATAGTCAGGTTTTGCAAACAGCAACCAAAACTAAAGTAAGGGAAAATAACGATAGGAAAGGTAGAGTACTGCTCTTGACATCCAGTCATGGACGAGACTGTAGTGACCTACTAAATAAAAGATTAAAAAATAAGTATGAAGTTCAGAGCTTTTTCAAACCAAGTGCCCCTATAAACGCTATCGTAGAGTCAGCACAGGAACAAACTAAAGATTTTGGAAAAAACGATTTTCTAATAGTACTGGGTGGCTCAAACAATATAAATGAACCTAATCTAAAACATCTTCCTGAAATAAATGAAAAAAATTAAAGAGATTGTGCCACTCAGCCAAAAAACTAATGTAATAATAAGTACAATTCCGTATAGGTTTGATAGGCCAGAGCTAAATGAAGCCATTAAGTCAACAAATAAATCAATTCATAATACAATCAACAGCCTAAAAAATAAGAATTCTAAGCAGTTGGGGATTTGTTTTCTAAATGAAAGGCTGAAAAAACATAACTTCACTAATCATGGTCTACATCTAAATCAATCTGGCAAAGTAATATTTTGTAATAGGCTGGCAGAGCTGATTGAAAGTCGTTTGCAATCTACTGTCAATAATTCTACTAAACAATCATCTAACGAACCTTTTTTAGTAAAGTGGCTCAAAACCGGGAAGGGGAACTAGTTTCAGATGATAAATTCATATCTTCAATTGTATTAAAGGACGTTAATCGATTAGGAAATCAGGATAGCATTAGTGGAAGGAACTCTTGTAACAATCTGATGGGCTCCCAAGGTTCTAAGAGATTAAGTAGATGTACTTCAATATGCAAAAGCAACGATAACGTAATAAGGGATGATAGGGAAGTACCGGTACTCACTGTGTTCCATCAGAATATTCAATACATTCGTAACAAAATAGATAGAATCGAAGTATTTTTTAAAGAAGAGGCTCCTGATATAGCTATTTTCACAGAGCATGGTTTAAAAGAAGATGAATTGTCACAACTTAATATTCCAAACTATTCATTGAAAACGTCGTATTGCAGGACATCTCATCGAAGTGGGGGAGTAGCTATCTTCACTAAAAATGCTAAGAATATGCAAACATTTAATTTAGAATATGTAGAGAAATTTGCTGTGGAAATGGATTTAGAAGTTACTGGTTTGAGAGTAAAAATTCACAATAATTTCGAAGTAGCGGTGTTAGGTATTTACAGGTCACCAAATGGGGAATGGAACAATTTTTGTGAACTATTCAATAGGCTTTTAGAGATTACTACTACTCGTTTTACAAACGTTATTGTAGCGGGAGATTTCAATACAGACTTTGCAACACAGAATAAAATGACAGAAGATTTAAAGGATATTATATGCATGAATAACTTGGAAATAAAAGTTCATGAATATACCAGAGCCACAAGAACATCACAAACAATAATTGATAACATCCTTACTAATATAGATTACTCTAAAACAAGATTAGGCGGCTCGGAACTATCTGATCATGACTATCAAATCTTAGAGGTGGGGTTGCAAGGTCATAAATCAATTAAAAAGAGTAGAGTAATGAAAGAAATTCAACAATGTGAACAGGGGAATATCGATTGTTTGAAGCAGAATCTGCTACAAGAAAACTGGAGTAGGGTTTACAATAGCAATAGTTTAAATGACAAATATGATAGTTTCATTAATATTTTAAGGTTTCATATTACTATGAGTTGTCCAGTTAAAAAAGTCCCTGTAAAGAACAAATTAGACAAGATTGAAGAGTGGATAACTGATGATATCCTTGCAGAAAGAAATATGGTTAAAGATGCATATGATGAATTCAAACTATCTAGAAATATGTTAAGTGAAGATAATTACAAAGCTCTAAAGAAAAATTATACAAGAGAAGTGAAAAGAGCGAAATGTAAGAAAACAGCTGAAATTTTGAATAATAGTGTGTACTTTAACACAGCAGTGTGGGATGTAATAAACAAAAATAGGCAAGTAGCTCATGTAGATGCTTATACTAGTGTCCCCAGAATAATTAACGAAAATAACAAATATATTGATGATAGTGTAGACATTTGTAATTTCTTTAACAGATATTATCAACTGGTTGCTAAGGATCTTCAAAAATCTCTTAATACAGGTATTAGTGATGCAAACATGAGGAATACTGAGGGGATTCAGAACAAATTAAAATTCCACCCAGTATACCAGTATAAGACGAGTTGTCAAATATCATTGATAGTTTAAATAATAAAAAAACTGTAGGAATGGATGGGGTATCCAGTAAAATTCTGAAAGAATGTAAAGATCAATTGTTAGACCCCTTGATTCATCTGATCAATCATTCATTAGAACAAGGTGTTTTTCCAGATAACTTAAAAGAGGGGAAGATCTTGCCAATCTTCAAAAATGGTGATAGAGAAAAGGTAGAAAACTATAGGCCCATTAGTATTTTAAATGTAATAAGTAAAATTTTTGAAAGAGTAGTTCTAAATAGGTTACTTCTGCACCTTCAAGAAGCTAACTTTATCTGTGATGAACAGCATGGCTTCCAGAAAGGGGAGATCAACAAAAACAGCCATAATTTCTCTAGTTGAAAAACTAATAGATATAATAGATTCAGGTGATAAAGCTACAGCAATCTTCTTAGATCTGTCAAAGGCATTTGATTGTGTTAATCATAGAACTTTATTGGAAATACTGCAAAATGTAGGTGTAAATGGGGTTGAACTGAAATGGTTTGAATCATATCTTATTGGGAGAAAACAATGTGTAGAACTAACTACAGTAGTTGGTAATAGTATAGTAAAGAATAAATCTAATAAATTAGAGGTGCAAGCTGGAGTGCCTCAGGGGTCAATACTAGGTCCATTGCTTTTTTTGTTATATGTCAACCGTTTACCTAAAGAATTAATTAGTGGTAGAGCCCTCTTATTTGCTGATGATACATCACTCATTTTCAGCAATTCCATTCTAGATAATTTAGAAATAAGTGCCCATATAGGTGTGCAGTCCATTGTCCAATTTTTAAATCAGTTGAAATTAACTATAAATAGTCAAAAATGCCAATACCTTCAATTCAAAAACAAACATAATTTAAATGAAGATAGGGCTATAAACGTGTTTGTAAACGATAATAAATTAGACCAGGAAGAAAAAATTGCATTTCTAGGAGTTATGTTGGATAGACGATTGACCTGGACTCCATACATTGAGAAAATATGTAGTAAAATTTCATCTGGGGTATTTGTCCTGCGACAGCTCGCTAGATTGAATGACAAAAAGTTACTTTTTACAGCTTACCATGGGCTCTTACTGTCACATATTAGGTATGCTATCTTAGTATGGGGTAATTCATCAAAACAAAATCTTGATAGGGTGTTTAAGATCCAAAAGAAAGCGGTTAGGTGTATAGAAAGAGTAAATAGATTAGATTCATGTAGGCCGTTGTTCAAGAGACTTGGTCTCCTAACTGTACCCTGCTTATATGTGTATGAAGCTACTTTATATGTAAAAACGAATGATATTAACCAAAATCTTAATGTACATGATTATAATACAAGAAGCCGAGGAGATTATCACTTGGTGAGTCACAATAGTAGCTTATTCAAACAAAAACCTAGTTATATTGGTAGGAAACTCTACAACAAGCTACCGCAGTTTTTGAAGAGTCTTGAAAATATAGAAATATTTAAAAAACAATTGAAGAAATATTTAGTTGATAAAGCTTTTTATAGTGTACTAGAGTTCCTTTCACATCAAAATTAAGCCTCACCTCAACTTATTGAAGTAATTATGTTATCTAGTTTATAATATTGTTGATCTGACTTGTCTTATACTCCTTAACTGGAGTCTCCAAGACGTAATCTACAAAAAAAAAAAAAAAAAAAAAAAAAAAAAAACAATTAATTATGTAGAAATTTGCGAGGATACAGACAACAGGGGATAATATAAGTTTCAAACAAAAGTGTTATATTAAGAGTGGTGAGACATATTTCTCCAAGTCAACCATCACTTTCTCTCCTATTGCCAAAGAGGTCAACCTAGATGAGCTAGGTCTTGTTAAAACCAGTAATCTTATACCTCAAGTTTTAAGAAAAAGAACAAACATAACCTCCAAGCTTGCTCCCTATCCTGTTAAAGAAATAGATCCCTTGTCTCCAATCACAGTGCTATCTGCTAGGAAGCGTAAGCTAGAGCTGGACAAAATTAATCTTAAACGTAGGAAAGTTGAGTTTTTAAAAGCTACAGAGTCCATAAAGAAACAGCATAAACAGCTAGTACAATATGAGAATGAAATCAAAGATTTGAGAGAGCAGCTTGAACCATATTTTTATTCACATTGGAAGAATTTTGAACCAAGTGGGGTGTATCATGTGACTGCATTTACTATGAATAATAAGGAAAAGTTTACATACATATGTTGGGGTTCTAGGGGAAAAAGATAGCTTGAAACAGGTTTACTTTGTAAAAGGGTACCATAAAAAGGTTTTTCTCAATGCATACAAAGAAATAGAAGATCTTAAGAAAGTAGGCTATTTTGTGATCCCCTACAATGATGAAAAAGATATGATTTGCTTGCCAAGAGGAGAAACCATTTGTCTAATTACCATTAATGGTATGACAAGCTACAATGGTTACACATTTCCAAAAATACAAACAATTGAATTTTCGTCCGATGTGTGGAAAAACTTGGAAGACACTTCCTTTACACAGTCAGAAGTGGACCAATTCAACAGCATTACAATGCTGGAAATTAAAGGGGAAAGTAAAAGTAGGACAGTGCAAACGATTGGAAGAGTTAGCAGAAGGTACAGAGTTGGTCATTGTTGCAATTAGACAAGTATAGGCTAGAAATAAGAATCGGTATATTCTACAGTTTGAGAACCTAGAAGCATTGTATATCTCGAATTATTGGGTGGAGGAAGAATTTGAGAACTCTAATATAGATTTAAATTATAAAATTAGAATTAGGTTGAATGTTCTTAAGCATACCCCCAGTAGAAATAAGGAAAGAGTTGTTTTTTTGTATTTAATATATTACATTGTAACTGGAAAAATGTATTATTATATGTTGTATCAATAAATGGAGAAATTATTATGAATCTGTCTTTTGTGTTTTCCACAAATCCCTACAATCCTATCCTTATAAATTAGATTAACCTAAGACATATTTCTCTAAGTCACCTGTTGGGTGTTGACTGTTGGCTTATACTATATATGAATTAGTCACTCCAATTGTGCACCAAGTAAGCCATAAGGGACAAAAGTGGTACACCAAGATATCCAAAAGTGGTACTAAGTGGGAGTTGAGTGTGCACTACTACACTGAGTGGAGCACTGAGTGTGCAGTAAGTAGGTGCAGTGGCTCAGTAAAAGAGCTCACAGTGAGTGCGAGCTTATCTTACAATTAGCTTGAATGCTTACATATTAGAGCTGCTAGAGCACTAGCAGGAGCACTAGGTCACTAGTGCTCCCCTAGTGCGCCAATAGTGCGCCTTTAGTACACCACTAGTGCGCCCCTAGTGCTCCCCTTCCCTGGGTAGTTAGGTCATGTTAGGTTAGGTTAGTTTTGGTTAGGTTAGGTCAGGTTGAGTTATGTTGGGTTAGGTTAGGTCATGTTAGGTTAGGTTAGTTTTGGTTAGGTTAGGTCAGGTTGAGTTATGTTGGGTTAGGTTAGGTCATGTTAGGTTAGGTTAGGTTGGGTTAGGTTAGTTGGATTTAAAAGTGGCGCGCCACTTTTAAATCCAACTAACCTAACCCAACCTAACCTAACCTAACATGACCTAACCTAACCCAACATAACTCAACCTGACCTAACCTAACCAAAACTAACCTAACCTAACATGACCTAACCTAACCCAACATAACTCAACCTGACCTAACCTAACCAAAACTAACCTAACCTAACATGACCTAACTACCCAGGGAAGGGGAGCACTAGGGGCGCACTAGTGGTGTACTAAAGGCGCACTATTGGCGCACTAGGGGAGCACTAGTGACCTAGTGCTCCTGCTAGTGCTCTAGCAGCTCTAATATGTAAGCATTCAAGCTAATTGTAAGATAAGCTCGCACTCACTGTGAGCTCTTTTACTGAGCCACTGCACCTACTTACTGCACACTCAGTGCTCCACTCAGTGTAGTAGTGCACACTCAACTCCCACTTAGTACCACTTTTGGATATCTTGGTGTACCACTTTTGTCCCTTATGGCTTACTTGGTGCACAATTGGAGTGACTAATTCATATATAGTATAAGCCAACAGTCAACACCCAACAGGTGACTTAGAGAAATATGTCTTAGGTTAATCTAATTTATAAGGATAGGATTGTAGGGATTTGTGGAAAACACAAAAGACAGATTCATAATAATTTCTCCATTTATTGATACAACATATAATAATACATTTTTCCAGTTACAATGTAATATATTAAATACAAAAAAACAACTCTTTCCTTATTTCTACTGGGGGTATGCTTAAGAACATTCAACCTAATTCTAATTTTATAATTTAAATCTATATTAGAGTTCTCAAATTCTTCCTCCACCCAATAATTCGAGATATACAATGCTTCTAGGTTCTCAAACTGTAGAATATACCGATTCTTATTTCTAGCCTATACTTGTCTAATTGCAACAATGACCAACTCTGTACCTTCTGCTAACTCTTCCAATCGTTTGCACTGTCCTACTTTTACTTTCCCCTTTAATTTCCAGCATTGTAATGCTGTTGAATTGGTCCACTTCTGACTGTGTAAAGGAAGTGTCTTCCAAGTTTTTCCACACATCGGACGAAAATTCAATTGTTTGTATTTTTGGAAATGTGTAACCATTGTAGCTTGTCATACCATTAATGGTAATTAGACAAATGGTTTCTCCTCTTGGCAAGCAAATCATATCTTTTTCATCATTGTAGGGGATCACAAAATAGCCTACTTTCTTAAGATCTTCTATTTCTTTGTATGCATTGAGAAAAACCTTTTTATGGTACCCTTTTACAAAGTAAACCTGTTTCAAGCTATCTTTTTCCCCTAGAACCCCAACATATGTATGTAAACTTTTCCTTATTATTCATAGTAAATGCAGTCACATGATACACCCCACTTGGTTCAAAATTCTTCCAATGTGAATAAAAATATGGTTCAAGCTGCTCTCTCAAATCTTTGATTTCATTCTCATATTGTACTAGCTGTTTATGCTGTTTCTTTATGGACTCTGTAGCTTTTAAAAACTCAACTTTCCTACGTTTAAGATTAATTTTGTCCAGCTCTAGCTTACGCTTCCTAGCAGATAGCACTGTGATTGGAGACAAGGGATCTATTTCTTTAACAGGATAGGGAGCAAGCTTGGAGGTTATGTTTGTTCTTTTTCTTAAAACTTGAGGTATAAGATTACTGGTTTTAACAAGACCTAGCTCATCTAGGTTGACCTCTTTGGCAATAGGAGAGAAAGTGATGGTTGACTTGGAGAAATATGTCTCACCACTCTTAATATAACACTTTTGTTTGAAACTTATATTATCCCCTGTTGTCTGTATCCTCGCAAATTTCTACATAATTAATTGTTTTTTTTTTTTTTTTTTTTTTTTTTTTTTTTGTAGATTACGTCTTGGAGACTCCAGTTAAGGAGTATAAGACAAGTCAGATCAACAATATTATAAACTAGATAACATAATTACTTCAATAAGTTGAGGTGAGGCTTAATTTTGATGTGAAAGGAACTCTAGTACACTATAAAAAGCTTTATCAACTAAATATTTCTTCAATTGTTTTTTAAATATTTCTATATTTTCAAGACTCTTCAAAAACTGCGGTAGCTTGTTGTAGAGTTTCCTACCAATATAACTAGGTTTTTGTTTGAATAAGCTACTATTGTGACTCACCAAGTGATAATCTCCTCGGCTTCTTGTATTATAATCATGTACATTAAGATTTTGGTTAATATCATTCGTTTTTACATATAAAGTAGCTTCATACACATATAAGCAGGGTACAGTTAGGAGACCAAGTCTCTTGAACAACGGCCTACATGAATCTAATCTATTTACTCTTTCTATACACCTAACCGCTTTCTTTTGGATCTTAAACACCCTATCAAGATTTTGTTTTGATGAATTACCCCATACTAAGATAGCATACCTAATATGTGACAGTAAGAGCCCATGGTAAGCTGTAAAAAGTAACTTTTTGTCATTCAATCTAGCGAGCTGTCGCAGGACAAATACCCCAGATGAAATTTTACTACATATTTTCTCAATGTATGGAGTCCAGGTCAATCGTCTATCCAACATAACTCCTAGAAATGCAATTTTTTCTTCCTGGTCTAATTTATTATCGTTTACAAACACGTTTATAGCCCTATCTTCATTTAAATTATGTTTGTTTTTGAATTGAAGGTATTGGCATTTTTGACTATTTATAGTTAATTTCAACTGATTTAAAAATTGGACAATGGACTGCACACCTATATGGGCACTTATTTCTAAATTATCTAGAATGGAATTGCTGAAAATGAGTGATGTATCATCAGCAAATAAGAGGGCTCTACCACTAATTAATTCTTTAGGTAAACGGTTGACATATAACAAAAAAAGCAATGGACCTAGTATTGACCCCTGAGGCACTCCAGCTTGCACCTCTAATTTATTAGATTTATTCTTTACTATACTATTACCAACTACTGTAGTTAGTTCTACACATTGTTTTCTCCCAATAAGATATGATTCAAACCATTTCAGTTCAACCCCATTTACACCTACATTTTGCAGTATTTCCAATAAAGTTCTATGATTAACACAATCAAATGCCTTTGACAGATCTAAGAAGATTGCTGTAGCTTTATCACCTGAATCTATTATATCTATTAGTTTTTCAACTAGAGAAATTATGGCTGTTTTTGTTGATCTCCCCTTTCTGGAAGCCATGCTGTTCATCACAGATAAAGTTAGCTTCTTGAAGGTGCAGAAGTAACCTATTTAGAACTACTCTTTCAAAAATTTTACTTATTACATTTAAAATACTAATGGGCCTATAGTTTTCTACCTTTTCTCTATCACCATTTTTGAAGATTGGCAAGATCTTCCCCTCTTTTAAGTTATCTGGAAAAACACCTTGTTCTAATGAATGATTGATCAGATGAATCAAGGGGTCTAACAATTGATCTTTACATTCTTTCAGAATTTTACTGGATACCCCATCCATTCCTACAGTTTTTTTATTATTTAAACTATCAATGATATTTGACAACTCGTCTTATACTGGTATACTGGGTGGAATTTTAATTTGTTCTGAATCCCCTCAGTATTCCTCATGTTTGCATCACTAATACCTGTATTAAGAGATTTTTGAAGATCCTTAGCAACCAGTTGATAATATCTGTTAAAGAAATTACAAATGTCTACACTATCATCAATATATTTGTTATTTTCGTTAATTATTCTGGGGACACTAGTATAAGCATCTACATGAGCTACTTGCCTATTTTTGTTTATTACATCCCACACTGCTGTGTTAAAGTACACACTATTATTCAAAATTTCAGCTGTTTTCTTACATTTCGCTCTTTTCACTTCTCTTGTATAATTTTTCTTTAGAGCTTTGTAATTATCTTCACTTAACATATTTCTAGATAGTTTGAATTCATCATATGCATCTTTAACCATATTTCTTTCTGCAAGGATATCATCAGTTATCCACTCTTCAATCTTGTCTAATTTGTTCTTTACAGGGACTTTTTTAACTGGACAACTCATAGTAATATGAAACCTTAAAATATTAATGAAACTATCATATTTGTCATTTAAACTATTGCTATTGTAAACCCTACTCCAGTTTTCTTGTAGCAGATTCTGCTTCAAACAATCGATATTCCCCTGTTCACATTGTTGAATTTCTTTCATTACTCTACTCTTTTTAATTGATTTATGACCTTGCAACCCCACCTCTAAGATTTGATAGTCATGATCAGATAGTTCCGAGCCGCCTAATCTTGTTTTAGAGTAATCTATATTAGTAAGGATGTTATCAATTATTGTTTGTGATGTTCTTGTGGCTCTGGTATATTCATGAACTTTTATTTCCAAGTTATTCATGCATATAATATCCTTTAAATCTTCTGTCATTTTATTCTGTGTTGCAAAGTCTGTATTGAAATCTCCCGCTACAATAACGTTTGTAAAACGAGTAGTAGTAATCTCTAAAAGCCTATTGAATAGTTCACAAAAATTGTTCCATTCCCCATTTGGTGACCTGTAAATACCTAACACCGCTACTTCGAAATTATTGTGAATTTTTACTCTCAAACCAGTAACTTCTAAATCCATTTCCACAGCAAATTTCTCTACATATTCTAAATTAAATGTTTGCATATTCTTAGCATTTTTAGTGAAGATAGCTACTCCCCCACTTCGATGAGATGTCCTGCAATACGACGTTTTCAATGAATAGTTTGGAATATTAAGTTGTGACAATTCATCTTCTTTTAAACCATGCTCTGTGAAAATAGCTATATCAGGAGCCTCTTCTTTAAAAAATACTTCGATTCTATCTATTTTGTTACGAATGTATTGAATATTCTGATGGAACACAGTGAGTACCGGTACTTCCCTATCATCCCTTATTACGTTATCGTTGCTTTTGCATATTGAAGTACATCTACTTAATCTCTTAGAACCTTGGGAGCCCATCAGATTGTTACAAGAGTTCCTTCCACTAATGCTATCCTGATTTCCTAATCGATTAACGTCCTTTAATACAATTGAAGATATGAATTTATCATCTGAAACTAGTTCCCCTTCCCGGTTTTGAGCCACTTTACTAAAAAAGGTTCGTTAGATGATTGTTTAGTAGAATTATTGACAGTAGATTGCAAACGACTTTCAATCAGCTCTGCCAGCCTATTACAAAATATTACTTTGCCAGATTGATTTAGATGTAGACCATGATTAGTGAAGTTATGTTTTTTCAGCCTTTCATTTAGAAAACAAATCCCCAACTGCTTAGAATTCTTATTTTTTAGGCTGTTGATTGTATTATGAATTGATTTATTTGTTGACTTAATGGCTTCATTTAGCTCTGGCCTATCAAACCTATACGGAATTGTACTTATTATTACATTAGTTTTTTGGCTGAGTGGCACAATCTCTTTAATTTTTTTCATTTATTTCAGGAAGATGTTTTAGATTAGGTTCATTTATATTGTTTGAGCCACCCAGTACTATTAGAAAATCGTTTTTTCCAAAATCTTTAGTTTGTTCCTGTGCTGACTCTACGATAGCGTTTATAGGGGCACTTGGTTTGAAAAAGCTCTGAACTTCATACTTATTTTTTAATCTTTTATTTAGTAGGTCACTACAGTCTCGTCCATGACTGGATGTCAAGAGCAGTACTCTACCTTTCCTATCGTTATTTTCCCTTACTTTAGTTTTGGTTGCTGTTTGCAAAACCTGACTATACGTTTTTGTTTGACCATTTCTATTAATTTTTTCCCCATTTGATTTAGGTTCTACTTTTTTTTTTGTATTGATCAGAGGTTCAGATCTTACATTAGCCAAGTTTATTTTTGATTTTAATATTTCGATTTCCTCTGACATAGACCTACATTGACTCGTGAGATTTAGTATTTCAGTTTTATGGTCTTCCTGCTGCAATTTTACAATAACTTCCAGAGATTTTATGTGATCCACTAACCCTATTCGTTCTTCCTCAGAATTTTTTAGCGATGTTTCTAATTTTGTTTTCAATTTGGTGTGATCACTCAATAGTTTAGCAACCTTTTCTTCTACATCTACAGTAGCTTTAAGAGCTGTTGGAGATTTTTTTGTTAATAATTGCTGAGATCGCGTAGCTACCTGAGTTTTAGTTAAACAATTAGATTTAGATGCCTTGTTTGGACTCATTTTCCTATCTAAAAATTGTTTTCAATTGATTTTAGTTAAATGTTTAATGAAATATTGCCTAATTTATTACAATTGTCAACTTGAGACTATTTTATTACAAGAAAATTTATCAATATCGGTACACCTAACCTCGAAAATAGAATTTGACTTTTTATTTAAATACTTTAACTTATATTAGACAAGTTAATGATGTAAATTATTAAGATATTATAAATACTAATAATAATAAACAAAAATACTACTTATCCGTTTGAATTAATATTCTATGCTTCAAAATTCGCAGAGCCTGTTCTGACAACGTATGCACAGTACCACTGCTACCTCGATCTAATGGGTAGTAAATTGAAGCTAAATGCATAAATGACATAGGATATTATTTTATTTCGATGTTCTGGATTGGTGGGCAGCTTTACTTGTACTCCAGTCAATTTCTTGGTGTTGCTATTCTCCCAGTAAACATATTGTAAAAGATTGTTATAAACCAAGCAACAGCTATTCTTTAAACTATCTGTCAGTTTGGACCACATCTTAGACAAGGATACAGAATATATTGGGGCATTTTCAAAATAATTTTTACTGTCATTTAAGAGTGGCAAGCTATCTCAAATAGGATCGAATTTCTTAGAGTTGGAGCTATTTCTTATGCTATAGTTATAAATTGTTGCTTCCAAACGTGTAATGCCATGCATTCTAGCTAAATCAGAAGTAAAGGTTTCCTGTAATCTTGTATCTGGACAGGTAATAAAGTCTACAATATGGTTACCCAGCTGCTTATTTACACCAGGGCTTGTCATTTGGCAAATTAACTTATTATACATTTTCACTCTTACATTATTATTAACCCAAGTTAAGCAATCAATCCCAACAGTTTTATCATTATCTACAATCACATTATAGGGTAAACATTCTGCACAATTGGATTATGCAAGCATTACAAAAAGATATACATTTCTGTCAAAGTTTGCTTTTCTCAATAAAAAAATAAAAAATAAAAAAAATATGATTATTGTATCATCATTTACCCCACCACTCCCCTCCTAGAGTATAAGGTATAGCTGAGTAGGAGAAAACACTAGGGGAGCATTAGAGAGAACAGTGAGTGAACACTAGGTGAACAGTGAGTGAACACTAGGTGAATACTGAGTGAACAGTGAGTGAAAAGGGAGTGAACACTAGGTGAACAGTGAGTGAACAGTGAGTGAACAGTGAGTGAACAGTGAGTGAACAGTGAGTGAAAAGGGAGTGAATACTGAGTGAACAGTGAGTGAACACTAGGTGAATACTGAGTGAACAGTGAGTGAACAGTGAGTGAACAGTGAGTGAAAAGGGAGTGAACAGTGAGTGAACAGTGAGTGAACAGTGAGTGAACAGTGAGTGAACACTGAGTGAACACTGAGTGAACAGTGAGTGAACACTAGGTGAACAGTGAGTGAACAGTGAGTGAACACTAGGTGAACAGTGAGTGAACACTAGGTGAATACTGAGTGAACAGTGAGTGAACAGTGAGTGAACAGTGAGTGAAAACTAGGTGAACACTGAGTGAACAGTGAGTGAACACTAGGTGAATACTGAGTGAACAGTGAGTGAACAGTGAGTGAAAACTAGGTGAACACTGAGTGAACAGTGAGTGAACACTAGGTGAATACTGAGTGAACACTGAGTGAACACTGAGTGAACAGTGAGTGAACACTAGGTGAACAGTGAGTGAACACTAGGGGAGCACTAGGGGAATTAAGGGGTGCACTAGGGAAACACTAGGGGAATTAAGGGGTGCACTAGGGAAACACTAGGGAAACACTAGGGAATTAAGGGGGGCACTAGGGAAACACTAGGGGCATTAAGTGGTGCACTAGGGAAACACTAGGGAATTAAGGGGGGCACTAGGGAAACACTAGGGGCATTAAGTGGGGCACTAGGGAAACACTAGGGGAGAACTAGGGTAGAGTGCACATGCATATGGGTGAGAGTTTCTTGGGGGTGTCATGTTAGGGGTACCTAAGTGGATCCCAAACCTCTGAGTAATGCTCATGAGTTATGGTCACCCATCCATGAGTAGACACAACTGCAATGAGAAGGCTGGTGGGCAGGGCCAGTAGTTACATAATACAGTAGATTGTTGCATAATGTGGTGCAATTACACAGACATGTTTTTTCCTGCATAGATATGACTCATAGCATTGGAATGCAGCAGTGACGTCATACAAACTAGTTGAAGTATGAGTGATGGAATCAGAAGTGGGACTCACTCTCTCTCTCTCTCTCTCTCTCTCTCTCTCTCTCTCTCTCTCTCTCTCTACCCTCGCTTTTTCGTTGAAACTGTCTTCGTTGAAAGCACAGCAAGGTGATTTCTTACCTATATGAAAGCATAGCAAGGTGATTTCTTACCTATATGAGATGTTACAAAATTTTTCTAAGTCCTGAGATGTTACAAAATCTTTCTAAGTCCTGAGATGTTTTTTTTTTTTAATTTTTTTTTTTTTTTTTATTTTTTATTTTTTTTTTTTTAATTTTTTTTTTTTTTTTTTTTTTTTAATTTTTTTTTTTTTAATTTTTTCTTATTTTTTTTTTATTTTATTTTTTATTTTTTTTATTTTTTTTTTTTTATTTTTTTTTTTTTTTTTTTTTTTTAATTTTTTTTTTTTTTTTTTAATTTTTTTTTTTTTTAATTTCTTTTTTTTTTTTTTTTTATTTTCTATTTTATTTTTTTTTTTTATTTTTTTTTTTTATTTTATTTTTTTTTTTTTTTGGGGGGGGGGATTTTTTTTTTTAGGGGGGGGGGGATGTTTTAGGGTGAGGGGGAACGTTTTTTGGGTTGGGGGGGGCACTTTTTAAGGGGGGGGGTGATGGTAGGAGGGGGGGGGGTGGTAAGGTCAGGGTGGGGGGGGGGGGGGGTGTTGTCCCAGATCTACAGGTTCCCACGCTGTCCCAGCTCCCCCATCCGGTTCAAGAAAATTAATTAATTGGACAGGATGGACAATAGATAATTGATTCACACAGGATGGCAATTATAACCTGACAGATAAGTGGTTCACACGTTGTCCCAGGATTGGTAACCATTTCAAGACAACTTCCGGGGTCAGATCTGTCATACAGGTTCCCACGCTGTCCCAGCTCCCCCATCCGGTTCAAGAAAATTAATTAATTGGACAGGATGGACAATAGATAATTGATTCACACAGGATGGACATTAGATAAGTGGTTCACACGCTGTGCCAGGATTGGTAACCATTTCAAGACAACTTCCGGTTCCCACGCTGTGCCAGCTTCCCCCATCCGGTTCCTGGAGGTCAAGTTCAAGGTCATTTCCGGGGTCAAAGGTCAAGGTTGTCCCAGAACATACAAAAACATACTACTTTTGTTGTTGTTTGTTTGGTGGTTTGTTATTTTGTAGTTTGTTGTACTAAATTATTATTCCTATTAACTATGGAGTGGACTGATGACAAAGTGTTGGATCTGATAGAAGAGTACAAAGCAAGGCCAGGGCTATGGGATCCTAGTAGTCCTGATTATAAACTGTTTTTTTTTAATTTTTAATTAATTATCACCATCACCATTGCACTCGTCCATGATAAGGCTATGGTCACCGTGGAGTTCTTGTGGTGGACGGAGCACAAGCGAACGACACGACGATCATGAATCAATCAAGACTATTCATGTGTGTTCACTCTGGTGTGACTACTCCCATTCTCAGGTGTTCGCGAATGCTAGCGAACCACAGCGAACACCAGTGAACGTTCGGTTCGCTCCTGTTCGCTCTGGTGTAACTGTACCTTTACACTATCGAGATAACTTGAGACTTGGAGTACCTTATATTATTAAAATCCATTCCAAACAGACTAATCTAATAGCCTCCTATTCAACTGTCTAGTCGAGTTTTACTGTGTGCAATCAGGAGGTTGAAGTCACTTCAATTTTTTGAGCTGAGACTCAGTTTTTCCAGGAAGTCAAGTCTATCATCACAGTGACTTGAATTGTGTCGCGATACACATTTTATGAAGTTATGAGTACTTCTGAATCTTCTCACTTCAGTTTCAAATTAGTATATTACGTTACTAGGCTGGAAAGTAACGTTTTGCCGGTCGAGCATATGCAAGAACCGGCAAAAGTTTACAGCCGTGTAATGTATGATATTTTTTGTTACACTTGATAGAATAAGTGATAACTTGATAATTTAGAAATAAGTGCCCATATAGGTGTGCAGTCCATTGTCCAATTTTTAAATCAGTTGAAATTAACTATAAATAGTAAAGAATGCCAATACCTTCAATTCAAAAACAAACATAATTTAAATGAAGATAGGGCTATAAACGTGTTTGTAAACGATAATCAATTAGACCAGGAAAAAAAAATTGCATTTCCAGGAGTTATGTTGGATAGATGATTGACCTGGACTCCATACATTGAGAAAATATGTAGTAAAATTTCATCTGGGGTATTTGTCCTGCAACAGCTCGCTAGATTGAATGACAAAAAGTTACTTTTTACAGCTTACCATGGGCTCTTACTGTCACATATTCGGTATGCTATCTTAGTATGGGGTAATTCATCAAAACAAAATCTTGATAGGGTGTTTAAGATCCAAAAGAAAGCGGTTAGGTGTATAGAAAGAGTAAATAGATTAGATTCATGAAGGCCGTTGTTCAAGAGACTTGGTCTCCTAACTGTACCCTGCTTATATGTGTATGAAGCTACTTTATATGTAAAAACGAATGATATTAACCAAAATCTTGATGTACATGATTATAATACAAGAAGCCGAGGAGATTATCACTTGGTGAGTCACAATAGTAGCTTATTCAAACAAAAACCTAGTTATATTGGTAGGAAATTCTACAACAAGCTACCGCAGTTTTTGAAGAGTCTTGAAAATATAGAAATATTTAAAAAACAATTGAAGAAATATTTAGTTAATAAAGCTTTTTATAGTGTACAAGAGTTCCTTTCACATCAAAATTAAGCCTCACCTCAACTAATTGAAGTAATTATGGTATCTAGTGTATAATATTGTTGATCTGACTTGTCTTATACTCCTTAACTGGAGTCTCCAAGACGTAATCTACAAAAAAAAAAAAAAAAACGAAGGAATAGCTTACACAACAATGTAATAGATGTAAGGATGTACACATCCTTCTTGTTTATTCTTCTAGCTAACAAGTATCATTGACACAGATGAAATTTATTTCTCACAAAAACTATAGGCTAATATACCTACATACATAATTATGAATAAATTCTTTTTTAGGGGGGGGGGGGATCCATATTGATATTTTGGAGGGGGATATATCCCTCCAATCCCCCCCCCCCCTGAGACCGCCACTGTCATAGAAGTAATATCATTCTTGTGTATCACATGTAAGATACATACATCTCTGGTTGCACAAACGACCTATCCATAATGATGGTTCATTATCGATGTCACTTTTATAACAAGGTTCTATCGTATCATGCTACGCTAAGTTTGATGATTCATTTACTTGAAAATTGTATCAGCCTGATATTCTGAGTCTTTCAAGAAAAAAACAAAAACAATTCTATCAAACTGAGAATCATAGAGAGTTCTATAGCCTATTTATACCTTTTTCAGAATGCCAATGAAAGACATTCCTGTAGAAGAAATTCTGATGGCAAACAATGCAAATGAAATTCAAGATAAGCTTTTCTTAATACTTTCCACTTGAATTTTTGGAGGATGTAGCTCAAAATACATATTTGTATCCAGTACAGCAGCAAGACCACAGATCCGCGAACACTACTGGACTGCAGAATAAATGATAAATTTCACTGGGACTCATTTGGTAATGGGGTGTATTGGATTTCCTCAGGTGAAAATGTATTGGCAGCAAAAGGCATAGACATTGCTGATATTCAAAAGTGTATGACAAGATATTGACTTTCTGAATTGAAGAACTATCTCTATTTCTTCAATAATGAAAGTGCTCATAATGAAAATGATAGATTATTGAAGGTCAGGCCCATCACGAATCCTCTGATTGAAAAAAATATCTTTCACTTCCTCGAAATGCACATTTATCAATAAATGAACAGATGATTCCTTCCTCAGGAAAGCGTTTTTCCAGGCAGTACATTCCATCAAAGTACATTCCATTTCATCATATGGGCTAGAATGTTTTGTCCTTGCAACACCTGGCAAAGGAACGGTTCTTAAACGATTTGGGGGATTTGGGATTGATTCATTTATTCATTCGTTTATTTATTTATTCATATATTTGTTTATTTATCTATCTATCTATCCATCTATTTATTCATTTATTTATATATTTATTCATTCATTTATCTATCTATTTATTCATTTATTGTGACAACATTACAATGAGTGTGAAGGAGCAAGACACTCAAGTACAAGACTGCTCTCTTCACAAATTTTTAATACTATACATTACATTGTCCAAAGCTTTGAGGTTAACGTGGACTAAAAATTCAGATTTGCTAAAAAACTGCACTCAAAAAATAACAAAATGATTCTTTTTCACTTAATGACTATGAATTTAAAAGTTTACTCGAAAAAACACTAAAACAGTTAAGAATAATTTATAATATTAAATTTTGATAAAAACTTTTGACTTGAAAAATATGTCACTATCTCCATTAGATTAGGTTGCTTCAGCTGTAGAGCAATAACCTCGACTGTTCCAAACAATTTCATTCACTGTGTTTAGAGGCTACTGATCGCTTTTTTACCAGGAAAAAGTCAATTGAATTCATGTTCTCAAAAAAATTACCAAACAAGAGCGCTTATGAAAAATAAACTTGTTAAAGTGATTGAAAAACTTAAGGTTGACAGAATTTAATTGGACCATTTATTTGGTTGGGGAGAATTTGATGAACAAGTTTATAGAGAGGATGAGAAAGTAACAATAGTGAAATGGAAAGACAAAGTCTGTCTTACTTCTGTCATCATCATATTGTGGTAGCGAACCTTTGACAATTGACATCTTGTGAAAATGGTCTATAAAGAAATGTAAAAGATGATGTACCTCAGCCATGAGTAGTTATTGTATACAATTTAAAAATGGGTGGAGTTGACTCATGTGACAGGTTATTTATATGTCATACTATCGAATCTGCATTAGAGCTAGAAAATGGCCTGTGAGACTCTTCAACTATTTCATTGATTGAGCTGTAGTTAACTGCTGGGTATGTAGCCTATGTTAAATGGTGTGACAACAGCAAAGTGGACAAGAAATCTCGTCTGTCACCTTTACAGTATAAATTCAACTTGAGTAAAGCTCATTCACTGTGTGAAGCACTAGCCAGTCCAAAGAAGCAGAGGCCATCCTCGTTCTCTTAAATCTATTGAATCTGATGATGGAAGTTCTACTCCAGTTAGTAAAAACCCAAGGATGGTTGCACCCCATCCTATTGCATCAATGAGATATGATAATGTAGGACATTTCCCTAATTGTACAAATTAGTGATGTGCATATTATTATTCGAGAATCGGAAATCATATGATGTTTATAAAAGTCATAAAAGTTTAATCGTGCACAAACCTATTGTCTATTCTAGTTTTTCTAATAATAATTCCATTCAAGAGTCGGGTTCTTGGATACTCCTGTTTCTGTTTATACATTATATATTATACGAGTTTTTGAGCTGCATATCAACCTGCTTGTTCACTTGCCCAACTAGAATATGACATAATTTTAATTGAATTGAGCTAGCTTATAAAAGCAAGCCTGGGAAGCAGTAGGTTGATAACGTTGAGTTCTATTTGTCATCATAATCATCTTTATTTTTGACCCTCAAAGTTCTAAATCAATAGGGATCTTACTTGACCTAAGAGGATGCGCTATTGACCAAATTTCAAAAGCAAAAAGTATTTATTTGAAAAGAGATTGCTTGGATGGACAGACGGATGGACAATAGCGCGATTTCTACAAGGATATGTCGGGTACTTTATGAAATAAATAAAACGATAGTTGAAAATCTTACTTCTTCCGTCGTTGAACACTTCACAACTTCATTTACTACATTTTCAAAATATCTGGAATTGAAAGTCTTGTCTTCAGCGTTTTGCAGTTCTTCAATTAAGGTCGAATCATCCAAAATTTTGAAATACGGCAATAAAGTTGTGCTTTCCTTTTCTGGTTTACAGCTGTGAAAAACATCAACAATAAAACTGGATAGAAATAAGTTATTGAAGCACTCTACAAAAGAAACTGTAGTTTCTAAAATTAAAAACAAAAAAGAACCGACTTCAATAAAACAATACTAAAAAAATTAAATACTTACACAGTACAGTTTGAAATAAATAATCTACTTCAAACTGAGAAACTGAAAAATTCATATTTTTAAATACTGACACTAATTCTCCCTAAGCTAATAAAAATATTACAGAGAATGTTTTAAAAACTCATAAAATATTACATGGAAATTCTTTATAAACTCATGAAATATTACATCTATTTTTTTTAACAATAAATATTTGGTGTCCACTTCAAAAAGTTACTTGTATTAAATTTTTTAGTTACTCAGTTTAAAGTGAACAAATAAGGTTTTGAAGTCTTGCTCAACCGTATAAGGTTAAAGAGCAGATGCCAGTTCACAGAGAAATCAAGTAGCCTCTTATTATAAAGAATACAGCATTTCAAGATGAAACAAAACTCTGTATGAAAATTAAAATAAACTTTTTAAAAATTGAATAAAAACGTCAGATAATAAGAGAGGGAGTAATCATGGGAATGAGTGAGTAGAAAGCCAATGGGGATTGGCAGGAAATTGAGAAGTAAAAGTCAAAAAGAAAAGTAGGAAATTATTTAAGACCGCTCTCATGCGAAGGCAATGTGTAAAATTAAATATTAAATGGATGATGTTAGAGAATATATTGAATTCTAGGTATCTAACTAGAAAATTTGGTTCAATTTTCTATTATCCATCTATAAGGCTCATTGAACTGTGACATGTTTAGCCAATAAAGTTCTTGTATACTTGTGCAGAAGAGTATCACATCTATTAGGTAATCAGGTGACTTACACAAAGAGAAATTCTTTCATTAGAGATGATGGTTGTTCCACACTGAAATTAATATGTTTTCCTTCATTAGAAATTAGAAAGTTGACGTTGTCCTTTCCTTCATAGTGCGTATCAGGTTTTTCTAGTAGATTGAGTTTCCTTACAGGCATTTGATTGATCCATGGTACAATATCATCCTGGTTCATAGCGTTATACTCTCTGTTGGTGAACACAAAGAGATTTCCATAAGATTTCCATCGCAAATCAAACACATGCTGTGGAATCGTGTATGACTTATTGAAGCATGATGAACAAAGCCGGCTGCAGGGTTAATTACTGCCTATGTAAATCATGGCTGGAGACTCTTAATGATAAGTTGGTGGTGGAGGGTTTTTTAAATAATCATTTCAACTGATGGTATTCTTTGTATTTTTAAAATATTTTTGGTATTTTGAACATTTATATCAAAGGTTCAAGATAACCAATTAACTTATTGGTTTCATTGTCACCAGTGAAATTGACTAGCTTTAGAACTCTTTTTCGAATTCTCCACTTATTTTGCACCAGCTTATGAAATAATTTTGAAGAAATCATCGAATTGTAATCGTTTGTACTTCATGATTTTTTCTCTTTGATCAATGTGATATTCATAAATGGCCGCCATCTATGTCCCAATATTTCCCCATTGAATAACTATTAGACAAATATATTTTTTTTCAAAAGAAACATGAAGGTAGTAGCCTAATACAGTAATTTTCACACAGTAGATCCGGTAAGAATCATGTATTGATGTTCATTAATTAAGCATACTACAAGCACGCCTATGATATCCATGTGAACAAGCTGAAATCTTGCATTAATTTCCATTCTATTGATACCATTATACAGAATTTTTTGCAAAGACTTGCCAGTTACCAATGCTTTGAGGCCTTGTAACACTAGAAAAATAGAAAAAAAATATTATAAAAACAGGTCCGGAATTGCTTATTTAGTTAAAGTGCGGATGTAAGCAATTAGCCCCATCAATCTACTCATTTATAAGCTGGTAGTGCCTTCATTTTACTTGTTTCAGTTTTTGTTTTGTTAGTGCCTGTTTTTAGCTTTTGAAATGTCCAATAAAATCTGAAAAAAAGACTCAAAAATAGTTTTTTCTCTTCCAATTTAGAAGTGAATTAGCATAGTTAATTTCACAATAAACTTGTGTTTTTACTGCGTGTTTCATAAGGTGAAAGATGTCGAAAAATATCCTGATTCGTGACTCTAGAGAAGTCTACACTAAGTAACTTAGTCTGATTAGAGATACTTTCTTACTTTGCTGAAAAAATTGTTAGTGCAGCATCTCTTGATTGAAATTGCAATTCACCATCTGAAAAAAATAGTTTCAGAATTATCAAAGCATGTATTGATTGAGTCATATTAATAGGCCTAAAGTCGACTAGTTTCACTCTATAAATCTCCAAGAAAAAACTTACGATAACCGAGCTACTCCTTCAGAATCTGGTTTCTAATTACAATATATTAGGCTATAAATTCCAGTGATATCAATATCTAAATAGGTCCCACAGTATTTCGAAAGTCTTCTATAACAATTTCATAGTTACTAGATAAGGGCAGAGGGTAATAATATCACTCATGTTTTTAATGAGTAAATTCATTTCTTACTGTGGGCGATCAATTATTTTGAATTGTTGTATAGATTATTCAAAGAATTAAATGTTATGTTGATGAAGGATAATCATTAAAGAAATATATTTTAACCTGCTTATTTTTCAAAACTAGGTTGCCTCTAATAGAGTTGTTCTATAGGGGTGCCTGATATATCTGTTCATCACAGTATTTTGTCTTATGTATTGTTACGGGTTCTAATGGCTAATATAAGGCTGGCAACACTAAAGTTCACACTTGCACTTTATTTACACAAATTAGTCTATTTACACACACTAATTGAAAGTTCAATTAATAAAGAAAAAAAGATCAACAAATGACAGGCTAATACTTATTTTCAGTAATTATTTACAAGAATTAATAAACAATTAATTACAGGCTGATCAATAATAGAAGAAACAAAAGTCCAATAAACTGTACAATAATGTAGAAAGAAATAATAAAAAAAGAGCAACTAATCATAGAACTTACAAAACACAGTCCAATTCGTTATTTGACAGTCCCAAATAATATCACTTGACACAACGTCTTTAAACTATTAGTAAAAGCTGCACAAATAGTAAACACTTTCTTGTCTTTGCACTATACACTGTAATCGAGCGCTGCTGCTTACTCCAACAACACTGGATTGTCTCTCTCACGAGATTTGTAACACAATCTGTCATGCGGATTTGTGAAACTAACTGTCACAAAAGCTTTTGTGGGACTCAACTCGCTTGTTCACATGGACTTCTTTATATAGCTGTCTTAGTTGTATAATTCCAAGAACTGGCAGCTTCTAGGTGCTTCAAGGATGCCATGGAAGGTCACAGAATATAGTGGGAAACGACCTCAATTGTTCAAGAAGTTTGAAGAAATCTCAAGAGATTCAATTGAGTGAGAGAGTTGCATATTTGAAGAAATAGTGAAAAGCAAGAGAATGAAGATCAGATTTCAAGTCACGTTTGACCATGAATGGAACGATGTAAATAGAACAAGTGCGTAAATAACTGCTTTGTTTACTCTTGTAACAGTATGTTGTTGAAGAACTATTTCAGTTCAATTATGGATATGAATTGAAACTGTACAGAATTTATAATCGTATGCTGTGTTGCAAAGATATATTTTTATCCTACTCCATATCAAATTAGTTGCTAATAGAAATATATTCATATCTGAAACTTGATAAAAAAAATATGTCGAATGGAATGGTGAAACTCTGATAATTATAGTAAAGCTAAAACTAGCATAAGAAGATGCCAATTAGCTTTTATAGTATAAGCTATAACTAGCTATTCAGATGATAATAATAATAATAATAATAATAATAATAATAATAATAATAATACTGATAATAATAACAACAATAACAAAAATAATTTATTGTTGTTGTTGTTATTATTATCATATATTATTTCAATCTATCATTTTTTTAGAAGCACTCAGTGTCACTTCTTGATGATAATAATAATAGTAAAGTCAATCAACCAATTTAACAATAATAGTTTTTTTTCCTAATTATTATCAAGAGCTGAAGTGATTCTGAAAAAATAATGCATTAGAAAAATAGATTGAAGTAGATTTCTAAATCTATAAGAATATTGTATACGATAATGAACAAAAAGTTAATGATTGTATTAGTTTCTTACAACCTTAAATATTTTGTCATGACTATAGGCCTAAGTTTAAAAACGTATATAAAATACAGTAGGCTAGGCCCACTTTGAGAAATATGTCAGAATGAGAACATTTAAATTTTAGAGTAAATAATATTTCTGGCAAGTCTGTGGTGAACAAATAAAATTTCAACCAGACTAATTTGATAATAAGTTGGACAACTCGTATATCTGAAGATCTGGAATGAAGAACCGATTAACATTAGGTTATAGGCCAACTAATTTTTACCATAATAAGCTGACGTTCCCGTTTGATAATTGTAAAACTTTAGCTCTAAAATTTCCAAAGATCTACTATCAGAATTGTGCGGTGTTATATCCTTGATCAGAACTCCATCAAAAGTCTCAATCTCACGAACTGGTGATAACACTTGGACCTTATTGGCTATAGTTATGAATTTACTGGTAGCCTGTGGAGAAAGCAAAAGGTTTTATATAACATAGAGTTTGTACAGAACAACATTAAAGATAACGCTAATGATAATCTGAAAACATTCTATGCACCTGCCTGCTCTAAAACCAAGTTACTATTGAGCAGGCAGATGCATAGAGTGTTCAGGTTAGCGTTATCGTTAAGGTAGCTATGCACAAATTCTTTATTATAACAATAGGAGTGGCATGCTCTTCACAGATTAGACTACAAATCAATAATTATTATTGTTTGAGTAACACTCTAATAATGAATAATAACAAGAGTGACACAAGATGAATTTTCAGTCGGCCTCGGTGGCTCAGTCAGTTGGAGCGCTTGTCTTCGATTAGATAAGACTCTGGCTGCTGTCATGAAGTCTCGAGTTCGAGTCTAGTTATGGCTTGGATGTTTTCACCTTGTCATCATCCATCTCATTCCCAACGCACAGGTCTCAAGACTCAAGTCGGCATCAAATGAAAAAAATCAGTGTGAACAAGCACTCAAATTTTGTAGTAAGGCCCGTTCCACTCTTTGTGCGAGCATCTTCTAATTTAAAATATGATTCATTTTTAATTCTTTAAATGAATACTGATTTCATATGCTGCCATAATATTCAATAAAGCATTCATTTACAATAGAGTTTTTTAAGCAAGTTCAATCAGATGAAGAATAGCGATTCCTACTTTGTAAAAGTTATGACTTATGACTGTAAACATAGAACTATAATTGGCATCCGTGATGGCACAGTCGCTTGTCTCTATTGACTGCTACTCCTGCGGTCACAAGATCGAATCTCGTTCAGCCTTGGATCTTTTGTGTAATTACAGTATTTACCTCATCACAAAAAAACAATTTTAGAAAGCTGGAGAATCCAATTTTATGAATAACTTGAGTCTGCATTTTAAAGCTCAAATGATGAGTGTAGGGCTAAGAAAAAAATTAACTGTTTAAACTTACTTCTATCTCACACATCCATGCTTCTTTGCTAATGTAAGAGTACTTCAATTTATCATCAACAGCCCAAAGAGTATGATACGCATCATCCTGAACAACTTTTAATTTTAATTCTGTATTGAATTTATCTGAATACTCATGCTTTTTCATCTTTGTGCATCTGTTACAAAAAGAAAAATCATGAATAAACATAATAAAGAATAATATATATTGTGAAGACGACTGATAAAATTAAAATCACATGAAAAATAACATTTTACAAGTTTTGCGAGAAACAATTTTCATGACCTTGAAATTGATTATATAGTCACGAATATTCATTCCTACTAAAAGGGATCTGTCTCACATCAAAATACAAACCGATTTTATAATGTAAAAGACTCAAGGGCGGTCCCATGGGGGTCATGAACCCCCAAATTCTGATGTTTACAAGAGGAGGGGAAGGAAGGAGGTGCAAAATGTTAGCAAATTAAAATCCAATTTGTTACCCCCCCTTCCTCCGCAAACTAGGCAGGTTTGCTCATGTACGACTATGGAAGAATTATAATAGGTACCATATATGAAAAAGAATAAATATGTAAGAGAGTCTCAATACTTAAGAGAGCCCCAATATGTATAAGATCTATGAATATGTTAAAAACCGGCGATGTTATACAGAGTGATTCAAAACTATACAATCTCTATGATCAAAACTATGCAATCCCTTGGGAGCTCATTCAATAGCTAAAAATAAGAAAAAAGTTCATATAAACATATGCCTGAAAACGCTTCATTGGCGAGTTACGGCTATAGCGGAAGTGAGGCCATATAAAAATGTTTAAGGTGGCTACAAAGATACAAATACAATTTTTTTCTTATGTTTTTTCATCTGGAAAATTGAATAAAATTGGTTACAGAGCTGTAAATGCAATACTTTTAGAGATATCTCATGAAAAAAAAGAATTGGTGTCAAGATAGTAAATAATGATCAAAAAAATTTCAGATTAATGTCAGTATAAGTGCTTAGTTTATTAGTAAATTAGTGAATAGTTTGATAGACATTTCTTATTGAGTTATTGAACAGTTTGATAGACATTCCTTTTTGAGTTACTTAACAGTTTAGGTTAAGTTAGGTAAGGTATTACACATTTACTATTGAGTTATTGATTGGTATATTGCCAGTATTAATTGGTCTTGGACATTAATTGACTTTGTTATAGTTGATTAAGTTATTCAGCTGTTTTCCTCTTATTGATCTTCTGTTGGGATAAATTACTTCTTAGTTTCGGCTGTAGTTAATTAATTGTGTAAATGAAGTTAGAGTGTTACTTTCAAGTGCTACCAGCATTATTTTTGTGTTAGAACATGTAGCACTATATTATCACATCAAATTAATTCTATACTAAATTTTTTAGAGTAGGTCTACTCTTATTACTGATATACTTACTTTGGTGGGTTAGTTCCTCTTTCAATTTTAATTTGTGGCTTCGTTCCGACTCTAAGATCGAATCCATTAAGACTGATGAGTGTTCTGTAGAGTGTAGATGGTGACAGCTTATAGTCATCCCGAATAGTATGTGTATATAGGCCATGTCTAAACAACACAAAAGACTTTTTATGGTGAACTCAAGGACTTGCGGTCAATTTTAATTGAGAATAAATAATAGTTTTACTCACTTTTGGCCAAATGTTTTCGAGTCATGAATACTCATCTTGAATGGCGTCCATGATCAGCATGTCAGTTTTTTGGTTAGAAAAACTATTGTGGTTTTTGTAGAATTTTAAATCAAATAAACTTTTCGATCACATTCTACAAAAACCGCAATAATTCTTCTAACCAAAAACCGACATGCCAATCAAGGACGCCTTTGAAGATGAGTCTCCATGACTCGGAAACTTGGCCAAAAGCGAGTAAAAATATTATTTATTCTCAATTAAAATTGACTGCAAGTGTTTGAATTTATCATAAAATGTTAACAACGCAGATCATTATGGAACAAGTAATCCAGGAACACAAAAGAATAGGCATAACAAATTGATGCGATGTAACGTTATGTCAAGGCTCTTATTATATAGTAGAGGTAGCCCAATTCAATTGGATTAGAATATATTCTTTGCAATGCCCTTCATCTCATTCTCCCCTTTTTTTATGTTCTTTTTTGCTTTTCTTTTTCCTTCTTCTTCTTTCCTTCTCTTTTTCACCCTCTTCACCTTCTGCTTCATCATTGTTCTTTGTCTTCTCAGTTTTACTTCTTTTTTGTCCTCCTTTTCTTCATCATCACCGATCATTATCTTCTACTTTTTGTCTCCTTGTTTTCTTTATTCTTTATTTTTCAATAATTCTTTGTTTCATATTCTTGTATTTATTAGGGCATTGAATTTATCATATTATAATGAATAATAAGACAAAACTGTCACAACCACATTTATTGAAAAAAAAATGAGAAACTAGTTTCGGTTGTTATACCATTATCAATCTCAAACAAACTGTCTTCTACAATAAAAGTAATCATAAATAGTCTAAAATAATGCTAACTGTTGCAAATGCTATCATGAATAAATGCTACAGTACTCAATTTTTTCATCTCATAGAACTCCACTCCAGCGCACAAGCTCTTGGCTTTTGCTGGAATTTAGTATACAGATTTATGATAAGTTTAATTGAAATTAAATTTTGAATATGTTGATGTTGTACACTAGAATTAAGCCGTTTGATATAATGTTTCATGGAATATTTTGTTGTTTTGAATGTATAAAATAAAATGAATGAAATGGAATGCATAGTTGAATGAATGCGTGAGATAAGAACATTTATGTAGTACTTACATTTCTGTTGAGATCAATAGTATGAGATCAATTGATTTCCAATTTTATATTAGAAACATTATTACATCAAATAATAAATTCGAACAATTTATTTGCCTGAGTGGATCTTAATTTTCTTTTCTTTTTAGTGGTTATGCTTATCGCATAATCAGTTAATTCTATTTCAAAACTAATATCAATGATTGGTCTAGTTGGAAGGGTAGATTAGATAGTGTTTTTCGGCAAACTGTATTTGTTATCAACTTGACTGCTGGTCTTGGCCAAGTTTTCGATGATTTTCTAATAAAAATGAAATGTCACTCTTCTTTCAATTGACTTGTCAATATTATGTATAATTTTTGCATGACAAGATTTATGAGCTTGGTTTCTATCAGAATAAATTATCCATCCATTAACCATCTTTCTATAATATGCTTCTTCATAGACATAGGCTATATCAAATTTGTAGATACAGTTGTGTCTTCACATTTCGAAAGTGAGTGTAATAATAGATTATGAATGATTACTCACCCTTTATCTAGTTGTATTGCTAACAGTGAACGTTTTTCTTCTCTAAACTTGTACCAAATGTCTGAAATTTGTTAAGAAAATTACAATATTATTATGCTGTTTGTGAGATGTAATATATACAATTTCATGTATTAAAATCCTGTTCATAAAATTCAATATCTGTGTATATCTTCTCTATTTGTGAATGACAATATCCAATTTGTGTTAGTCAACTTCCTTTCTTCATATTATTCGTTTTTTTAATACTTGAGCAAAACTGGAGAATAGTCAGTTATTTTTATATTTCTAATCTATAATCTATGTGCTATTAATTACTGGCATGAAGCAGAATTATCGTTAGGCTAAATTGTTCAATTTTTTATATTATGAATGGGATTGACCGTATAGAGTGCAACGTATTGCAAGTTCAATGTATTCCATTCATTTTTCTAATAAGGTACCTGCAGGGCCTTATTGAAATCGTGCCATTGTTTGTCCATCCGCCTGTGCTCTAGAACTTGAAAGAAAGATTCTAGACTCTTGAAACGTTGGGCTACAATATTGGTAACCATGGGACAAAAAAATACGTTATTAACATTGAAAACGTTAGAGTAACGTTTTAGTAACCATACAATTAACTATTATTTAATTTTTTGTTGTTGTCCAGAACGGTTGTTTGAAATGTTTGTCTAAAGTTATCTTGACCAATTCTAGTGAGTTTGTTGTAAGATTTGATATTTGCCACAATTATTAAACTAGGGCTGCTTCAAATACTGACTCAATAACTGACTATCAAGTATTAATCGTGATGAGCTAGATATGAGTACATAGAATCAATATATTCGGATTGTAAGTATTTTCATATATTGATTTTTCCATCTAATTATTGCCAGTTGGCGTGTGTGTGTGTGCGCTGTGTTGGGCTAATGTCTCGACTGATCTCAATCACTAAATTGCTCTCTCTGTAGAAAAAGGATCTGTTTGATTATGTATTGGTTTTCATATATCATAAGAAGTAGGCTAATGGATATTATAAATTTTGTTAATACTGTATATTATTAATATTGTATTACATTCCAATTAACTCATTACCACATGTGTATTCTATCAAAATTATTGGTATTGTGTTCCTAAATAAACTCTTTTTTAAATACTTTGTATAAAAATAATGTATGTATAAAAGAACTCGTTCCTCACTCACAGGCATGTGCCCATGTGAGCAACCTTCTTCAATGAATCATGTTATGTTATTCAATTGTAATATTTTATCAAGAAGAATAAATATAAGTTGTTTGAAGTGATTGACAATTAAACAAACTGACAAATATACAGAAACAAAATTTATTATTTTCAAGTCCTTCAAGTGCTATTAATTTATACTGAAGACTTCCACAATGGCGGATATTGACAACAGAGTTGAATAGCTGATGGAAATCGATGAATGCTACTGTACAAAAATATGTCACCACCGGGAATCGAATCACGGACCTCCCAATTGCCGGTCGGGCGCCTTAACCACTCAACTCAAACAACTTGTAAGATACAAGCCGATATGTACAAGTTTAATTGATAAAATCAGAGACATCAATTTTAAATTCAGAGTGGATAAGAGTGAGACTCCACTGAAATTTTTGGGTGTCTATATGGATCCAGCTTTGTCATGGGATGCACACATTGATTATTTATCTGGTAGATTGGCCAAGGGATTGTACGGTATATGCTACGCAGACTTTGTGTAACAGTCGATTTATCTGCACTGATAAATGTTTATTATGCACACATCCAAAGTCTTCTTTCATATGGCATAATGCTTTGGGCAAACAGTGTGAAAGCCAAATCAATTTTCGTCCTACAAAAAAAGCAATACGGATCATATGCAAGCTACCACATAATGCATATTGTAAACCTCATTTTGTGGGCCTTGACGCTGTCATCATTGTATGTCTTAAAAATTTTATGTTATGTACAAGGCAATTTGGAGAAATATGATTCTAACAGCTTCCACAATTTAAATACACGGAGTAGACATAAACTTAGAATCCTGCAATATAGCCATACTAAATTTCAAACAAACTGGCACTACATGTCGATAAAATTATACAACTTTTCACACCAGACCACTTGAAAATACTCACTTGCACTCAATTTAAAAATAAAAAAAATCAGTATTAATTAAAGAGTGTTTGTATAATGTTAACGATTATTTTAGAATAGATTGGAGTAATTCGTTTGATCAAAAATAATTTTTTATATCTATACTGTTCTCATTGTTCCGAAATATTGTTTTACTTACTTTAGTGCGAAGAAATGACGAAGTCCATGTATTTATTGTGAATATTTCATGACTAATGAAATTCTATTCTATTAAAATGAATGCTGCTGTGCAGTAGGTGACTCGTTAGACCTCAACATTATGTATTGGTCCAAAATAGTGTACTGCCCAAATGAGGAGTAAGAACTTGGCACCATCATACATCATAACAAAACGTATGGCCAGCTTAATACTGAAGTTACATCGAACCCCTTAATATTCATGGGATTTTCTTCAAAAGTGTAATTTGTTCTTAGTCTATTGCTTTTTATTTTACTCCTCAAATTTTTGTCTACTATTGTAATCTATATTTACCTGAATAGTATGAACCAGGTGGGATATTTAATAGTTTTCCATGTACCGGTATCAGTTGCCTGTTTCAATTCTTAACATTCCTTTTATTGTATTGTTAATTGAAACTTACTGTTGTTGATGTATCTTCTGGTGGTCAAATTAAAATAACTGAGTTCTGTAAATCTGATAGTATTTGTTCCATCAGGTAGAGCTATGGAATACAGCTCAGTTATTCTATGTCCAAACTCAATTGTATTGATGTTGTTTTTGCCAATTATAGTATTCTGTACACGGATGATTTCTGCACCCCTCTGTAAAAAGGAAGAAAGGTTGTGATATCTATATCAGGCGCGAACTATGATGGGTTTTTTTTGGGGGGGGGGGGGTTAAAAGCAAATGTATCCACTGAAATTCTCAACTGACAATGGTTCTGTAGCAATTGGTCTGAGGAGTTATTCGTCAAATACCCAAATTCCTGGAATAAGTAGCATTTTGTCTGATGGGATTTTACGCTTCTGTGAGAGTTACTAACTATAGTAGCAACTCTTCCAATCCTTGAGTCTTCTACCCGACTTCAGAAACCCTTCTATTATTTGTTCATTGACCGGGTATTCCCACTTTCTAAAAACCATAAAACGAAACAATACGGTATAAATCAAACGATATGAACATAACATTTCCAAAACACTATACCGCCCCAGGACGGTATAGTAACTATACCGTCCTGATACCGCCCCCAAACACCATATGCGCGCTCCACGCGCCTAACCAAACCATCCCTGATAGTTGCTAACAAGGCAAGATGTGACTGAACCACCTCATACATCCAGTACTTTGATGCATAAAACTACATAGATCAAGCTAACTTGACATTGAACATAGATCAAGTGACGAATGTAACATTGCTAAAATACTACTCTGCCCCCAAACAAAGCAGGTATATACGACCCTACTACATCAGATGAACGACCCCAAACAACCTGAAACGTAATTACCATCAGACGAATTTCTACTTGGACAAACTACTACTCGGACGAATTGCTATGACACCCTGACACTAACCAAAAATTATCTGTATCTTTTAAAAGGAGGGGGGGGGGAGACCCGTGATATCCACCCAAATACACTTGATATCTTCTAAATAATGGCTTAATTTCGCTTTTCACCCACACTATAAACGAATATTAATATTATTTAAAAACGAGACAGTTCTATCCTGCCAAGTCCAGTGCATGCTGCAAAGTGTATTTTTGATGGTTTTATCTCTAAAATTATACTGTCAAGTGTATTGTTATGAGTTCCATGTCTGAAATAATGCTGGAAAACACTTGAAAGGTTGAAATTAACACACATGTACGGTATATTATGTATGATTCAAAAACATCCAAGAAGTTAATTGTAGAAACTTATAGCCCAAGTATATTTTTTCAGAAGTCAGCTCAATGACTTCATACTTAATAAGAATACTCCAGTTGTAAGATTTATTAATATTCAATAGGGTACCAATGCAATCAATATCGCAGGTAGGCTGATCAGAAAAAGTTTAAAGTTTTAACTATTCAATAACTCAGTTATTATTGCTGCATATACTCTAGTCCAAAAGAAGGTCTATTATGATATTTTTCATGATTGGAGAATTAACTTTTTTATGGTAAATTCTACGACTTGGAGTCAATCCACTGACTGCAAGTTGTTGAATTTATTACAACAGAATAATATTAACAACGCATACCGTTATGGAACAAAAATTCCAGGGATTAGAGTATGTTCTTTGTAGCTAATGTCTTTCAAAATTGGAACACTTCTTTGCATTCAGCTATTATGTGCTACATCCATATATTGAATGAATGAATGAATGAATTTATTTATTTTCCAAAAATTGTTACAAACAAACTCTACAAAATAAATAAACTACCGCACTAAAACTTATAAAAAAAAACAAAATCAGCTATGTACTATAATTATCAATTATTGATACAATAAAATAGAGAAACTGAAATTATCTTATTCTAAATTTTATTGTCGGTAGGAAGTGGCAAAGACACCAGCAAAAGGGAAAATCCTTGTGCGCCAGTGTGTCACATCGTCTACATTATTCTTTGTAACACAACAATCATGAATATCATCTCTGTGTCATCATTACTCCGTATATAAAGTTATTCATATTCATATTATTATTATTATTGTTATTGTTATTATTATCAACAGATGCAAGAGCTCTTTATCTGATTGATGATCCATTTAATAATCTATGTATATTAACTTATCATGTGAAATTTAACGACTTGCAGTCAAATTTGACTGCAAGTCATTAAATTTCACATGAAAAGTTAATATCAACAACGCAGTTCGTCATGGAACAAGAAATCCAGGATTCTATGTATATGTCGTTTTCCTGCATTGTGTCATGAGACATTTTATAGATTCTTTAAAAGTTGTTTTCCAAGAGGCACGTCCATTTCCTTGCAAAGTGGTGCAATGCTGATCTCAAGAGTCGAATAGGTATTTTATTGGCTTGTAAAAAGTGGCAAAAGAATCATAATTCTACTCAAAATGAGTGGCAATGATGAAAAATAATTTAACTTTAGCCAAGAGTTTATGGCTCTTTTTCTGTGCTTTATGTTTAGGAAATTATTTGGTGGAAATTCGCTTTCTAATATATTCATAAACTTACTACTAATGTAGTGGAGTTGTCTTCTAAGAAGGGTTGAGTTGGTAACATATAATTTATATTTTTTTATTGTATTGGGTCTTAAACTGTAATTTATGTTATCTGATCGTGAGAATTTATTCTCGTATTTTAAACTGTAATTTGTGATGCAACCAAGGTATAACTGTCGTATGGTTTGAACGTCAAATTCGTTGAACAATCTCCTACTATCATATAGTCTAGGCTTCTTTAAAATTGTTTTTATGATACATTTTTGTATAAGAAAAAGTTTATTAATATGAGTGTCGAATGTCCCACCCCAAACAATTATGCCATAACGTATATGAGAATGTTCTTATAAAAAACACTATTAAATTACAGTTTAAGTCTCAATACAATAAAAAAATGTATTTATATTATAATTTTATTTCTAATTGAAAACGATTCTACTAGTGCTGCATATACTTGCCTGTGTTCAGAGAGAGACAGCACATTTTTCAATTTGTAGAATTTGTAAGATAAATATTTCATTCTATTGTACAAATACGGTGCCAAATACGGTACCGCTGATGTTTCTCAAAAAACGCTAAGCCAAAAAGTTGAAATTTGGTCCACATCGTGTCCAGAGTCAACAACCTAGATGCGTGTTTTTGAATAACAGATTTTGAAAAATTCCCCAAAATATGTCTAAGATTGACATTTTTTAGTGTTTTCAGGAAATACTCAACTAAAAGCGTTGAAATATGGAATAAATGTCTAGATTTAGAAGCATACTAAGAAATTTTATTGCAATTCCCCCATACATACAGTCAAGATTTGGAGTGTTTTTGCGCTCTCACTGTCGTATTACATGACCAAAAAAGTTGAAATTTTACTGGAAATTTTTCACTTTCCATGGCAGGCAAGCGAAGTGAGCCTGCTGGAGTTGAAGATATTTGTTCCTGTGTGGACACAGGAGGCCCCCTGGCTAGACGGTTGAGGCGATCTAAGCGAGTTCTATACCTCTTATTTACTACATCTTATATGAACAGTTTTTAAAATATTTGATTTTTTTAATTATTTTCAAATGGGATCAAAAAGTGCTTGAGTTCCAAAAAAAATAAATGGTTTGAAACTTGATAACTATTTCTTACCGTTCCACTGGTGCAGACATGTATATTTCTGTTGACAATGGTGAATGATTTGGCAAAATCTTTGTTTGAAATTTTAGCATAAATCTTGCCTACATCAGTAGAGAATATTCGATAACAATCTGGTGTGAATAGTTGCGGGCTCTCTCCAAATGCAGGTTCACATCTGAGAAGTGGAAAGCAGTCAAAATTGAAATATGGACATCATCAATTTTTTATATTATTGATCAAACAAAGAGAAGTCTCTGTTTCAAGATGACCATTTCGCATTTGTCTGTCTATAAAGCATTTTTGGATGAATGTGCGGGCCAGATTCTATGAAATCGTGAATTAATGTTCCTTTAAGGAATGACCAGCATTGTATGTCTGAGTATTTTCTAAATTTGTTTGCTTCTAAAGGATATTGAGGAGAAAAATAAATGGTACTTGGGCCTCTTCCCTATCAGACACATATATGAATTTTTAAATTAGCTTCTCCACCATATGCGATTGGAATCATATTTAAAGATAGCCCTCAGGCCCTCTTATTCATCTGAGTTATTATTCATGAAAATAACCTATTTGTTTGAGAAAGCATATATCATTTCTGATATTTTGATTAATTAAAATAACAAGTGGCTATACTAAGTAAATAATAATTAAACAAATGTTATCAACATTATCATCACTCACGTATAAATTCACCACTCACCTATAAATTAATTTATCAGACGTGATATGAAATCTGATCTGATTTGAGCAATAAATTGTCGTGAATAGAAACACAGCCTTGGTGATGTGATACAGAGTGATTTATTGTGGAAAACGGTAATGGAATATACAACCCAAATTTAATCAAAAGTTTGGTCTATCTATTGTGTTCAATTTTGCAAAGGTGGTTATCAGTAAGCATGCTATCGAGTATGTTCCTCTGTGTGAGCACTCTTATTCTTAGGCGTGAGGTCTACTTATCACAGAACTACCAGTACTAGTAATATCATATTAAGTCAAGTCCACACTTCACCTTGCCAGGCTTTCATTCAGTCTAGTTGATGCATGCTTTGAAGACAAAGCTATTAGCTTTGTCAATGTTATTACCATTGTTTGTTAACGTTAACTACAATTTGTTATTTAATTGTTTTATAGTGTATTTCCGATGTATTTGACAAGAACAGAAAAATGTATGATCTAAAATGTCATATTGAGTGTTAGTTGTTAGTGTAAATGTGGTTTAATAACAGCAACTTTCGAATTTAATAGCCTAGCTTTCTATATTTGAAAATCACCACTCACGTATAATAATGATCATCTGCGGATTCTCTTAAGTTTGATGCTCCAAGTTCCTCTCCAGATACTTGTTTTATATCTCTGGTGCCTATTTTCAGTGAAATTCCACTACTGGAAATGGTATGGGCTGCCACAGTGTCAGTTATATCAAATGAATCGTACATCTTATTTTCGTGTTGTCTTGGTAAAATCACACGTATGCGTTCAACTAAACTGTGAAGTTGGAATCAAAAATTCATTGGAGTTAGTCAATAAAATAAAAAATATTCCTGTTCATTCATCTTATAAACTTGTTTCTTTTGATGTAACTAATCTCTTTACAAATATACCAACTGAAGAAAGTCTTAAAAGAGCTGAAGAGATCATGGTAACTAAATTTTTTTTTGTAGATTACGTCTTGGAGACTCCAGTTAAGGAGTATAAAACAAGTCAGATCAACAATATTATACACTAGATACCATAATTACTTCAATTAGTTGAGGTGAGGCTTAATTTTGATGTGAAAGGAACTCTTGTACACTATAAAAAGCTTTATCAACTAAATATTTCTTCAATTGTTTTTTTAAATATTTCTATATTTTCAAGACTCTTCAAAAACTGCGGTAGCTTGTTGTAGAATTTCCTACCAATATAACTAGGTTTTTGTTTGAATGAGCTACTATTGTGACTCACCAAGTGATAATCTCCTCGGCTTCTTGTATTATTTTTTTTTTTTTTTTTTTTTTTTTTTTTTTTTGTAGATTACGTCTTGGAGACTCATGTACTTGGATTATAATCATGTACATCAAGATTTTGGTTAATATCATTCGTTTCTACATATAAAGTAGCTTCATACACATATAAGCAGGGTACAGTTAGAAGACCAAGTCTCTTGAACAACGGCCTACATGAATCTAATCTATTTACTCTTTCTATACACCTAACCGCTTTCATTTGGATCTTAAACACCCTATCAAGATTTTGTTTTGATGAATTACCCCATACTAAGATAGCATACCTAATATGTGACAGTAAGAGCCCATGGTAAGCTGTAAAAAGTAACTTTTTGTCATTCAATCTAGCGAGCTGATGTCGCAGGACAAATACCCCAGATGAAATTTTACAACATATTTTCTCAATGTATGGAGTCCAGGTCAATCGTCTATCCAACATAACTCATGGAAATGCAATTTTTTCTTCCTGGTCTAATTGATTATCGTTTACAAACACGTTTATAGCCCTATCTTCATTTAAATTATGTTTGTTTCTGAATTGAAGGTATTGGCATTTTTTACTATTTATAGTTAATTTCAACTGATTTAAAAATTGGACAATGGACTGCACACCTAACTTATATGGGCACTTATTTCTAAATTATCTAAAATGGAATTGCTGGAAATGAGTGATGTATCTCGTCAGCAAATAAGAGGGCTCTACCACTAATTAATTCTTTAGGCAAACGGTTGACATATAACAAAAAAAGCAATGGACCTAGTATTGACCCCTGAGGCACTCGAGCTTGCACCTCTAATCTATTAGATTTATTCTTTACTATGCTATTACCAACTACTGTAGTTAGTTCTACACATTGTTTTCTCCCAATAAGGTATGGTTCAAAACATTTCAGTTCAACCCCATTTACGCCTACATTTTGCAGTATTTCCAATAAAGTTCTTTGATTATCACAATCAAATGCCTTTGACAGATCTGAGAAGATTACAGTAGCTTTATCACCTGAATCTATTATATCTATTAGTTTTTCAACTAGAGAAACTATGGCTGTCTTTGTTGATCTCCCTTTCTGGAAGCCATGCTGTTCATCACAGATAAAGTTAGCTTCTTGAAGGTGCAGAAGTAACCTATTTAGAACTACTCTTTCAAAAATTTTACTTATTACATTTAAAATACTAATGGGCCTATAGTTTTCTACCTTTTCTCTATCACCACTTTTGAAGATTGGCAAGATCTTCCCCTCTTTTAAATTATCTGGAAAAACACCTTGTTCTAATGAATGATTGATCAGATGAATCAAAGGGTCCAACAGTTGATCTTTACATTCTTTCAGAATTTTACTGGATACCCCATCCATTCCTACAGATTTTTTATTATTTAAACTATCAATGATAATTGGCAACTCGTCTTGGGATACTGGGTGGAATTTTAATTCGTTCTGAATCCCCTCAGTATTCCTCATGTCACTAATACCTGTATTAAGAGATTTTTGAAGATTCTTAGCAACCAGTCGATAATATCTGTTAAAGAAATTACAAATGTCTACACTATCATCAATATATTTGTTATTTTCGTTAATTATTCTGGGGACACTAGTATAAGCATCTACATGAGCTACTTGCCTATTTTTGTTTATTACATCCCACACACTTGACGTTAGCCAAAGACCTGCTCCTCTCCTCAGCGCATTCAAGTGGCAGATAAAACAACTAAATGGAGCCAATCACGGTATATTTTTATAGTAAACACTAAGTTGTTGAGGTTATGAGATATCATAAAATTTCTAACTAAATTACCGTAAAACAAATAACAAAATTTTAACTTTTACTTGTTTTGTCATGCTTTTTGAAGTGGTAGTTCTGACAATTCGATAATATTAGATCGAATTAAATCAAATAAAATTGGGGTAATTATATAGAAACGTTACTTGTTTAATTTTGTGGTGATTTTTTGTGACATCTACACAGTCTACACACCCCAGGAAGCAATAATCCGTTGAAATTTTTTGGGGGTCGCGATTATATCACAGAAAAATTGAAATTTCGGAAAAAAACATTTTTCATGAAAATTTATATTTTTCATGAAAATTTATATTTTCATTTGAAAAATTCATAATTTGCAAACATGTGAGAAGTTCCAAATTTTAAAACAATGTAAACCAAGTGAATATAACATTTCAAAAACACTACCGCCCCCAAATGCAGTGCGCGCAAAGCGCGCATAACCAAACCTAACCTAACCTGGCTAGATGTGACTGAACCACCTCATACCTTTATTTTGATGCATAAAAAACATACGTCAAGCTAATTAACCATTAAACGACATAGATCAAGTGAATTATGACATTGGCCTGTAAAGTTACCAGAAAAGAATAATTGAAAAGAAAAATAAGAATTGCAATCGAGCATCCGTCAGCGGCAGGAAAAAAACTAGTTATCTTGTCTGCCACTAGGTGGCGCTGAGTAGCGGAGCAGGTCTATGGCTAACGTCAAAACTCAGACGCAGGAAAAAAGCTACTTCTTTAGTCTGCCGCTTGGAGGCGCTGAGGAGAGGAGCAGGTCTTTGGCTAAGGTCTAGTCATCCCACACTGCTGTGTTAAAGTACACACTATTATTCAAAGTTTCAGCTGTTTTCTTAAATTTCGCTCTTTTCACTTCTCTTGTATAATTTTTCTTTAGAGCTTTGTAATTATCTTCACTTAACATATTTCTAGATAGTTTGAATTCATCATATGCATCTTTAACCCTATTTCTTTCTGCAAGGATATCATCAGTTATCCACTCTTCAATTTTGTCTAATTTGTTTTTACAGGGACTTTTTTAACTGGACAACTCATAGTAATATGAAACTTTAAAATATTAATGAAACTATCATATTTGTTATTCAAACTATTGCTATTGTAAACCCTACTCCAGTTTTCTTGTAGCAGATTCTGCTTCAAACAATCGATATTCCCCTGTTCACATTGTTGAATTTCTTTCATTACTCTACTCTTTTTAATTGATTTATGACCTTGCAACCCCACCTCTAAGATTTGATAGTCATGATCAGATAGTTCCGAGCCGCCTAATCTTGTTTTAGAGTAATCTATATTAGTAAGGATGTTATCATTTATTGTTTGTGATGTTCTTGTGACTCTGGTATATTCATGAACTTTTATTTCCAAGTTATTCATGTATATAATATCCCTTAAATCGTCTGTCATTTTATTCTGTGTTGCAAAGTCTGTATTGAAATCTCCCGCTACAATAACGTTTGTAAAACGAGTAGTAGTAATCTCTAAAATCCTATTGAATAGTTCACAAAAATTGTTCCATTCCCTATTTGGTGACCTATAAATACCTAACACCGCTACTTCGAAATTATTGTCGATTTTTACTCTCAAACCAGTAACTTCTAAATCCATTTCCACAGCAAATTTCTCTACATATTCTAAATTAAATGTTTGCATATTCTTAGCATTTTTAGTGAAGATAGCTACTCCCCCACTTCGATGAGATGTCCTGCAATACGACGTTTTCAATGAATAGTTTGGGATATTAAGTTGTGACAATTCATCTTCTTTTAAACCATGCTCTGTGAAAATAGCTATATCAGGAGCCTCTTCTTTAAAAAATACCTCGTGACACAGTGAGTACCGGTACTCCCCTATCATCCCTTATTACTTTATCGTTGCTTTTGCATATTGAAGTAGATTTACTTAATCTCTTAGAATCTTGAGAGCCTATCAGATTGCTACAAGAGTTCCTTCCACTAATGCTATTCTGATTTTTTGATCGATTAACGTCTTTCAATACAATTGAAGATATGAATTTATCATCTGAAACTAGTTTCCCTTCCCGGTTTTGAGCCACTTTACTAAAAAAGGTTCGTTAGATGATTGTTTAGGAGAATTATTGACAGTAGATTGCAAACGACTTTCAATCAGCTCTGCCAGCCTATTACAAAATATTACTTTGCCAGATTGATTTAGATGTAGACCATGATTAGTGAAGTTTTGTTTTTTCAGCCTTTCATTTAGAAAACAAATCCCCAACTGCTTAGAATTCTTATTTTTTAGGTTGTTGATTGTATTATGAATTGATTTATTTGTTGACTTAATGGCTTCATTTAGCTCTGGCCTATCAAACCTATACGGAATTGTACTTATTAATACATTAGTTTTTTGGCTGAGTGGCACAATCTCTTTAATTTTTTCATTTATTTCAGGAAGATGTTTTAGATTAGGTTCATTTCTATTGTTTGAGCCACCCAGTACTATTAGAAAATCGTTTTTACCAAAATCTTTAGTTTGCTCTTTTGCTGACTTTACGATTGCGTTTATAGGGGCACTTGGTTTTAAAAAGCTCTGAACTTCATACTTATTTTTTAATCTTTTATTTAGTAGGTCACTACAGTCTCGTCCATGACTGGATGTCAAGAGCAGTACTCTACCTTTCCTATCGTTATTTGCCCTTACTTTAGTTTTGGTTGCTGTTTGCAAAACCTGACTGTACGTTTTTGTTTGACCATTTCTATTAATTTTTTCCCCATTTGATTTAGGTTCTACTTTTTTGTATTGATCAGAGGTTCAGATCTTACATTAGCCAAGTTTATTTTTGATTTTAATATTTCAATTTCCTCTGACATAGACCTACATTGACTCGTGAGATTTAGTATTTCAGTTTTATGGTCTTCCTGCTGCAATTTTACAATAACTTCTATAGATTTTATGTGATCCACCAACACTATTCGTTCTTCCTCAGAATTTTTTAGTGATGTTTCTAATTTTGTTTTCAATTCGGTGTGATCACTTAATAGTTTAGCAACCTTTTCTTCTACATCTACAGTAGCTTTAAGAGCTGTTGGAGTTTTTTTTGTTAATAATTGCTGAGATCGCGTAGCTACCTGAGTTTTAGTTAAACAATTAGATTTAGATGCCTAGTTTGGACTCATTTTCCTAGCTAAAAATTGTTTTCAATTGATTTTAGTTAAATGTTTAATGAAATATTACTTAATTTATTACAATTGTCAACTTGAGACTATTTAATTACAAGAAAATTTATCAATATCGGTACACCTAACCTTGAAAATAGAATTTGACTTTTTATTAAGATACTTTAAATTATAATAGACAAATTAATAATGGAGATTATTAAGATATTATAAATACCAATAATAATAAACAAAAATACTACTTATCCGTTCAAATTAATATTCTATTCTTCAAAATTCGCAGAGCCTGTTCTGAAAACGTATGCACAGCACACTGCTACCTCGATAAATCATTTGAAGAAAATTCACCAATTAACGATCCTATTATTAGAACTGAGCTGTTAGGATTGATGAAGTTATATGAACTGAATATAACTATTTCAAGTTTAACAATAGATTTTATGAACAGAAAGATGGGTTAGCGATGGGTTCACCCCTTTCACCACTTCTAGCTGAATTATTTATGGATACCAGTAGCCTTGAATGTAGTATTTTTGAAAATAATAATTTAAAAGGATAGGATTGCTTATTGGTACAGATATGTAGATGATATTATTTGTTTGTGGAAGGGTAGTAATAGACAATTAGATAATTTCCTTAGCTATTTGAATCGTTTACACCATAGAGTTAGAAGAGAATAGTTTTTTTAATTTTCTAGATTTAAGAATTGACCATAGCACAGGAACCCACAACTTCTCTATTTTCAGAAAAGTAACTCATACCAATGTAATCATACCTCATCACTCATGTCACCCAATATCGCACAAACTTGCAGCTTTCAATAGTATGATTTATAGAGCTTCAACTATTCGAATGAGCAATCATCACTTTGAAAAAGAGATTAGTACGATTAAACAGATAGCTATTACAAATGGATATGAGGAAATCATTTTGTCAATAAAATTTTAAATAAAATAAATAGGAGACTAGCAATCAGTGCTAGCATTGCTGTAACTGAAACTGGGGAAAGGTCATGGATAAAGGTGCCTTACCTTGGCCCAGTTTCTGATAAATTAGGAAAACAACTGAAAAAGAAAGGGTTTGATGTAGCTTTTCAAACCAAACCAATTTTAAAGAGCTTATTTGGGTGTAGTAAAGACAAAATTGATAACTGGGATAAAAGTGGGGTTTATAAATTGAATTGCGGTGATTGTAATGCTTGTTGTGTGGGTCAGACTGGTAGAAGTTTCAAATGTAGAGTAAATGAACATATATCAGGGATTGGAAAACCCAAAAAGGAGATTCAAATTTTGCAGAACATATCATTAATAATGGACACAAGTTCAAGGATGAAGAAAATGTTGAATTTCTGCATTTGATTGGCAAAGGCAGACAATTGAACATTTTAGAAGCTTTGGAGATAACTAAGTTGGTGAAAAACGATTCCATAACTAATTTAAATGACCAAATTTATTTTAACCAATTCAATACAACTAACTTGGTTTCATTATAATTCCAGCCTACATTTAAAAAGCAGTTCTTACTTGTATTTCTCAGTTGACCTTGATTGCATTTCAGTGAACTTCTAATTTTTTAATTCTAATTTTATTCAATTCTAGCCCTATTACGAATTTTTTTCTTCTTTGTTGCTTTCTTGATGTTCACAGTGTTTAGTTATTGATTTGACTTGTATTTTTGCTTGTTACTCCTCCCACCAGGGGGCGTGACTTGACTGCCAATCACAACGTCCGATTAAGGTCAGCCTCTTTCCCTCTTAGCCAATAGCATCATTCCATGTACAGTATATATAAGGCTTCTATGTACTTTAGTTTTAGTTTGATTCAGATTGATAATGGTGTAACAACTGATTCTTAATATTTTTTAATAAATGTGGCTGTGACAATTTCTTCTTATTATTCATTAAAAATTAGTCTATTTACACACACTAATTGCAAGTTTAACCAATAAAGAAAAACAGATCAACAAATGTCAAGCTAATACTTATTTTTGGTAATTATGTACAAGAATTAATAAATAATTAATTATAGGCCAATCGATAATAAAAAACAAAAGTCCAATTAACTGAACAATAATGTAGAATGAAATGATAAAAAGAACAGCTAAACACTTACAAAACACAGTCCAATATGTTATTCGACAATCCCAGAAAATATCACTTGACATAACGTCTTTAAACTGTTAATAAGCCAAACAAATAGTAAACACTTCTATTTGCACATTACACTGTAGTCGAGTGCTGTTTACTCCAACAACACTGGATTGCCTCTGTAACATGAGATCTGTCACATGAGCATGTAGAACAAACAAAAAACTGACTCAGCTTGTTCTCATGGACTTCTTTATATAGTCATCATTCCAGGTACTGGAAGCCTCTAGTCGCCTTGAGAAGTCCATGGAAGGTCATTGAATATAGTAGAACATTCCAAGAACACGATCTTGGTCATTCATTCATTCATTGATTTATTCATAACATAAAACACATTCAAGTAAAGATACAACAGGCATAGCCCACTATTGCTTTCTTTACAAATTTTTAAATAAAAAATCCGAATTTAAGGTTATGTCCAAGTTGAACTATGAATTTCACTTCGAATACAATTACTGATTCTTTCTAATACAAAAATATCAATTTAGGAGCTTAATTAAAAAACGTAGCACTAACACAGTCCAATAGTCCAGAGAAAGTAGACATAATTTTGAATTTATGTCATGTAGGAAGCTTGTAGAACCATCGAGAAGCTCAATTGAGTTTGCGAGTGTGAGGGGCGCAGATATGATAAATAGAAGTAAGAATGACATCCAAGGAGAGAAAACGAAAAGAGTAATCTCACAACTGCTCAATCCGTGGTCTTTTTTTTTTTTGTAGATTACGTCTTGGAGACTCCAGTTAAGGAGTATAAGACAAGTCAGATCAACAATCTTATACACTAGAAACCATAATTACTTCAATTAGTTGAGGTGAGGCTTAATTTTGATGTGAAAGGAACTCTTGTACACTATAAAAAGCTTTATCAACTAAATATTTCTTCAATTGTTTTTTAAATATTTCTATATTTTCAAGACTCTTCAAAAACTGCGGTAACTTTAATAATCATGTACATCAAGATTTTGGTTAATATCATTCGTTTTTACATATAAAGTAGCTTCATACACATATAAGCAGGGTACAGTTAGGAGACCAAGTCTCTTGAACAACGGCCTACATGAATCTAATCTATTTACTCTTTCTATACACCTAACCGCTTTCTTTTGGATCTTAAACACCCTATCAAGATTATGTTTTGATGAATTACTCCATACTAAGATAGCATACCTAATATGTGACAGTAAGAGCCCATGGTAAGCTGTAAAAAGTAACTTTTTGTCATTCAATCTAGCGAGCTGTCGCCGGACAAATACCCCAGATGAAATTTTACTACATATTTTCTCAATGTATGGAGTCCAGGTCAATCGTCTATCCAACATAACTCCTAGAAATTCAATTTTTTCTTCCTGGTCTAATTGATTATCGTTTACAAACACGTTTATAGCCCTATCTTCATTTAAATTATGTTTATTTTTGAATTGAAGGTATTGGCATTTTTTACTATTTATAGTTAATTTCAACTGATTTAAAAATTGGACAATGGACTGCACACCTATATGGGCACTTATTTCTAAATTATCTAGAATGGAATTGCTGAAAATGAGTGATGTATCATCAGCAAATAAGAGGGCTCTACCACTAATTAATTCTTTAGGTAAACGGTTGACATATAACAAAAAAAGCAATGGACCTAGTATTGACCCCTGAGGCACTCCAGCTTGCACCTCTAATTTATTAGATTTATTCTTTACTATGCTATTACCAACTACTGTAGTTAGTTCTACACATTGTTTTCTCCCAATAAGATATGATTCAAACCATTGCAGTTCAACCCCATTTACACCTACATTTTGCAGTATTTCCAATAAAGTTCTATGATTAACACAATCAAATGCCTTTGACAGATCTAAGAAGATTGCAGTAGCTTTATCACCTGAATCTATTATATCTATTAGTTTTTCAACTAGAGAAACTATGGCTGTTTTTGTTGATCTCCCTTTCTGGAAGCCATGCTGTTCATCACAGATAAAGTTAGCTTCTTAAAGGTGCAGAAGTAACCTATTTAGAACTACTCTTTCAAAAATTTTACTTATTACATTTAAAATACTAATGGGCCTATAGTTTTCTACCTTTTCTCTATCACCACTTTTGAAGATTGGCAAGATCTTCCCCTCTTTTAAGTTATCTGGAAAAACACCTTGTTCTAATGAATGATTGATTAGATGAATCAAAGGGTCTAACAATTGATCTTTACATTCTTTCAGAATTTTACTGGATACCCCATCCATTCCTACAGTTTTTTTATTATTTAAACTATCAATGATATTGGCATACTGGGTGGAATTTTAATTCGTTCTGAATCCCCTCAGTATTCCCCATGTTTGCATCACTAATAACTGTATTAAGAGATTTTTGAAGATCCTTAGCAACCAGTTGATAATATCTGTTAAATAAATTACAAATGTCTACACTATCATCAATATATTTGTTATTTTCGTTAATTATTCTGGGGACACTAGTATAAGCATCTACATGAGCTACTTGCCTATTTTTGTTTATTACATCCCACACTGCTGTGTTAAAGTACACACTATTATTCAAAATTTCAGCTGTTTTCTTACATTTCGCTCTTTTCACTTCTCTTGTATAATTTTTCTTTACAGCTTTGTAATTATCTTCACTTAACATATTTGCAGATAGTTTGAATTCATCATATGCATCTTTATACATCTCTAAGTCACGTGCATCGGCCGATTAATGGAAGACAATGACATATTGTTTATATCCAGTCTGTGTCCACAACAATAAGTTACTTTTATATTAATACAATTAATTTTCAATTAAGCTTAGGTGACAATTTCAATAAGGCCCTATTGGGTCTTTAATATAGAAGAAAGTTCTTATTAACATGGGTCTGAAAAAGCTTTGTTACAGAAATAAGGTTACAAAATAAGAATGAAAGTGGCGGATATTCTTCCCAGATAACTCTTTTATTCTACTGCAGTAGTTCTTGGAAAATTTGCTCTGTTTGATATTTTTCAACCTGAATCTCGTCCAGTGCTCATTTGCTTACTGTTTGGTCACAACAATGATTAAAATCATGATAATTAATAGACTACTCTAATGATTGAAAAACCAACACATATTCAGTTTGAAAAAAGTTGAACAATATGCTTCTTATATTTACTTACTTTGGAATAACTTTGTAAGATGGGAGCTGCGAAAATCCACTCTTTTCTGGAACACGAATATACATAAGATAAGATAAGACAAGAATGTAAATATACATAAGTGATAAAAACATGGGAGTTTTCCTTGACAAAGCTGCAATTTATTTGGGAATTTTGGCAAAACTATTTTTCTAAAAAGCATAACTTGGGCATACTTTAATAACAATTGAGATTTCAGCATCAAGGTCACAGACTGAACAGAATGGTTGCGGATAAATCTGCCATACTGCGCTAACTCATTCCCTCATTGTAACAGCCCGTTAGAATTTCATAAAATTATTTTAAGGGAATTGATTATTTTGATATAAATTGTCTACTGTTTTGTAGCTTTACAAAACGTGCCTGAAGAAAGGGAATAATTTTTTTTTGTTATTGTGTTTTGATAATATTAATTTGTTCAATGTTTGACTGATACCTTTTCTTTATCTCATTTTTGCAGCTGGCTTATATTAGTTCTGTTATCAATAGAAACAATCTGAGAATTTTTTCCATGAGATTCTAATTTGCTGACATACGAGTTTGAGAATGCGTTTTTGATTCTAGTTCTGATGTAAGAGATGAACCATTTTTTGGAATTGATGAAATCTTAGTTGTTTTTGCTCTACTTTTATGGTTTTGATTAGCCTATTTCTGACTTTTTCAATTCAATTCCAATGGTACAAACTCAATAACTCGCTTCACTTTTGGTGTACACCTCCATGGTGAATTCACTTCGGCAGAGCATTGTTAGGCTTAGAGCAGTCCTTTGTTGAGTGTTTCTCACACAATTGAAAACATTTATTAAAATAATATTGGTGAAAGCTGAATTCAACTCACCACATTCCACATGTTTTAGTTGTATACGGTGTCCTGCAAAGCACTTGATTTCTTTGACTTTCACACGTCTTTCGTTTGGAAAATAGTTTGTTATTGATACTTGAATTCCATCATAATACTTTACATCATGTATGTCCTTGATACTAATCATTTCATTCACTACTCTGAAGTAGAGAAATGGATTCTGTCAACAGAAAAGTGATCATTTTTATTTCAATGATTATGCTTGTAGATGAACAGTGGCGTAACTATGAGTTGTCATCAGGGGGGTAGATCCTCCCCCCCCCCCCCCCCAAACCTTTCTGACCGGAGCCACACAATTGTATGGGTGCGTAGCAGTCACTAAAAATATATATTATCATATAGAGAGAATCTGTTTTCCTAGCTCAGACCGGAGTCGATGGATTGTACAGGTTCTACTGAACATTTTAGTACCAATTTCATTCACAAGAGAGCAGTCTAGCATTAGTTGCTGTGTGTTTACTACAATGAACTGAATTCTCCATGAACCTAAAAAGTTATTACTGTCGTAATTTTTTATTTATATCAAATTTTGAATTTTCTGCTGTTCTAAATGATTGCTTTAATGATTATTATTTATAATAATCCATTCCAGCAGCGCTTTTAATAGTCAATTTTTCATTACTCAACAGCATTCTAACCTCTACCCGTACAATTGTAGGGGTTAGGCTCTTAGGCATCTTGTGTACTACACTGTTTACATTCTGACCACACAAAAAAAGTTAGGTCTTGTTTCTGTTTGCAGTTTATATTCGATGGAAAGTTCAATAATATGTTATTAAATGATGATTTACATCTACAGCATAAACTACACCCAATTTTTCATTAAAAGACCCATGTCTGTTTAGATTTTTAATATTATGATATTATGATTGAAATTACATTCATGTTCACTCAATTGAAGGCAATAATCACATCGATATTTCTTGTTTGTTCATTCATTTATCACACAAATAGAACACTTATTTCTCAAAATGAAATAAATATAATTATTTATTATATCAATAGCCAATTAAATAGATCAATTTACTATGGTAATTCATTGGCATAAGAGCAAAAAATTAACCCCCAAATGCATTCTGAATTTTATTGATTTGAGTGTAGTGAATTTTTGGGTAAGGTACATGTGGGATGCCAAAGCAAACAATTTAAAAAAAAAATTGCTTGGATTTTTTGAAATTTAAAATGGAGTTGGCTGAGGCTTTGCTTTCAACTCCTGCGGTTTGCAAGTCTGTCCTTAGTGACAGTGAAAGTGATGATGAACCAACAGTAGCTAGGTCAAAGTTTTATAATCCACCCAAAAAACTTCCTGAAGCAGATAAGAGGTATGATGGCTATGACCATTGGCCTCTATCAGATGATCTGAAAGCTCTTAGGCAGTGTAGGGTGCAGGGTTGTGAATCCAGATCCAGAGTTAGGTGTGAAAAATGCGATGTTCATCTTTGTTTTTCAAAAGCACAAAATTGTTTCTGAGATTTCCACAAAAACTGTTAGGATTTAGTTCAGTAATAGTTAAATATATATTGACTTGTAGATTTATTTGATGTCTAGAATTGGATTCAATTAATTAAATATGTGCTTGACAAACTAATTGTAAATGTCAATATTTACCAAAAATATCCTACAATGACTAGAATTATTCTGAAATTTTATTATTTTACTCACACAATTATTGTTGTATGTTTAAAATGTTATTATTGAGTAGTGATGGTTTAGTCTATTATGGATTTTCAAGAATGCAATGACAATTGCATTAAAAATGCTGGAGCATGATTTAGACTAATATGGTACAAAATAAATATATTTTTTGAGATATGTTTTCTAGAAAAACTGGTTGACTCTCCCCCCCCCCCCCCCAACTTTTTTAGGAAACATATTTCTTAGAAAATGTGTTAATTCTTGTATATTTGGCCAAATAATGACATTATTCCTCTCATTTTTAATAGAGTTACCCTCTATTTTTGGCAGTCGATATAGCCTACTACTGGATAATGAGATGAAATAGAGCCGAACCCGTACAATTGTACAGGTCCCTTTCTGATCCAACCAGTGAAAAATTTTTTTTTTCAATTTTCATGTATTACAGAGATGAAAAACAACAACATAAACATGAATCAGGGAAGAAAAATCATGAAAAATATTTCAGGTCTGAAAGGGTTAAAGGTCCTTCAGAGGCAATATGGATTTTGAGATTTCAGCAGGCCTTATAAGACAATTATTGACAATAAAGTAGAAAAATATGTCTAAAACCGCCAAAAATGTGGTTTTAAAGGGACTATTCTTTAAAACAATTTCCAGGAACAACCCTGGAAATTTGTTTTTTTTCAAATTTCAAGTATGGTACTCTATGGTACCTCAATCAGGTGAGGTGGGGGATCAAATGTTGCTGAGTAAAATCTTCAAATGGGCCTGCATCAAATTTCTCTTACCAATACAATAAGGGTTTGGATCTCCCATACATTGACATTAATGCAAGAACTATATAAAATGTATTTAATGGGTTGAAATGCCCAATTAGATGAATTCAGGCCTATAATCGCTAAAATGTAGTTTCAGAGAGGTTCTTTTCCAAAAAATTTCCGGGGGAGTACTCCCAAGCACCTCTTTTGAAGAAACACTTCATCTATTTTCACTTAACAGCCTTTCCCAAAAAAAAATTACATGAATCTTGGTGATTTCTTTCCAAAAACACAAAAAATAACATGAGTTCTGGTGATTTCTTTATAATTATAAAAGCCATGAATTTATAATGAATTATAAGACTTGAAGTAGTCACAACCACATTTATTGTCAATGAGCTTAAAGTCTTATTATTCATTATTTGTATACTTTCCACAATATCATCTTCACCACTACAAAGAAAGTCATAAATTTACTTCAAGTGATCAACTAAGTTTTAAAATTTCAGATTTCAATTATAAAATTGTTTTAAAAAACATTTGCACTATCCAAAATCGTAAATATTCTGTACATGATAACAATTAATGGAAACACTTTTTATTTAGAGAATCAAATTACTAAGAAACAGATTACTATAGAACAGATTAAACAAGTTCAATAAACCTATCAGCATGTTCCCCATTCCAACTGAATTGGGATATGTGGAGCTTGACAAATGTAATAAAATAGAGCAATGATAATTCGTTTTAGTCATGAAGTACCTTGTATTGAGTGTGTGAATAATACCAGACTTCTCTTGTGATGTACATGAAATATTCAGACAGGTCAACTTCTTTCTTTTTCTCCTTTGTAGTTACATGATAACTCCTACTAGAACGTTTAAAAACTTTGGTTTTTTCAGAACCTTTAAAGACCAGTGTTTCCTGGCCTTCAAGTGATGATTGTTGGGTATAACTTGAAACAATTGACAACAGTATAAATGAAAAAAAAAGAATAAAAGTTAAATATAATAATAAATTATAATTAATATAAATACATAATAAATATATAGTTATATGAATATTAAATTAAAAAATATCTTATATATAGTACAGATATGCCTATTGACTTATTGTTATCAACTATAAAGTCTTTCAAGGGAGGTCTATCAGGCAACCCCGCTCAAACCTCCTATAATGTACTCTTGGAGGTATGAAAAATTTATAATTTTTATAAATATAATTTTCTTTTACCTTCATGGTACAACCTCGGATACTATTTTTGACTCCATTCCACTCTTCTCTTCCATACCACATACAAAACTTACCTCTGAAATCAATTCTGAGAAAATTATTGTTGTTAAAATTATAATATTTTCCTCTGAAATGATATATGGCAGTGGCAGATCTAGGGGGGGGGGGGGCACAGGGGGCACGTGCCCCCCCAAGGGTCTCCAGGCTTATAAAAAAATTTCAAGTAAAATAGCTGATTGCTGTGTTTTTCCTATTTTCTATATACAATGGGACTGTGGGACAGAATTAACAAGTTTCCATAAAAGAAATCTAAAAGTCATTGTAAAGATTGAATGAAAATGATATTAAAAGCATCAATTCAATGGTATGTAGAATGTAGTTCGAAAGCCAGAAAGCCCTCATTTTTCCACTAGCAAAGAAGCGGCATACCATACTGGATTGGGAAGCATGGCCACAAGAACAGAACAGAAAGTTGGCAACGTGCAGTTCACTTGTTGCTATGACAACTGCACCTCTTTGATTGCTAATTGGTCTATGACATACGGCGATTATCTCCCACTATAATATGTCGGACAAGCTATGTTGCCATTTCATTCATTATCGCTAGAGCTGCTTGAGCAGTTTCAAACTAACTAAACTAGAAGCATCGAAGCATCTACTGTTTATTTCCTCTTCTTGTTTAGTTTGCTTATGTTTGAAGTGACATATTTAAGAAGAAAACAACTTTACATTCTTTTGAGAAGAGCTAAGCCAGAAGACACAGGCTAAGATGACAAATACCCCAGATGAAATTTTACTACATATTTTCTCAATGTATGGAGTCCAGGTCAATCGTCTATCCAACATAACTCCTAGAAATGCAATTTTTTCTTCCTGGTCTAATTGATTATCGTTTACAAACACGTTTATAGCCCTATCTTCATTTAAATTATGTTTGTTTTTGAATTGAAGGTATTCGCATTTTTTACTATTATAGTTAATTTCAACTGATTTAAAAATTGGACAATGGACTGCACACCTATATGGGCACTTATTTCTAAATTATCTAGAATGGAATTGCTGAAAATGAGTGATGTATCATCAGCAAATAAGAGGGCTCTACCACTAATTAATTCTTTAGGTAAATGGTTGACATATAACAAAAAAAGCAATGGACCTAGTATTGACCCCTGAGGCACTCCAGCTTGCACCTCTAATCTATTAGATTTATTCTTTACTATGCTATTACCAACTACTGTAGTTAGTTCTACACATTGTTTTCTCCCAATAAGGTATGGTTCAAAACATTTCAGTTCAACCCCATTTACGCCTACATTTTGCAGTATTTCCAATAAAGTTCTATGATTAACACAATCAAATGCCTTTGACAGATCTAAGAAGATTGCAGTAGCTTTATCACCTGAATCTATTATATCTATTAGTTTTTCAACTAGAGAAACTATGGCTGTTTTTGTTGATCTCCCTTTCTGGAAGCCATGCTGTTCATCACAGATAAAGTTAGCTTCTTGAAGGTGCAGAAGTAACCTATTTAGAACTACCTCTTTCAAAAATTTTACTTATTACATTTAAAATACTAATGGGCCTATAGTTTTCTACCTTTTCTCTATCACCACTTTTGAAGATTGGCAAGATCTTCCCCTCTTTTAAGTTATCTGGAAAAACACCTTGTTCTAATGAATGATTGATCAGATGAATCAAAGGGTCTAACAATTGATCTTTACATTCTTTCAGAATTTTACTGGATACCCCATCCATTCCTACAGTTTTTTTATTATTTAAACTATCAATGATATTTGACAACTCGTCTTGGCATACTGGGTGGAATTTTAATTCGTTCTGAATCCCCTCAGTATTCCTCATGTTTGCATCACTAATACCTGTATTAAGAGATTTTTGAAGATCCTTAGCAACCAGTTGATAATATCTGTTAAAGAAATTACAAATGTCTACACTATCATCAATATATTTGTCATTTTCGTTAATTATTCTGGGGACACTAGTATAAGCATCGTCGACATGAGCTACTTGCCTATCTTTGTTTATTACATCCCACACTGCTGTGTTAAAGTACACACTATTATTCAAAATTTCAGCTGTTTTCTTACATTTCGCTCTTTTCACTTCTCTTGTATAATTTTTCTTTAGAGCTTTGTAATTATCTTCACTCAACATATTTCTAGATAGTTTGAATTCATCATATGCATCTTTAACCCTATTTCTTTCTGCAAGGATATCATCAGTTATCCACTCTTCAATCTTGTCTAATTTGTTCTTTACAGGGACTTTTTTAACTGGACAACTCATAGTAATATGAAACCTTAAAACATTAATGAAACTATCATATTTGTCATTTAAACTATTGCTACTGTAAACCCTACTCCAGTTTTCTTGTAGCAGATTCTTCTTCAAACAATCGATATTCCCCTGTTCACATTGTTGAATTTCTTTCATTACTCTACTCTTTTTTATCGATTTATGACCTTGCAACCCCACCTCTAAGATTTGATAGTCATGATCAGATAGTTCCGAGCCGCCTAATCTTGTTTTAGAGTGATCTATATTAGTAAGGATGTTATCAATTATTGTTTGTGATGTTCTTGTGACTCTGGTATATTCATGAACTTTTATTTCCAAGTTATTCATGCATATAATATCCTTTAAATCTTCTGTCATTTTATTCTGTGTTGCAAAGTCTGTATTGAAATCTCCCGCTACAATAATGTTTGTAAAACGAGTAGTAGTAATCTCTAAAAGCCTATTGAATAGTTCACAGAAATTGTTCCATTTCCCATTTGGTGACCTGTAAATACCTAACACCGCTACTTCGAAATTATTGTCGATTTTTACTCTCAAACCAGTAACTTCTAAATCCATTTCCACAGCAAATTTCTCTACATATTCTAAATTAAATGTTTGCATATTCTTAGCATTTTTAGTGAAGATAGCTACTCCCCCACTTTGATGAGATGTCCTGCAATACGACGTTTTCAATGAATAGTTTGGAATATTAAGTTGTGACAATTCATCTTCTTTTAAACCATGCTCTGTGAAAATAGCTATATCAGGAGCCCCTTCTCTAAAAAATACTTCAATTCTATCTATTTTGTTACGAATGTATTGAATATTCTGATGGAACACAGTGAGTACCGGTACCATCAACATGAGTATCAGACCAGAAACAGAGAAAACCTAGTAACTCCATATATCAGATTACACAAGTCATACAAAAGTCACAAGTATCAGCAATACATTTTGTTCAACAGGTTACCTCAGTCAATCAGAAACTTGCCATACAATAAATTCAAGCTTACTGTATCATATTGGCTCAAAAAACAAGCGTTCTATTCAATTGAAGAGTTTCTTGACCATGACTTAAGAAGTTTGACAAATCGCTATCAGAGATAAAATATGCTGTGTTTTGCTTATATGTTATGTATTGCAAATATGTTATATTATATTATGTTTATTATACAAATTATACACTATGTTATGATTTTACAAATATGTTGTCAGTAATTGTACTATGCTTCTTACGCACAGACTAAGTCTATATTAGCATATTGTATATGCTTACTCTAATTAATATAGTTTCCTTTGACTCGACTGTAATTCAAGTCTTAATAGTTTAGTGACTAAGTCCTATTGTACGCTAGTATAAGATATAATTGTACTGTACTTAATGGCGAATAAAAATCTTGAATCTTGAATCTTCCCTATCATCCCTTATCACTTTATCGTTGCTTTTGCATATTGAAGTAGATTTACTTAATCTCTTAGAATCTTGAGAGCCTATCAGATTGCTACAAGAATTCCTTCCACTAATGCTATCCTGATTTTTTGATTGATTAACGTCTTTTAATACAATTGAAGATATGAATTTATTATCTGAAACTAGTTTCCCTTCCCGGTTTTGAGCCACTTTACTAAAAAAGGTTCGTTAGATGATTGTTTAGGAGAATCACTGATAGTAGATTGCAAACGACTTTCAATCAGCTCTGCCAGCCTATTACAAAATATTACTTTACCAGATTGATTTAGATGTAGACCATGATTAGTGAAGTTTTGTTTTTTCAGCCTTTCATTTAGAAAACAAATCCCCAACTGCTTAGAATTCCTATTTTTTAGGCTGTTGATTGTATTATGAATTGATTTATTTGTTGACTTGATGGCTTCATTTAGCTCTGGCCTATTAAACCTATACGGAATTGTACTTATTATTACGTTAGTTTTTTGGCTGAGTGGCACAATCTCTTTAATTTTTTCATTTATTTCAGGAAGATGTTTTAGATTAGGTTCATTTTTATATTGTTTGAGCCACCCAGTACTATTAGAAAATCGTTTTTTTCAAAATCTTTAGTTTGTTCCTGTGCTGACTCTACGATTGCGTTTATAGGGGCACTTGGTTTGAAAAAGCTCTGAACTTCATACTTATTTTTTAATCTTTTATTTAGTAGGTCACTACAGGGTTATTCAGGGTATTGGGGCTATTCAATTATTTTCGAGAATACATCCTAGACATGTCACAACTAATAGGTCCACTTAGGGAATTACTCAAGGAGTCAAATACGTGGCAGTGGTTACCAATACACTCTGAGTGTATTAAAAAATTAAAAGTAGCTGTAACCACAGCACCAGTGCTAGCAACTTTTGATTGCAATAAACCAATCGAAGTACATGCAGATAGTAGTAAAGATGCTGTTGGGTTTTGTTTAATTCAGTGCGGTAAACCTGTAAGTTTTGGTTCTAGAGCTCTGACTCCTACTGAGTCCCAGTACGCTCAAGTTGAAAAAGAAATGTTGAGTATTTGTATTGCTGTTAAAAAATATCATCATTTGTTGTATGGTAGGGAATTTGTAGTATACAATGACAGTAAACCACTGTCATCAATCATGGATAAGCCTATTTGTAAAATCATGTCACCAAGGCTCCAGCGCCTAAAACTGAAATTGTTGAAATATAATCCAAAAATAGAGTATAGACCAGGTAAATGATAGTTGCAGATTTTTTGTCATGGGTTGAGCAGTCCAAGAATAGTCATGAAACTAATGATAGTACATTCATACATGCTCTTGATGTGGTGGTTCCTAATGTATTGGCAATATCGGAAGAAAAAAGGTTCTTTTGAGGTAAGGGATTCAGTTTATGTGTACAATGTACACAAGAAAATTTCGGAGCCAGGAGTGATAGTTGGGAAAACAAATTACCCTAGGTCCTATATTGTCAAACTTTGTACTGGTAGTGTATTAAGGAGGAACAGTATACATATTAGGAAACAATCAGGTGATTTCGTGGATTTTTATAATACTACAGTTCTACAGTTGATAGTGGGGTGAGAGATGGTACAGATGATAGTGGGGCGAGAAATGACCCAGTTGATAATAGTCTGCAGGAAAAGGTGCAGATAGAGGATGACACAGAGTTGAGAGGTCAGGTTACTAGAATTGGTAGAACAATTCGTAAGCCACAGAGACTGAATTTGTAATCTGAGTTTGTATTTTATTTTTTACTTTTCTAACTGAATTTGTAATTTTTAATTTTTCTTACTGTTTTGTAATCTGAATTAGGAACTGGTTTTGTAACTGTTTATAAGTTTAAAAAAAAAAACATAAATATATAATAATTGGTTTTGTGATCTAAACATTGTTCAAAAAGGGAAGTGTTGTAGAATATTATGATGTCATGATCTAGTGAGCATTGGCAGCGTTGTAGTGTGTGTGTGCAACTGTGTATGACTTCAGTTGTTGAATAAACATGGACGGTGAGCAATTCCCGTCTCAAAATGAAATCAGTCTTATTATTGTGTTTATTAGATTTGTGAGAATTAATATAACAATAAATATAACACTGTGGAAGGTCCCATGTTATCCCCATGTCTGATGTTATGTTCATGTTGAGTGTTTCTTAAAACTGTGGGGCTGTTTGTTGTTGCCAGGATTATTGACTCATAAAGGTATTATAAGATATCGCTGTGAGGATGTTTAGTCTTAAGAACAGTTCCTTGCAATGATCATTTATATTCATTTGTAGTATAGTTTGAGTTGCTTTCTTTTGAATCCTCAGTATCTTATCTTAGTTATTTTGTGATGTTGAGCCCCAAGCAACAATTCCATAACTCAGGTGTGACAAAAAAGCGAGTGGTAGGCGGTCAGCGAATTTTTTTCATCAGATATATTTTGTATTCTTTAAATAACATAATATACTGCTGATGACAGATTTTTTGAGAGATAGTGACAGGATGAATGCCTTTTGATATATTAATTCCAAGGAACTTGGTGCTGTCTACTAACTGTAGTCATAATTTCATCACCTGTTTGTTGCTCCTCCAAGTTATGGTTTTTGGTATAACTTTTACAGGAACAGTTTTCTTTTTATTAATAGTTAATTTGAGCTGCAAATTGTGGTTATTTCTCCAAGTGTTGAGTTTATTAAGTTTTTGGTTTCTGTATTTTTATTGGATGGAGTCCAAAATAAACTCAACACTTGAAGAAATAACCACAATCTGCAATAGATTACAATTAGGCCTAACTTATTCATCTCATTAAACCTTCATCCTGAATTAAGTTTCCATTAATAAAAAAACAGTATTTGTTTCAAAGAAACAAAGAATTTCTAATAATTATTTCAATCAAGTATAATAGCAATGGATTACAAAGTAAATTAAAATTATATAAATTTAAATAATATTGTTCTAAAGATTCATCCACCAGACATGTGAGATCTGATCTCATTTAAGCAATCAGCTGTCTAGAAAATAGAAATGCAGCCTTGGTGATGTGATACAGAGTGACATTTTTGGGAGAACCAACATCAAATAGACCAAGCAAATTGATACAGGAGTTAGGTCTGATGATTGTGTTTAATTTTGTGATGGTGATTATCATTGCTGAGTTCCTCTGTGCAAACTCCCTTATTCTTGGGCATGAGGTCTGTATACTGTTCACAGAACTACTAGTATTAATGAGCTTGAAAAAACACTATGTCACTCACTCTTTCAATATTGGTTGGTTGACATCTGGATAGAGGTCCTTCAAAGTACCACTTATTGCTGATCCAATAATCAGGCTGTCTCCATCGTTGTTCAGTTGTTTTGAATGGAGTCCTTTCAAAACTTCAGTCTCAACAGAGTATTTTTTTATAATTATTTCATTTGATAACGCTGAGCTCCTGAAAAATTCAAATTCAATGTCTTCATTATAAATAATAGAGAACCGCTCATGGACTTTGAATCTTCAGAGTCAAGTAATTATTACAAAATTATGTATTTGAATATTTTGGAATAATTTATTGTGTATAACAAAGGAAGTGTGTGGGGCAAAAAGACAGTTCTAGCTCAATTTTTCTTCCCCAAAGAGACCCCTCAATTAAACCTAACCTTATATTACATTATGAAAGTCCAAGCTGACTCAACCTAACCTATTAGATGTTGAAAATACTTGTGCCTGGAAACAAATAAATTTTCGTTTATGCTAGTGCAAATTCAATGGTATCATCCTTTTCAGCTTGCAAGACTGTTCAAATTCATGTATCCAACACTAGATTCTGATGATGATTAATGAAAAAAAAAAATAATTGTCAAATTAATGGAAATAAATTTTAATGAGATAGGAGGTGGAGTTCTAGCCCAGGTAGCAAAAACAACTTTAGTAAAATTTTCCAAAAACTTGCCATGATAGCTTGGAACACTTGCCGCAAGTTTTCCATTTCAAACAAGCAAGCTTGTGGAAAGCATGTGGTAAGCTTTCTAGTTTCCAGTTGAAACACTTGACACAAACTTTCCTCAATAGTTAAAGGAATACTTGAACAAAAGGCCTTAACCAAGCTTACAGAACACTTAAAAAACATTTGCTACAAACTTAGCCTCACATACTTTGAGCAAACTAGCCAGGAAAGTCTAATATTTTGTTAAAATCAGCAAATAAAAAGCTGTCCATTACTTAATAACAAAAATAATTATACTACATGTATTCTATTACAAATGAATGCAATTACAACTTGTTTGTCCAATAAACAAACAAGTTGTGATTGCATTTTAGTTCTGAACTAAAATGAATAAAAACATTTTTAAAAAAACCACTCAAGTGGAAATTATGACTCACGATATGGCGTGACGGCCGCTTCACTCTGTTGTCAAGAGGATCGTCAGACAAGCCTTGTACACTGTACAGTATACTGTGGGTCGTCTGACGATGCTATTGACAACAGAGTGAAACGGCCGTCACGCCATAACGTGAGTCATAATTTCCACTCAAAAGTGTTTTTTAAGTTTTTATTATACTAGTCGAAACAAGATGGATCTTCAACACCATAAAATGAATAAATATGGTTAGAAAATAAAAATATGGAGTTGAGTTTAAATAGTTTATTTTTATGCTTTATTTCATTCATGTGAATGTATGGTAATCCATCAGCTCTTTAGTGGAGATCCTCTTGCAATACCTGCCTCCTTTCTATTATACAACACTTACTTACCTGATACAAGTCGGCAGTAGCATAGTGAAAATCTTTTCATGGGGGGGGGGGGGGGCGTTATTGAAGATTTTTTTTTCAATTTAAAGATGAAATTCGATTGTAGGTCAACTGAAAACCTTTCCTTGAAAAATTTGTGGAAGCTAGGGAAAAGGGCAATGAGTGGCACCAGAGAGAGCAATAAATTTCTCTTCTTTTGCTTGTGTAATCTCTTGAATTTGCATCGAACTATTCACTAATACTGGAATATGTAAAATGAGTAAAAATATAAAAATTATTATGACTTTGAAAGGAACTTGATTCAACTTGCAGAGAGAGCATGAATTAATATTCAATTCCAAACTTTAACTTATAGTAATTTTGCATTTACATATAGAGTGACGGAACCCCAAAACATTGGGGATTCTGAGGGTTCTCCACCAGAGAAAAATTTTTTTCCAGCTCTTGAAAGTGCAATTCTAAGCTTTTTTGTGGTTATCAACTCTTACCTCATATTATCTGTTGATTACTTGGTCTGACAGATTTCACGATCACAATAAACTCTATGGGGTATCAGATCTGAGCATTAGTACAGTAGCAACAATTAGTCTGGACGCGTGGCTCTGGTTTCACTACTAGCCGTCCTGTAAAAGTCGACTAGTTGACCTTGAAGACATCTGCAGCGTTGCACGGGCCACATGTTTTTAGAAATGAGTGATAAACACTCCCCTTGTCATGACTGACTACCAAACGGCCGTGCGCCCAGACTAATTGTTTCTACTGTAACAGTAACAGAAATGAGCATTTGAAGCCCGTCAGCAAAAATATTAAGAGACCTTTTCTCCTTTCGAGCCTACTGTGTAAACTTAATTCAAGTGGTCTGGGGATCTTCAAACCCATGTTTGGGGGCTCCAAAAATAATAGGACCCACCAGCATCATGGGGCCTTCAATGGCCCAAAGTCGAGGCAATTAGGGGACCCTTGTTTATAAACGTTGGAATTTGAAATATTCTAGATGCAGCCTACTTGAATCTCTACCTTACATAACTAAACTGGCAATAAAAACGGGCCCGAAGGTCCCGCGGCGCCAGGGGCCTCTAGAGGTCCAAGCTGGAGAAAAAAGGGGCCCTGGAAGGTCCTAGTTGGACAATTTGGGCCCCTTATTTTATTTTTGTTTTGTCACTTGCTTACATTTGTGAAATAATGTGGCCCCTTGAGATTGAGGTCCAAGAAAACTTGCCTTGTTCACACCATACCCTCTGTAACCTTGATGAATTTATCATTTTTAGTTTATTAAAGTACAATCTAATATTAAAACTGACACTGTATTTCACTTTTAAATAATGTTTTACTCACATATATTGGAGATACTTGAGGAATGCATTTCCCTTCTGAAAAGAAGCTTCATCAGCCTGACGAAGCTTCTTTTCCGAATTGAAATGCATTCCTCAAGCATCTCCAATATATGTGAGTAAAACATTATTTGAAAGTGAAATACATTGACAGTTTTAATATTAGATTGTACATTAAGTATTTCGCCATGGAAAACATCACAGATAATTAAAGTATTTTAAATATTGAAATTATAGTATTTTTCCTAGCTGTAACACTTCACGTATGAAAACATTTTTACCTCCACTAAACCGATATTATCGTATTACTATTGATGCCTCCCTACTCGTTTTTGGGTCCTCTTTTACAGGCTCAAGGGGGGGGGGGTTGTAGCCTGGAAAACCCCCCCCCCCCCGTCACTACGCCATTGCAAGTCAGTGAAAAGAACTTCGATTAAAAGATAAGCAACAGTGATGACTAAAACAGTGTATACCACACACATAACCAATAAAAGCTTCAATCCAGAACCACTACAAAATGGCACAAAGGTGCCAAATGCGAAACGCCTAGCGAGTGAGGCAGTGGCGTACCAATAATGGAGCGAGTGGAGCAGTCGCTCCAGGGCGCAAGGCTCTGAGGTGCGCATCGTTCTTGAGAGAAAATTGCCTTTTACTTACAAAAAATGTATTAATACAATAAAGGCCAAAAGGGTAAAATGCAACACAATTTAAAAAAATCGTATGTATACATCGCTGCGCATTACTAAAAGGAACATTCATGTAAAATTTAAAAGAAATCGGTTCACGCATTTAGCCATAAATGCATTACAAACAGACAGAATGCAAAACGATCGAGTCAAAAGAAGCAAATAGTCGAAAGTAGCAAAGCCAAAACAATTTAAATTGGTGTGACAAAAGGTATAACAATTTCAAGTAATTGAATGAAGACTTTGAATTTATTCTGGAAAAATAAATCCACAAGAATTTTAATGGTTTTTATATTAACAAGAACAGGACTGACATACTTCACGTTTGAATCCTATTTCCAAAATATAAATATTTTTTATAGGAATGACATGCAAAATGCTAAAAAAATAACTGCAAATAAATTTATAGAAAAGTGAAAAAATCCAAAACAAGCTGTTTGGAAATTGATAAAAGCAGAATCTGGCCTGGCAAAAAATCATTCTTCAGAGATTCGCCTCTCTGACAAATATGGCATAGTTAGAGGCAGGAAAAAACCGCTGTTTCAGTAAATGATCACTATATTAATATCAGCCCAATCGGGTGGGTGGTTGAGTGTGAGACTGATTTTTTTTGGGTGGGGGGGGGGGGGGGGCATTGTAAGACACTTCCGCTCCAGGGCGCTTGAAACCTCGGTACGCCACTGGAGTGAGGATGGACGCTTCTAATGCTGCAGTGGAGAATCAGGAGAGTTTCTCCTTGATCCTTGAAAACTGTCAGCAAGCTTGTCCAGCTCTATGAATGGAAGGCCTTCTACAACAAGCTTTCCACAAACATGTGACAGACTTTCCAATGGCATACTTTCTGAGGAATGCTTGCATCACGTGTTTGGCAAGTTTAGTTGAAAAAGTTTTTCTTGCTAAACAAAGGGAGAACAAAAACTCACCTCAATTAAAATTGACATTGAGTTATTGAAAACTCATTGCCAATTGAGATTTGAAAAGTTTTGAAATGAAAATTCTTGCTAAATAAAATTGACTTTGAGTTATTGCCAACAAACATTTACTTCAAGTTTAGATGGAAATTCGCTGTATAAAGATTTACCTTGATTTATTGACAAAACTTTGCCCACAAACGTTCACTTGTAGTTTTTGACAGAAATTCACATAAGATGGTGACCACAAAATAAATCATTCATTTGGAGATAGGATGTGATAAGGTTCTCAACTAGTATGTCAACAAAATAGAAGCACAATTTTTTATACTGATAATTTTTATCCACTCGTCATTAGCGTTTTGTAGAAATATGAGTGGGGAACATTTGATAGGCGTTCCAAATCTTAAATGATTAGGAGAATGAATAAGTGAAACCGTCTAGGAAATTAGTTTTATCGCTGTACTTTTATCTCGATTATTTATGGATTAACTTTGAAAAATAATGCATAATTTTGTACTTTATAGAAGGCCTAAAATTTTCTATTTGTAACATCCTTTATTGAAATAAACTGTTGACATGTTAACCCTTTCGCTGCTGATTTAGGAAGGCAGAGTGATTTTTTGCGGTAACCTCTGTGCTGATTTAGAAATTTTAGAAAAACATGGGTTTTTTTCACTAGACTTACTTGTTATAGTCCCTAGTTGAGATATTATCAGGAATTTCACCAAATTTTCACGTTGTGTTTGTCCTGGGTTCGATTCCCGATTCAAAAAGGTTTTTTTCTCAAATTTGTTTTTCACTCCAATATTTTTCTTACTGTTTGTAATATAAAAATTTAACATTCAGACCTCAAATAATGTCAAAAATATTATAAATAATATTATAAAATGATAATTTTCTACACAGTCACAAACAAAACTACGTTAAAACCACAAACAAACCGTTCTCAGTTGTAACATAACCAAACTACGTAGCTACTAGCTACTGCATTATGCAGAGCATGACAGCTGACAGTATAGAAGGAGGAAGAAATAATGTGGAGAGTTCTAATTAGTTCCTAATCAATGCCAATAGATGGCATGAGTAGTACAAATCATAACGAATGCGACAGTAAATGTACGGGGACAGCAATTGACTGGTAAAGTTAAAAACGTAGATCTTTGTGCGCAGCACATTTTGTGAATTTTTCTCGAATCGTAGATCTACGTGAATAGCAGTTAAAGGGTTAATTGAGTTTGAACATTTCAATTAGTCACCATTAGAAAAAAATTGAATTTCATGAACCAAACTATTTTTTTATTGTAAACATAAATTTGTAGGCTATCTGTGCAAAATTTCAATGAAATATCTTGATCCGTTCGCTATATGTAATGACTTTTCTGCAGAATATAAAATATCAGATAGAAGAAAACAGATGGAAAATTTGCATTTTTTCTAAGGACATCTTTTAAATATTAATGTGATTTATTTGACTAGAAACTGTTCATATCTTTTTAATACTTTTGATGATTTTGAGAATGAAAAAGTGAAGCTGGTTAGGAAATAAGTTTTTATCATTATATATTGATTGTTTATGAAAGAGTTCTCAAAAATAAAGTAAAATTTTGCTAAGAATGAAAAGTCAAAGATTAACATTACTATTTCAAATATGTTTTTTATTTTTTTCAACACCGCATTGAAAAGGTTGGAGTGAAATTTTTTTAACGATATAGATTCTGACTATTACTCCCATTTTCTTTACGTTTGATAATCATACTGGTAACCATTTTGTTTTCTGTTACCTTGTGACCATAATGTTACGTTATTGTAACTTTTCTGTTCACGCCTGTGTTCTATGGGCCACGCAGACCTATTTGAGCTTCACCCTCTGAAAAAATGTGATGTGAATGATGAATTAATAGCGGGGTATGAATATTGACAACCGCAGTGGTATTATAATCAGTTGATGTGATTCCTGATAAGACTTTGAGAGCTACTCCTGCGGTCACAAGTTTGATTCCCGATGTTCAGCCTGGTATATTCTGGATCTCATAAACACTATAAGTGTTTAAAATCATTTTAAGAGTATGAACTCATTGTATAATAATCCACCTCATTATCTACGCACGTGTCTCAGACTCATGTAGGCTTCATCAGCAAAAAAAATAGGTTATTGTTAGTTCTGAATTTTATATTTCTGAGCATATAACCTGCTTTCAATGCTAATCACATAATCCCCAGACTTCGAAGGTTGAGTGGAGTAGCCTATCTAATCTGAACTGTGTTCAAATTTTACTTAACTTATTTAAAATCAGTATGCACTTGTAGTTCATGCATTCAGTTAGTCTTTTTCCATTTTAGTTATCGATGTGGCAATAGAGTGTTGATGACAGAGAAAGTATATACAGCAATATAAACAAGAACAACTTGAAATTGTAAATTTATACTGTATAGTACATAATAGGTAGGCACACTATCTCTATCCCACAATTCAATGATTTTATTCATGCATCATTCTTATAATAGCTCGAAATAACAAATTCCTCAAAACTAGGATACAAAATAACATATAGGCGGTTTACAAAAGCTAATCTAAATCACTAATCAAAAATTCAGTTTCTCTAGAAGATGACAGTTTAATTTAGTGCAGAAATATAATGGACAATAAAATAAAACTCACCCAATTGTTATGCAGCATAGGCCTATTAAGAGAATCCACTCTAAATGCAATATTCCACTTTTCATTTTAAAACAAGAGTTATTGCACCGGTATCGTGTAAAATTGAAAATGAATAAGTTGATTTCCAGAGATTCTTTGTTCAGATCTAAATTCGATAACAAGAGAATAATAATCAAGATACTTTATTCAGAGCAGCTATTTCATGATGTAAATACGTAAATAACTTAATTATATATGCACATATTCGTTTCTTAGGTTACAGTATTAGCACCACAGAACAGTAACAATTTCTGCCTATTTCATTATCACGATAATTTGATGAATTATTTTTCAAGTTGAAGCACTTTTCTCAACAGAAAAAGACTATGATGTGGAGTTCTTTGTTGAAATCTATGTTATGTTGGAAATCTTTGATATGTTGAAAAAATGGATAGTTTTGAATAAAACTGGGGGAAGACTGTTCTGAACAATCACTGCGCTGGTTTTAAGAAATTCTCTCTATATAAATAATAATTATATGTAGTCAAGTCTCTTTGCTATTTATTTTTTCTATCTCTCTCTTTTCTTTTTATTGCTATTGTATTTTCCCTCTTTTCATATTTCTTACTTTCTTCCTTCCTCATTACTCATCTGTCTCTTCCTGTTTTTTCATCCATCATCTATGTAAATCGAATATTATGTAATCTTTTATAATTTTTAAATTATTTTGCAACACACCTGCGCACAGGCCTGCAGCATATTAGGTTCTGTATTTTATTGTATTTGTTTTTGAAGTCTCAATAAATTTGATTTGAAAACCAATCAAATCTTTTATAATGCCTAATTTTCTATAACCTCCATTCACAATAAACCTTCAAAAGGTTTAATAAATACAAGATAGGTGAACAATAATAATTTATGTTTCAGCTTGACCGTTTCATGTAGATTTATAACTACAGTACTTTCAATACTATTGATGCAGTAGCAGATTGAAAACTATGACATTTTTACACATGAATAATAATGCCTGTAATATTATTCACAGATTATTAGATTGTTGCAAGCTTTATTATCACTTACCCGGTGGTTCGGAACCCACCTAAAATAGTAGGTCCACCGTGTTCCCCGTAACATGGCTCAAACGGCGAGGTGGAACTACCCGTAAGGGTCTCCCCACCATTAAAAGCCATATACCGGGTACGCTTATTATTATTATTATTAGATTAATGGTCAGCAGCCTACAATAGGCATTGTGCTATTGAATTTGGTTATTTAAGTGTTATCGATAACATTATTATTCCTATTCATTGAATCCAATAATTTTAAAAAGATGTTTTTAAAAAGTGCATCAATCCTAGTAGTTTTGTAAGCAGCAGACCCTCATGCTCAAAGATAAGGGTGCTTGCACTGAAAAACATACTCGATTTACTCAATGATAATCAACCAGTGGCGGTCCCAGGATTTCATTTCGGGGGGGGGGGGATGACCACCGGGGGGTGTACCCCCCCACCCCGGAAAAAATGTGGAATTTAAAGCCTAAAAACGTATTTTTTTATGTATTTGAGCTCTAAAATATGCTCAAGCTAATAGTATTTATGTTAGCTAATAAAATAGTTTTTCTTTTAAAGTTTATTGTACCTTGGTGGAATAGGACCCAACCATAGTATGTGTTTTTCCTTTGATTTCCTTTAGCTACACAAAACAAATTGATTAAATGTCAATGCGATTATTTAATGAGCTAATGAGCATGATGACAAATTTCAGTTAAATAAACGTATAATGAAATCAAAAATAAATCAAGTGTTCACTGCGATCTTTTTCATTATGGTTAGTCCCTATTTTTAACACATAAGTTACGAAGGAATAGCCAAAAAATACTCAGATTGTTACACAACAATGTAATGGATGTAAGGATGTACACATCCTTCTTGTTTATTCTTCTAGCTAACAAGTAACAATGACACAGATTAAATTTATTTCTCGCAAAAACTATACATACTGTACATAATTATGAATAAATTCTTTTTTAGGGGGGGATCCATCTTGATATTTTGGGGGGGATATATCCCTCCCATCCCCCCCCCCTGGGACCGCCACTGTAATCAACCATAGCTAAATTAAACCCAATCAACAGACCTAACCCTTCATTCAGTTTGAGTGTTCAATGTTTGCCTGTTTTTAAAACAAGTCATTCTGGATCACGTCACCAAGACTATGTTTTCATTATCATCCAGACTGTAGAAGTGGGAGAAAATTGAGAATAAAAATGACTAATAAAATTGTAGAGGCTTCAGTACTACTTTTGTTCTATGCATTTCAAAAACCAGTCAGTAGGTCAACATTTTGAATATAAATGTTGAGTTATTCTATGATGAAGAAAAATAAGATAACTCACTATTCAACTCTGGCACATTAGTGTATCGATTGCAATCAGACTGCATTTTAGACTAGAAAATAATAATTTTGTTTTTGTTTAATAGGTTTAGAATGATATTCATGGAGAAAATTTTTATTGAAATTTCAACAATCATATATGCTCATTCTATGACACATATGCGTCAATGAAGAAAAAATTATACGTCATTAAAGACAATAATTTGAAAATAAAAATTCAAAATTAAAGAAAATTTTGAAGAGATAGGATTCTCATGTAATCAAAACATTTATTTATTTTGGAAATTGTTGCTACATGGCTGTTCCTTTTTGCAATTAAACATTTTCTGTGCACCCGCCATTTTATACGATTCCATTAGTGATAAAGACACTGGGAAATTAATTTATTCATTCATCTTTGACAGAGTTTAAAAAAACCTTATCAAGATAACAACGAATCAGTAGAACAGTCAAATAGTGCATAAAAGTGGACAAAATTTAAAAGTTTTGAAAAGTTCTTGTTTCCTGGATGTTCTTCCAAAATTCAAATAAGAATGTGGTTTCTTTGTAATTTGTTCTTATAAAATTCATTTTTTCTAACAATCTGACTTTACGTCAACAACAACAATAAATTTATCAACAATATATTGCACTCATGATGGTTAGGCTTTTATTTTCCTATTGTCCAATTCTATTTTCCTGAGGAATCGTAAGTTTTACTACAGCATCTGTAAAAATAATTAATAGCTTAACATAGTTGAAAAAACACATTTCCAATGACTTTTCAATAGGAAGATGAGGAATAGTTATCTTAGAAAATTTTGGTTACTGCAAACTTTGGTATATACTGTATATTATATATTCTTGTATTCAGGCCCTGTATTAGGACATTGCTGTATCATCCACCTTTCACTCAATAAATTCAAGTACAATTAAGAACAAGTGTTACATAGTATTCTTGAAATCATGCAAAGCTATATACTTTTCATCATTATAATTTATGTTTTGTGTTCAATAAATGCCTTTGCTCTTGGGTAACAAAGCAAACAGTGAGAATAATATTTCAGATTTTACTAAAATATTTTACTCAACAGCCGTGTATAGCATATTGTAAACAAGTGAGAAAATACTAGATTGTTTCTTTAAAGTACAGGTATTGTGAAATTTGTGCAATTCTAATAATATTATTATTATGTATGCTGTTTCTATTTCAAATATCAATTACGTTCTTGATTATTTTTCATCTTATCATTTAATTTTGAGTTAGATAATAATCTTATGTTATGGAGGCAAAATAGATAAATATAACTGTTGTTTCTACCGGAATGTATCCCTTTTTGAAATATTCCAAATAAATCCTACTTCGGCAATGAGTATTCAGTAGATTAATATTTTGCTTCTGAGACAGTGGTAGAACCTTATTGTGTCTGAATCTTTCAATTAATGTGCAATAATATTTGGAACAATACAATTGTGAAGAATAATTATAATTGGACGCTTCTAATGATGCAACTAATTATGTACAATAATTTTTGAAACAATAGAATAGGAATGTTCAGGATAATAACGACTAGCTTCTTAAGAAGCACTATATATCAGTGCGTGATGGCCACTACACAAAAGTAACTGTTTAAATTTCTCTTTCAAACGCATTTCACTACTATATAATACCATACAGAAAAGAGAATGAAAAGAATCCAATGATGGCAAATATTGATTAACAATATTAAACTATTATATTTTTGGCTTAATACATTGCATAAAATACAATCTGGGGTTGTATTCTTGAAACTAGATCATTTTGTTATTAAGTTTTCAAGTCTTATATTTTTTATTTTTGTTTTCTGAACATAGACTTCAAATCTACCAGACTATAGTTACTTAACTGTCTATTTTAAAACAAAAAAAAGAAGAAATTTACTCAAACACAGTTTGAAACAATATTTTCATAGAAGTATAGGCTGTATGAGGTATTATGGAAGATCAATAGCTATTGACAAAATAAACTGATAATAATTGATGTATAATTATTATTTGCATTTTTCTATGAATATGCAATGTCTTGTATCCTGGAAAAGTATTCTGTGCAATGCCATTTTTCTATAATTATATGGTAATCATTGAGAGAATCAATAATACATCTGAGTAGCCTACTTAGGCTACTGTAACAAAAAAATTATTTTGTTGCTTCAAAAGCATAATAATAGCATGTTGACTTTCTGATGCTCCTGTACATGGACAGTAATTCGTTTTTTGTTGTATCTATAATATTGCCATGAAACTATGTTTTTCTATGTTTGTACAGTGTTTTATTGTTTCCTGTACTTGAATTTTTGTTGTATTTCTGTACACTAATTCTGTTTGAATGGCAATACATTTTTATTTTATTTTATTCATCTTCTTAGGAAATCATTAAACATTATCGGCAGGTTTCTGTAGATTTGTTTTGTTAGGTTAGGTTACGATGTAAATATTACCGAACTTCAAGCAAATAACAAAATATCTATTAATTTTTTTTTTTTTTAAATCAATGTTTCTAAATATTATTTACTAATTCAACTTGAAGTTCTACTTATTACTTGGGATTCCAGCAACACTGTTAATTAATGTAAAAATCATTCCTGTGCTTGCTTCTGATAGTGCTCTCTACAGCCAGATGCTCCTTTCCCGCTGAAAATAATTATACAAACAAATTGATCAAAATTTAAAAAATATTTAAATGACGCACTATATTTGATACGATTGAAATCTAAATGATACAGTATGGTCATCATTATTATTATTTTATCTGGTTGAATCCAAACAAACTTTGACTTTAATAATTCTGATTCACTGGAAAATATACCACTAACTTATATTGTACTACACTCTATCTCTGATAATCAGATAATTTTTGGGATTTTGATTTTTCAGAAGGTAAGTCTGTTTGTTACTACTTTGCAAGAAGTATTAACTTACTTCATATTAATTAATAGAATGATGACTGAAGTTATTATTATTTTCAATTTTGAATCTATACATTTAGTTTCTTTGTTGATATTTGGTTAATCAATGTGATTCATGTATGAAGCAGCAGCTCATGTCACTTTAGTAATTATTAATTTTATACCTCTGTAAAATTTTTATTCAGTTGTAAGCTATTGACGATATGAAATATTCCATGCATGAGAGATCATTGTTAATTCATTAAAAGTTTTATGTTTTCATGCACATTCCACTCATTCACTTACAAAGGCAACTTTATGAATATGTTTTAAGCCTAGGTGGAAGTGATTATTACACAGATAATTACATACACAGATGAAGTGGAAGATAATATATATCAATAGTAGGTACCGTACCTTACTTTAACAGAAGAAATGAAGAGGAACTTCATTATAATTGTTATCTAATATAAATCATAATGCAATTCTACCTTCATCAAAAAGTTCATGGACTTCATGAAAGAAATTATTGACAAGCCAAGTGTACAAGTTATACATTTAAAAATTAACGTCGCACAGTATTTATTAATTCACCACAAGAAACATTATCAAAGATACAACAGGCAGAGCCCACTACTGCTTCCTATTTCCTATACAAATTTCCCGTTATATTCAAGTTCAACTAGAAAATTTTCGAATGATATCCATTGAAAATTTGTAACTTGATGTTTTTATTGAAGTTTTGCAGTTGCTATCATTTGACATCTTGTGGGACCAATCATCCTGCTTCTCAGCTATAATGATTTTTTTTTTAATTTCTAGCGATGAAAAATAATTTTGTAATTTTGTTTTTGTATTGATATGAGCTGAAAATACTAATTTTTAGGTAATTATTCACTATTCCCAAAAGTAACATGGAAAGATATTAAATGTGAGCTATACTTTGAAATAATAATTGTCACAGACAATCGTTGTCTTTGTAATAATGAAAACTGATGGCTTTCAAAAAAACATTGTTTTTCAGTAGCAACTGAACTGCTTTGTTCAATTGATTGACGTCGTTATGATGTTTGTTTATGATTATTTATTCTCAATTTTTTATGACGCTCAGCTACATTATTCTTTTCTATCAGCTTCTACTTCATGTTCAATATTGTCAGAACCAACCCATACTGTACCGTTCATTCTAATAACAAACTGGAAATATCTTATTATTATTGAAACATTCATCTACATAACCGATCTGTTTATTCAGCTTCTGTAGACTGGTATTTTGGAAATGCTATTTATTTATTGGCCTCAAGATGAATATGCTGAGGTGACCCTTGAAATACATTCAACTAGGTACCAAAAATAATGCTTGGAAGAGTTCAATACTTCTTCTGCCATTAGTGAATAGAATTTAAATTCTTACCCACTGCAATATCACTGTAAATCAGATAACTAATTGATAATAAGTATTGGCATGAATATAAAAGCAAAGAAACACTTTTACCTACATCTAATGACGCATAAATTAATAATTCTCTTGTCTGAACTTGATAAGATAAAACCACACTTTTTGGGCTTCTATAGGCACTAATGGTGGGCAAATGTTATTATTTTAATATCTTATGTTCAATATAAATCTGCACTAAGCCTTTTAACACTCTCAGCTGCCTCTAGTATTACAGAAAAAAAATGAAAACCTCTGATATCTATGCTGAATAAAAAATTCCAGCTAATTTCACCTGGTAGGCTCTTAATGCTGTAAAATGACTTTTTATTGAATAATTAAACTTGGGGCCAATATGAACATGGAATAGGCCGGCCTTGAAATATTAACAACTACCTCTAGTATTTTTAGAAAAAAATCAGCACTTCCTGGTAAGATTTAAGCCAATTTAAGTTAATAGGATTGTTTATGGGACTTCAGAAGGCTCTATAATAATGTAAAAATAACTGTTTATTTATTAATTTAACTGAAAGCTGATATAAACATCTAGTGAGCCTTTTTGCTTCGCATTATGCATGATTCATGTGCATTTCACCTGTTTATTAGCTTCAGTAGGCTCTAATACTGTAATAAATAATCTATAATATTTGTAATAACTCAATATGGGACTAATTTAAAGATAAGATGAGCCTTGAAAAACTTCAAACTACCATTGACAATGTAAGAAAAAGTGCACTATTATTTCCGCCTGAACTATATTATAAGAGTTAATAAAACTCCACCTGTTTATTAGGCTCCAAAAGGCTTTAATTCTGTAAAGATTGTATTTATTTAATATCAGGCCTCTGGACTAATATGAAAATGAAGCGAGCCTTAAAGCACTTCAAACAATCTCTAATAATGTTAGAAAAGACTCAATACTTCTCCTCTCTTCACTATATAATAAATATAATAGATTTTAGCCAAATTTAGGTAGGTAATAAATTGAAAAGAAACAACACAGGCTTCAATTGTTAGAAGTTTAAAGCGTAGTTGAGGATCCTTATTATAAATTTGACGTTGATGAATGAAATGTGAACGTATCTACTGATTAATTATATTTTTCAAATTATTCTCTCAGACTTTAATCATAAATGGCAATGTTGGTCCAACTTTGGGAAACACACATTCTTCATTGAAAAAACTGCTGAAAACTCAATGTCATTATGCAACACGAAATTCTCCAGTGGATCTCTCTAAATAAAATACTCTTAATTCTTGCACGATAGCAAATATTGAGAAATACCGTCGTTATGTTCAAAATGGAAGCCGTCAAATAAACGAGCATGACACATGTATCATGCAACCAAAGATAGGTACTTGGACTTAGCAAGTGGGTTGCCGCTAAGTCCTCTAACTGGAAATTAAAATTATAGCCAGCGGCTGAAGAAGAGATACTTAAAATGCATTTTTAATTGAATCGAGTCCAGAAAGTCCGCATTTTCTGGTCAAAGGTGAAGTAGGGTTATGTGCTAATACTTCATCTTTATTCGGCGTGAGTAATAAAGTAATTCTATTCGGAATATTCATCACTTTCGCTGATAAATCATGAATTATTATAGTTATTTAAGAAATAGACACAAATGCAACACATGCCCCAAGTAGGCTACTACAAAGGACAAACAGGCAGATCATTCAACACAAGATACAAAGAACACATCAAAGAACTACATTCCAATTCTGACTCAACATTTGCAGATCACTTAATCAAGTAATTTTATTCGAAATATTCATCACTTTCACTGATAAATCATGAATTATTATAGTTATTTAAGAAATTGACACAAATGCAACACATGCCCCAAGTACTACAAAGGACAAACAGGCAGATCATTCAACATAAGATACAAAGAACACATCAAAGCACTGCATTCCAATTCTGACTCAACATTTGCAGATCACTTAATCAAGTAATTTTATTCGGAATATTGATCACTTCCACTGATAAATCATGAATTATTATAGTTATTTAAGAAATTGACGCAAATGCAACACAATTCAAATCAAACGCAATTTTTAACTACATAATGGCCGCTCATCCTAACCTCAAGAAATTATGTCCCCTGGCGGCAGGCTGACGAAGCTTCTTTTCAGAAGTGAAATGCATTCCTCAAGCTTCTCCAATATATGTGAGTAAAACATCATATATAAAACAAATTTTAAAACAAAAAAAGAAACCAACTTCAATGAAATGATACTCAAACATTAAATACTCACATACTAAAAAGTTTAAAATGAAGTATTTACTTTAAATGGAGAAAACTTTAAATTTCATACAAGTAATCTTTTGAAGTCGGCACCAAATATCATATGACATTTTTTTTGAGGATGAAGCCCACATAGGTCTGAGACCTGTGCGTGGGTAATGAGTTGGATGATGGTGATTGATGATTTGGACCTACAGTTTTAGGTGGGTTCCGAACCACCGGGAAGTGATTGATAAGAAATTCTATCTCATATCAAAACTAACACTGTATTTCAATTAAATATGTGATTTACAATCACTTTTACCGAAATACAGTGATAAGAAATGCTATCTCATATCAAAACTAACACTGTATTTCAATTAAATATGTGATTTACACTCACTTTTACTGAAATATAGTGTCAGTTTTGATATTAGATTGTTCAAGTATTTCGTCATGGAAAACATCACAGAGTAATTCTGTTATATTTTAGAAGTTTATGGAAAATTTGGCGCCAACTTCAAAAGATTACTTGTCTGGAATTTAAAATTTTCTCAGTTTAAAGTAAATACTTCATTTTAAACTTTTTAGTATGTGAGTATTCAATGTTTGAGTATCATTTTATTGAAGTCGGTTTCTTTTTTTGTTTTAAAATTTGTTTTATTTCAAACTTTGAAAACATGTGAAATTTCGGTACTTTCCTGTTAGACGTCACGTCTACTCATTTGGAGATATCAATAATCGATATCTAACTTCAAAAGTATTGATCTTCAAACGTATCAAAGCAAAATATTGAACTGAATTGAAATACATCAGACAACATTTGGACTCCTACCTTGCTGATGTGCTGATCCTACCTAGGCCTATATGTGGAGCGAAAACGTAAAATCGGAGAATAGAGATAGCTTTGACACTCTTATATCGGACATATCCGCTTTTATGCCTTTGTTGTGATTAAAAGTTTTGTTTGTTAATAATAACCTATATTTTTTTCATTTAGTTGTCAGAGGAGTATCGATACTTTTGAAGTTTGATATCGATTATCGATATCTCCAAATGAGTGGACGTGACGTCGGCCACAAAAGCGGCCGTCGATTCCGCCGGCTCGTGTGTCCCTGGCGTAACAGGAAAGTACCGAAATTTCTTAAAGCCTACATTATGAAATATTTATCAAATTAGCAAGCCAATAATTAACTTATAACATCCACCTACAAGAAAAGATAAGCTGATGAAAATTCTACACCGCTTTATTTAATGTGGAATATTGTATTTAGGAAAATTATAACAGCGAAAGGCTTCTTAAAAGTGAAATGACTTTTGATTCATTTTGATGTGGTCTCTTTCAGAATAAACCTACACTGAAATAGTAGGCCTATAATATGTTACAAGTGCGGAAAATGGTGTTTAATGTACGAATATGGTAAGTTAACGCAGTCCACGAAGTCGAGTGCGGTATTATCATAAGAGTATGGTAAACATCTTCCCGGACGAAATACGTATGATATTTTTTGTGATATTAGTCATATATATTTTTCAATATAAAACACATAAACTTTGTGATAGTACAACAAGCATCATCAAACATAACCTCAAAATAGCCTATTGTAGAAACATGTATTTAATGGCGAATAAATATTCTTAATCCATCACAGCAGTGAAACTAAAAATACTTCTGAGATCAGCTGTTTTTTCAAATTCTTGATAGAGTTTGAAGAAAAATTAATAACTTTGAAGAATATTGTTCAATTATTTTTTTGAAATTAATGATTTCAAAAACATTTTTACTCCAACTTACGATTGAAACTAAAAATAGCATTATTCCTACGACTCCATAACATCAACTAAGTTATTCACAATCTTCATATGAACATATGAACAGATATATTATATTCTTCTTATTTTCGATTCAAATTAAGTTCACGTGATTGGTCAAAACGGGACATTACAGGCTTGTTTTACACTTAACCAGCTTTGGGTAACCGATGTCGTTTACCCTGCATAATTGCATTGCATCATAATGATTTCGAGAATCGTCTATATGTGAAGCACTCCATATGATACAATGATCAACCTGGTAAACGACACTGGTTATCCAACTGGCGGTTATGTGTGAAACTATCCTATTCAAACAAGATTGAAATGAAGACATCGAAGAATGCTCCTTTTTGTTAATATTGGGCTAAGTATTGGACCGATCCTTGCGAAACTTGGATGGGACCACCGCTGAGCGATGATCTTTCATTTAAAAAAAAATCATCGAAATCGTTTCAATATTGTTCGAATGATTGATGTACAAATAAAAAAAAAAACAGGTTTAGAAAGAACCTTGTTTTTTTGGAAGTCGGTTAAGAAGTGAAATACAGTGTCAGGTTTAATATTAGATTGTTCATTAAGTATTTCGTCATGGAAAACATCACAGAGACAAAAATGACAATTGAGCTGAAATAGGCTACTAACTTCCTATTTTGTTGGTTATAAGGATTTCACGAATCATATTGCTCCATATATCACATGAATGGATAGTAATAATTAATAAGTTGTAACAATCATATTTATTGAAAATAATGAGGTACTAGTTTCGGTTGTTACACCATTATCAATCTCAAACAAACAAACAGGGTTTGTCTGAGATTGAAAATGGTGTAACAACCGAAACTAGTATTTCACTATTTTTAATAAATTACTGTGGTTGTGAGATACCCTGTTTGTTTTTTTAAATTGATGAAGGTATAACAACCGAAACTAGTATCTCACTTTTTTAATAAATATGGCTGTGACAATTTATTATTCATGCAATTTATTTATTATACAACTTCGTCTTATTATTCATTATGGATATCTTTTACAATATCACACTCACCGTTACAAAGAAAGTGAATGGATAGTATTTCTTTTAAATCTCTTTTTATTTCACTTTTTTCTCGGTTTCAAGTTTTAAATATTGAATATTAAGTTAAATATTAATTAAAAATTATGTCATGTATTGTTCAAGTTCTATTTTGGGAAAGTTCATCTATCTATAATCTTTATCTTTGTCAGGGCTATGATTTGAAATGAGAAGATGAAGATATGAGTAGCAGAAGGAGGTGAAGGAAAAAGAGGAGGAGGAGGAGACACGCTGAGTTGGAGCGTGCACCCCAGAAGAGGCTTTACGAGTCATGAATTTATTTATTGTCAGTACCGTGCATTGTTATATTATAGAACTATAACAGGGGTCAGTTTATCCATGAGCTGAAATTGCTCAAGTGTTTTATATAACGCATTCCTCACTCCACAAAAAAATCCCAGACTCCGATTGTTGGGTGGTCGATAATCGAAACAAATGTGCACCTTCTCCAATATCGGTCAGATGTTGCAAAATTATCTATAGTCACGCATTTAGAGAGTAGTGCTAAGGTACTTGCGATCTATTTATCTTTAATTAGATATTTCTGCCTATGAAACTGAAATACTCGTATTTAGAGGGTAGGTAAACCTACTACCAGGCTTCTCTTTCTCACCTTTTTCTCTGAAGGTGGTTTTTCTCATCAACACGTTTAGAAATTCCAAGCAGCTTTGGTTTTACGTCAGTGATATTACTTCAGTGGCGTAACTATTGGGGGGAGGGAGGGGTTTCAGGTGGATTTCCCCTCCCCGGAGACCCAGAAACAAAAAACAAATTTTGAATTTTTTACAAGGCCTGAACGTCATAATTTTTGATAAGATTAAAAAAAGACGACGTGAATTGCTGGAAAATGTTGTTTTGGAGGGATTTTTTTTTTTTAATCGGGGTAGTACCCCGTACCCTCCCTTATGAATGAAAAAGCTAAATAAAGTCTTAAATTACTGTTCTAAAACCCTTTTTTCTCCTTTTAAAAGAAATTTTTAATTATGGTATTCCACTGTCTGTACCCCAATCCGTTGTGGTGGGGGATCCAAAATAGCGGAGTGAAAATAGTTTTAAGTGAGCCTGCTTTTGAGGTTGGCTACTAAATGCATATATTTTTAGCAAGGGAGTTTGAATCTCCCACTGATAATGATGCAAAAATTAGATCACAACTTGACACACACAATCTGGGTTAGAATTAGAGATGAGGTGTATTTACTGGAACAGGTATTTTTACTGAGGATTTGAACGTACGGACTAGCACCTAGTATTCAAAGAACAAAATACTCAGATATCTGTGAGTATTTCTAGAAACTAGAGAACTACGCGACTTCAAGTCCCCACTCCAATTTACGGAGTGGGAGTGGAGCTTTGTAATTTGCAGTTGTACAGTAGCTATGAATAGCTCATTTCTCATTATAGAACTATTCAACTACTCACTCACTCTTTCTCGCTCACTCTCACGCTCTCTCTTTCTATTCACTATACTCGATTGTAGGCGCATGCGTCTAGATTGTCTTTGGTTGCGTATGGCATACGCGTGTACTTTTACAGTACAAATACTTCTTGAGTACTTGAGTACAAGTAGTTTGTTACTCAAGCGTCTCAAGGTCTTGCCGTCCGCGTCTCATTTCGCTACAGCACATTTGAGAGCAACTCAATAATTAGATTCGTGCTGTATTTAACACGAGTAATAAAGATTCGTGCTGTATTTAACGCAAGAAACAGTACCAGTACCGCAGTACGATACTCTCTTGTACGTGTACTCTTGTACGTCTACTCTGGCGAACTGGCTAATATAAAATACTACCTAGTATTTTGGAACAGGTATTTGGAATAGGCATTAGAACGTACTAGTACTCGGAATACTTAGTATCAGAAAAACCTAGTACAACCCATCTCTAGTTAGAATAATGTTAGAATGGATATTTATGTCTAGAACAGCTCAAAATGTGGTTTTAAAGGGATTATTTTTCAAACCACATTGCAGTCTTGGATTATTGCTAGAGAACCTCTTCTTCTCCTTTTATGGTGTACCATTTAGTTAACATCATTGGTCATCCCCCCCCCCCCCCACAAAGTGGCATTCTAGATACGTTACGGTACTCTATTAGTCATATCACTTATAAGATCTCCCTAAAATTAATCTCAGGCTCTCCAGCTCCCATAACTTGAATTAATAATTTTTTAGGTGGAATTCCCAAGTCAAACAACCTTTTTGGTGAACCTAAATGCCTTCAAATTTATAGAACACAAAACATATCTGATCAGCACCGATGATGGATCCACGCGGTTCAAAATAGCAATGGAGAGAATATATTCTTTCAGGGATGATATAATTAGTAAAAATATTATAATATTATACTCTATGAAGGAGTATTCCTTCATGGAAATGGTCTTGTGCATTGTGAGTTGAATATTCATATTGCTGACCAAACGAATAGAGGTCTCTGTTTCAAGTCGACCGCTTTGCATTTGTCTGTAACGCATTTGTGACATGTGCGTCCTCCTTCCAGGAATGCCCAGCAATGTACAGTAGAAACAATAAGTCTGGGCGCATGGCTCTGGTTTCACTACTAGCCGTCCTGTAGAAGTTGACTAGTTGACCTTGAAGACATCTGCAGCGCCGCACGGGCCACATGTTTTTAGAAATGAGCGATAAACACTCCCCTCTCCATGGCTGACTACCAAACGGCCGCGCGCCCAGACTAATTCTACTGTTTCTACTGTATGTGTAAGGATTTTCAAAATTTGCTTGCATTTAGTGGATATTCAAAAGGAAAGACACTCAGGCCTTCTTCTATAGAAAACATATCAATGCATTTTTCCAAAACTCGATACGTTTTTTCATAAATCGATGCATTTTTAAAAAAATGATAATTTTTTCAAAAATCGATGCATTTTTTAAAAAATCGATGCATTTTTTCAAAAATTGATACATTAAAAAAAAAACGTAATTATAAGGAAAATGAATCAGATTTCAAGATAGCCCTCGGGCCCTCTTATTCATTTGGTTGAGTCGTCATATGAATTGTGTTAATATTCATAGGAAAAACAAATTTTATGAGAAAAAATAATTTCTAATATTTCAATCAATTATAATAAGTGGTTATTAAGTAAATGATAACTATAAAAATTCTATTAATATTGTCTCCTAAATTCATTCATCAGACATGTTAAATCTGATCCAATTTGAGCAATCAGCTGTCTGAAAAAATAGAAACGCAGCATTGTTAATGTGATACAAAGTGGCATTGTGGAAAATATGCATAAAATAGGCAACGAAAATTGAATCAAGGGTCAGGTCTGATAATTTTATTAATTTTGCAGTGGTGATTAACATTGAGTATTTTCCTGTGCAAGCACACTAATCTTATTCTTGGGCGTGAGGTCTACTGTTCACAGACCTATTAGTACTGGATTTTTGAATGCGAATTAACAGTCATGCTAATCACGAATATGTCCAGATAAGAGAAGGAGAGAAAAAAGAGACGCAGGATAGGCTTTGGTGAAGAGGCAGGTAGATGGATGTCTGCCTGTAGAGGAGAAAGAAAGGTAGTTCAGATAGTTGTGGCCTTTTAGAGCGCAGGGCCGACACAGTGAGTTGAAAGGTCATGGAATAGTCACGTTGCCGGAGTAGAGAGTAATGAGAACATGAAGATTCTTCTTCATTATTAATGTCATGCGAATGCTGTTATGCCGCTGCATATTTTCAACAATCACGAGCTTCCTGAGCCCCTTCTTCATATTATTCTTCTCTAGCCACTTCTCCGTTTTCCACCATTATTCTTCTCTTTCTTTTTCTTCTTCTTCTCGTTCATCATCTTCATCTTCTTTTTCTTCTTCTCCTTCACCTTCTTCCTCAACCTCTTCTTCTCCTTCTTCTTCTTCTTCATTGTTGTCTTTCATTACCTCCTCTTCCCCCTCATCTTCCTCCTCCTCCTTCTCCTCCTTCTCCTCCTCTTCCTACTCCTCCTCCTCCTCCTCCTCCTCCTTCTCCTCCTCCTCCTCTTTCTACTCCACCGCCTCCTCCTCCTCCTACTTCTTCTCCTCCTCCTCAACCTTCTTATTCTTCTCCTACTCCTCCTCCTCTTATTCTCCTTCTCATTCAAATTTTCTTCCCTTCCCTCCTCTTCCTACTCCTTCGTCTTCTCTGTTCTCCACAATTTTATTCATCTTCTTTCTTATTTTCCTTCATCTTCTTCTTCTACCTCTTCTTCTCCTTCTTCTTCTTATTTGTCTTCCATTACCACCTCCTCATCCTGCTCTTCCTCCTCCTCTCTATCACCTCCTCCTCCTCCTCACTTCCACCTCCTCCTCTTATCTTTTTCCTTCTCCTACTCTCTTTCACCTCCTCCTCCTCTGTTTCTCCTTCTCCTCCTCCTCCTCCTCCACTCTTTCTCCTTCTCCTCCTCCTCCTCCAATCTTCCTCCTCCTCCTTATCATCGTCCTTCTCCTTCTCCTTCTTCTCATCGGTTCTCTTACTTTTTTCTACTCCTTTTCCTTATTTTTCTTCTCCTTCACTTCTTTTTTCTTCTCCTTCTCCTTCCTCTCATAGTTTTTCTTCTTTTTCTCTACTCCTCCTTATTTTTCTTCTCCTTCACTTCTTTCTTCTTCTCCTTTTTCTTCTCTTTATTCTTCTCATCCTTCTTTTTCTTCTCCTCCTCATACACTTCTTCCTCATCCTTCTCTCCTTCTTCTTTCTCCTCCTCCTCCTCTTCTTCTTCTACATCACTTACAAGTAATTCACAAATTGTTCTTATAGAACTAACTCATATCACTATTGATCGTGCATTGCATGCCGTCAAATTTTACAGCTCATATCATTAAATTTTGTTCAATAGCATGTAACGTCATTAGCTACAGCCAATGAAATTTGTTGTATCTTAATTGTCAATTATATCGGTATACCTCGATGTAGAATTATTTATAAGTTTTCAATGGTAATCCGCACATTGATAAATTTATATTGAATATTGATTATCTATGATGTAATGCAGGAGATTTTTAGCGTTCGGTGAGTACTCTATAGTATCTCTTTGAATAATATCTGTGCTGTAGACTGATTAGTGCAGAATAGAAAGGCATTGGAGTGGCAGGGGCGCTATTAATGAGTGATTCAGCAAATGACCGTTAGGCAGCGTTTCGGTCAAGGCTCGAATTTATTAAAAAGGTCCTCCAACACTTTCGGGCTCATCTGAATAACAAAGCATTCGAAATTGGTTGAGATATTGAAGTTGGAGATCAGCGTTTGAAGCTGTTCATAGTTTATATTTGTTTTTCAAACTTCTTATTTACCACACAATTAATAGAATAAAATTAAAAAAAAAAATACTTCATTTGATAAAATTTATAATATTTTCTTGAATTTCTCGAATAACATTACACTTAAAAAATTATATTCAATGAAATTATATAAATAGAAGGTAAGAACCAGGGAACCAATACAATTTACAGATTAGAACTCAGCAATATAACACATTAAAAATAAGTATAAGCATATTGCATGGAAAAAAGACATTATCATGATCAGCAGTATCATTCAAGTACACCGTCCCCTATTAATAAAATTAGGTCAGTTTTGCGCATGTTCAGATTTGACCTACAAAAGCACCTAACTGATTCAATTAATAATATTTTGAACGCTAAAAATACTGAATGATGTGCTGAAATAATCTATTGACAATCGATATTCCTTATAAAAATTAAAAAAAAAATAATTGAAAAAGCTTCTTATTGCTTACATTTTACAGTAATCTATGAATATCACGGAAAGTAATAGCCGAGTGCTGTAGCAGGTATCTGTTCAATCAGAGATAAGCTCGAAACTCCTGTGCACTCTTGTAAGGGTGACCGATTGGATTGGCCAGCAAAAAAGGCTGTTCTCTGCTGTAGAATCACTTCCCGGTGGTTCGGAACCCACCTAAAACTGTAGGTCCAACTCATCAATCACTAGCATCCAATTCATTATCCATGCACAGGTCTCAGACCGATGTGGGATTCATCCTCAAAAAAAAAACAAATTAAATAGCCTACGTTGAGTGATAAGAAATGATTTAGGCCCTATTCTATCACAATAACTCCACCTGATCCTGATGTAACTAACAAACAATGAAATTCACAATGAAATGTTTATTAAATTTGAAAATAGCGTGATATAAGGAATACATGGTATCTTTATCTGAACGCTTCAATGAGAATATCTAAAAAGTTGAAATTCCATGGACGTTGACAATGCTAAGAACGGGTACCGGTATCGCCTAATAACTAGTTTATTTGAAAAAGATGAAAATCCACCTGCTTCTTCCACTCTTTTAACATGGTTACACATACATAAGTCGTGACTTGTCAAAAATTCACCGATAAGAAAATCTGAGAACTCACAAAAAGTGAGAAAATTATAATTTGAACAAGCTATCAGATTGGGCAATAACCTGCTTGGCTTGGAATTCAATGAATAATTTATAGTTTTCCACGCAAGATCGAAAAGAAGTTCTACCGACGACTTGACACTCTATACATGGTCTAAAATAATTGACGATGTGTGAGAAATGTCAAAGAACTAATTGAGCAGTGATAGATTGCGTGGTGATAGACGTTTATTGATAAATGGTGAGATTTGAAGATAAACGTTCGTGACAGTGGCGTACCGAGGTTTTAAGCGCCCTGGAGCGGAAGTGTCTAACGATGCCCCCCCCCCCCCCCCCCAAATCAGTCTTACACTCAACCACCCGATTGGGCTGATATTAATATAGTGGTCATTTAATGAACCAGCGGCCTTTTTTTCCGCCTCTAACTATGCCGTATTTGTTAGAGATGCGAATCTCCAAGGAATGATTTTTCGCCAGGCCAGATTCTGCTTTTATCAATTTCCAAACAGCTTGTTTTGGATTTTTTCACTTTTCTATAAATTTATTTGCAGTTATTTTTTCGCATTTTGCAAGTCATCCTTATGAATTTTTTTTTATATTTTGGAAATAGGATTCAAAAGTGAAGTATTTCAGTCCTGTTCTTAATATAAAAACCATTGAACTTCTTGTGGATTTATTTTTTCAGAATAAATTCAAAGTATTCATTCAATTACTTGAATTTGTTATACCTTTTGCCACCCAATTTAAATTGTTTTGGCTTTGCTACTTTCGACTATTTGCTACTTTTGACTCGACCGTTTTGCATTCTGTCTGGTTGTAACGCATTTACGGCTGAACGCATGAACAGATTTATTTTAAATTTGACATGAATTTTCCTTTTAGTCATGCGCAGCGATGTTTACATACGGTTTTTTAAAATTGTGTTGCATTTCACCCTTTTGGCCTTCATTATAGTAATACATTTTTTTTAAGTAAAAGGTAATTTTCTCTCAAGAACGGTGCGCCCCTCAGAGCCTTGCGCCCTGGAGCGACTGCTCCACTCGCTCCATTATCGGTACGCCACTGGTTCGTGATATATCAATTTTGAAGAATAAGACTTGATAAGTCACAACCATATTTTTTATATAAGTTATATATTACCAGCCTTAGCAGTCCGAAAACCAACCACCCGGGTGGGAGACGGGGACAAATTCACCGAAAATCAGTTAGCTGGCTTTGCTCGCCAGCCAGAGGGAGAAAATGTCACTGAAATTTCATATTTCTCGGCCATACAATACATGAAAACGCTAAAAAAAAAACACTAAAAAGAAGTCAAAATTGAATGTAATTTTGGGAATTTTTTGAAATCCGTTCTTAGCATGCGTCTTGAGTCTCAGACCCAACATTTATAGCCTATCAAATATAATTTTCTTCGGCCACGTAGTTCTTGAGAACCGCAAAAAACGAGAAACCGAGAAAAACTCAGGCGTATTCTTGGGAAAATTACAAAAAATTCCCTTAGTACGCTTTCAAATCTAAAGCTTAGTGTCTCGTGTTATAATAATCGATTGAAGTAGTTGAGACAACATCAATTTTATTCATCATGGATATCTACCACTATGTTACTTACACTAGGTCCATTGCTTTTTTTGTTATATGTCAACCATTTACCTAAAGAATTAATTTAGTGGTAGAGCCCTCTTATTTGCAGATGATACATCACTCATTTTCAGCAATTCCATTCTAGATAATTTAGAAATAAGTGCTCATATAGGTGTGAAGTCCATTGTCCAATTCTTAAATCAGTTGAAATTAACAATAAATAGTAAAAAATGCCAATACCTTCAATTCAAAAACAAACATAATTCAAATGAAGATAGGGCTATAAAAGGGTTTGTAAATGATAATCAACTAGACCAGGAAGAAAACATTGCATTTCTAGGAGTTTTGTTGGATAGAAGATTGACCTGGGCACCATACATTGAGAAAATATGTTGTAAAATTTCATCTGTGGTATTATTTTGTCCTGCAACAGTTCGCTAGATTGAATGACAAAACGTTACTTTTTACAGCTTACCATGGGCTCTTACTGTCACATATTAGGTATGCTATCTTAGTATGGGGTAATTCATCAAAACAAAATCTTGATAGGGTGTTTAAGATCCAAAAGAAAGCGGTTAGGTGTATAGAAAGAGTAAATAGATTAGATTCATGTAGGCCGTTGTTCAAGAGACTTGGTCTTCTAACTTTACCCTGCTTATATGTGTATGAAGCTACTTTATATGTAAAAACGAATGATATTAACCAAGATCTTGATGTACATGATTATAATACAAGAAGCCGAGGAGATTATCACTTGGTGAGTCACAATAGTAGCTTATTCAAACAAATACCTAGTTATATTGGTAGGAAATTCTACAATAAGCTACTGCAGTTTTTAAAGAGTCTTGAAAATATAGAAATATTTAAAAAACAATTGAAAAAATATTTAGTTGATGAAGCTTTTTAAAGTGTACAAGAGTTCCTTTCACATCAAAATTAAGCCTCACCTCAACTAATTGATATAGTAATTAATTATGGTATCTAGTGTATATGACTAATGTTAATCTGACTTGTCTCTTATACTCCTTAACTAGAGTCTCCAAGACGTAATCTACAAAAAAAAAATTAGTACTGAGAAGCCTCACCTCAAAATCACCATTTCATTTTTAATAATTTCTCCATTAATTTCTCCAAAATAAACATTGCCTAGAGGAGTTTATTGAAATAAAATGAAAACAAAAGCAAATAATAAATTGAGAATACAACTTTGTAGTTTCTATATTAAGCAATATTGTTAACTATGATCAACCAACTACATAAAATATGTATCGGGGCGAACAGTCTAGAAATCCAACACAAACTATGAATATAGTGCTGAATTCAGTATTACAATTACCACCACTACTACTAAGCTACTACCACCACCAACGCGAGTTTCTACTACTAATATGTAATACCACTACTGCACTAAACATAAATTTATCCAGTCCAATCTTAAGTTCAGTCTAAAACCCAAACAACTATATTGGAACAAATAATCAAATAATTAACAAAAAACCATTACTATTTATATAAGTTTTTAAGTGTTGTACAATACTTACTGATAATTATTACTAAGAATAATTATATAAGTTAATTATAATCAAGCTTTCGAAATCGACCGGCCAATTGTTCATCTACAGAATTAAGTCTCGATCGATGTTATGAGCCACAATAACAGAAGTTTTATTGAGAATAAATAAAGAGAGAAACGAGGAGGTAGAAAAGAGTGAACAAGATGAGAAAAAATAGTTGTCCTTGATCGAACTATAACCGGAGGTAAGAATATTCCGATCAAAGTTTAATTAAATATTTTATTACCATACTACTGTGTCAATCATGGCATCTGTTCACAGTTGCAATACCCACTTATTGGATGGATTATTCAATTAAGCTACCAGTAAAAAAAAATTTCACTTTCATTATCATTATTTAATTCAGGTTTACCTGTTTTTTTTATCACTGGCCTTCAGTTGATAGCTCACCGTTATTGATCAATATTGAAGGTCCATACAAACAGGTTAAACTAAACCAAATGAATGCACTAAAAGATGCGTCAGGATGCATTAAAAAAGTGCATTATGATGGAATGCAGTTTTCATAGCTAGAAACATCATATAACTGGTCTGAGCTTATAAGTGAATGTGATAGTGAAGAGCGACCAATCCCGTGATGCACTTGTGAGGAGAAGTAATAAAATTGCTTAACGCTTGACATAAATCAAGAATTAGTTGTAATCATATTGTAATAAATGATAGCGGACAACATATATATTATGCAGGCTAATGTAGATTTTTGCAATAAAACTCTTCTGAACAGCTATTAATGATTATATAATTAATCTTTATGCAACTTATTTCAAAACTTCTTTCAAGACAAGTTATTTTTTAATCCTTTTTAGACACAATCCTTGAACAAGTTTCAACAGGATATAAAACTGATTTGAATAAGCTTATGAGACAAAATTATTTTATAAAAATGCTCAAGTTTAAAGCATTTAAAAATGTAAATGCAGGAGGTTTTCAATAGTTTCATGTTGTATGTGTAGTGTGATTTTGAGAATTAAATTTAGGAAATAATTTAGGTTGCTACAAGTGAGAGTGAGCTTTTCAGTGCAAAAATTTGAGTTTCCCGAGTTTCCAAGAATAAACTTGATTGAGTAAAATGGAATTAGATCATATTACACATAGTGAACCTGATAGTGAATAATAATGACCAATGAAAAACCAAAAATATGCACAAATTTGAGATTGTTTTTTTTTAGGATAGGTCTGTGACCTGTGCGTGGGTAATGAGTTGGATGATGGTGATTGATGAGTTGGACCTACAGTTTCAGGTGGGTTCCGAACCACCGGGAAGTTATTTTGCAGCAGAGAACAGTGTATTTTTTGCTGGCGGCCGATCTAATCGGTCACCGTTACAAACAGGACCTACGAGAACGCAGCTTATCTCTCTGATTGAACAGATACCTGCTACGGCTCGCGGCTATCACTTCCCTAATTTGATTGTGAGATCAATGTATTTTCTCAACAACCCTTATTAAAACCAACTTGATTTGAAGAAAATTCAAGGTTTTCTTCTATGTTAGTAGAATTAATAAATTTTATTAAAATTAATAAGAAAAGAAATTTATTTGAATTAAATCCTCGATTTATTAGACATTTCAGATGCTGGGAATTGCTAGGTAGCCTATTTGTCTCCTAGTTCGCACTTTGGGCAATCACAACTATTTTTTATTTTGTTTCTAACTATTTCTTTTCCATCTTTTTCCTCTTCTAATAGGTAAATTGGATTTCCCAATCATTATTATGGTTCATATATATATTTATTTATTTATTATTATGCATCATAATTATACACATCGGTAATATGGTTATACTGGAATATTATCTCCTTTTTCCAACATTTTTACCATCATATAATTTTTTTCTTATGGAATATTGTCCACTTAATGGAATGTTAACTTTTATTCTGTAAAATTAAAAAACAGACATTTTCGTGATGGTAACATGACAGTTAAAATTGGACAGTAACATGCGAGCCTACTTGAAATAATTGACATTTTTCAAATTATGTCTTCATTTATTGCATTATCTATTGTATTGTTAATTGTTATCGATTCTCTTATTTCTTATGCAGTACTTTGGCAGTATTCGTTCATGTTAATAAAGTATTTTGCCATTAATTGTGTCATTGTTTGTCATACGTTCTCCAAAAACAAAGAATAATTCTCAAAGAACAATTATTGTCAAGCAATAAGTTTCTATGGTAATGAGAACGAATAAATCTATCGATTTTATATCGTTGTGAACAATTATGAAACAAAATAAAATCACTTTCCGGTGGTTCGGAACCCACCTAAAACTGTAGGTTCAACAAATCAATCACTATCATCTAATTCATTACCCACGCACAAGTCTCAGACCTATGTGGGCTTCATCCTACTAAAAAAATTTATCAGTAACTTATTTTAAGGTTTGAAGGCCTTAGACTCGCGGGTACAAAGATTCTGAAGAGAGATCATGAACAATTCTCTCTAAAGGTGGATGAAATTAAGAAAATGCGTTCATTATCAAATTATGGAAATGTGAATCCTCCACAGCTTAAGCTCAAATCTTGAATGAATAAACAAAGCATCAAATATAAAAATAAAACAACCAATGCCTGCTGTATAGTATACGGCCAGCTGGCACGACCAGTAATCAGAATAATAATTATTGCAAAATGATAAAAATGATGGTTAAGTTCAATTTCGTGAACTATGCAAAGTTTAGCAGGACTTATCGGCTTCAGGTGTTGTTCGTATTGGAATGCAAGCAGACTGAATGTTAACCTTGCCAACGTTAACCTACGCTCAAAACGGTTCTGGTACCGTACCGATATGAACGTGACCGTTGTAAGGTCTGACGCTCTCTCATTCTATCTCACTCACTCAATAAAGTTCAGCACATCAGCTCTCTCACACCCTCTCTCACAATCGCTTCAACGCTCTCTCATTTTACCTCACTCACTCTGGCACGCTCTCTCACAATCTTTCTCGCTCTCACTAATTCGCTCTTTCTTCCTCTGTACTTGTTCTCACCCATTGTTCATCTCTCACCAACTATTACTTCTCAATTTTCAAATCACTTTCTTCAAAATACATTGTAGTCTTCTCACTCACTAATAAAAATGTTAGACATTGTTGATCTTTCTCTATCTTTCTCATTTACTTATCACTTTCTCTCTCACACTATTTCTTTCTTTTATGCACATTCTCTTAACTCTCTTTTCATGCGTTGTTTGCCAGACAAATGCCTATTCCCTATTTGCCACTCCTGTCCGTACCTATAGTTCTCACCACTCACTGATTCTGATTCCCAAACATAACTCAAGAATGTATTCTTCATTCTCTTTTTATCTCTTCTTTCTCTCACATTCTATCTCTCTCTCTCTCTCTCTCTCTCTGCGATTCGAAGATCCACAACATCATAGATCATTCGATTCACCTTTGCCTGTAATAAACTACCAATCACAACATTGGACAAAGTTCAAACATTCTTGAAATTGCTCAGAACTGAATCAGTGAATCAGGATAGTTCTCGTAATAATATAGTAAATCAATTTCATCTTATATCCCAATCTGTTGAAATTGCTCTATGTAAAACCTCTTTGAACAGTGAACTTTGGAATAAAAATGTGACTGAATTACATATTCTACATTCAACCTGAAATTTTGTTTTACAATTTATGTAGACATAAAGCCCTTCTGAAAATAAATAAACAAGCAACATTGGCAAGATAGCATAATTTACTGTGGTCAACTGTAGGGAGAACCAGGGTGAAAAATTTTCTCCAGAGATTGAGAGACAAAAAAATTGTATTCGAACAAGCGGTAGACAATTTTTGAAAAACGAGTCGAAGAAGATGTCTGGAATCGCTGAAAATGTAATTTTTTTTTAACATTTCCGGGGGATTACCCTCAATCTCCAGTGCAGTAGAGTTACTGTTCGGTACCCGTCTTAGAAAAGGTGGGGATCAAAAATAGATTGTATAAAATAGTTTAAAGAAGCTTCAATTTTTATTACTAAAACAATAAGAGTCCGGCACCTATCGACAATGACGCAAGAAAGAAAGAAAGAAAGAAAGAAAGAAATTTTATTTTTCAAATCTACAAAATAAACATGAAGTATAAACTATTACAATAATGATAAATAAAATGGATGCCACCCCTGAGTAAAACTGTGTGGGGTCGATCTAATTACAATAACATAAAACATAAAACTATATTTGGTATGGTTCAGTAAATTAAATAAAGTAAATTAATTTAAGATAATAAAAAGACAGTGCAGAGCTCCTCAAGATTAAGACAAATGTAAATTATGTTGGTTGACAATTTTATATGTATACATCGTAAGGTCTAGTAATAGTACTAATTAACTAAGTATATAATAGAATTAATACTATATTGCAATGCTAATACCTTCAATATTCTAAAAGAGCTAGGTGAAATTTAGTGTTGGGCACTTAATGTGAGTTTAAATGTTGAAATTTATGAGATTATGTCTAGAATCTAGAATCGCTTAAAATGTGGATTTAAATAGATTATTTATCAAGAATATTCCGAGGAAATACCCGAAACCCCTCTTTCAAAATAAATTCAAAATAAATCACGGTAGGCCTATATTGGGCCTGTTGGTACCTTAACTAGGAAAGGTGGAGGATCAAAAATAGTTTTCAAAGAGGCCCGTTTTAAATTTTTTCACTGAAATAATGAAGGTGTGGAGCATTAAGTGAGGAAAGCAATCGCAAACTACCTCACTCCACGTTTGTGTAGTAAGTCTTTTGACTGACGTTCAAGAAAAAAATAAGAAAAAATTACGTTGAGGTCAGAAACGTCACCTACAGTTGAAATCAGGGATTGCACTACAATATTAAATAGCCTTCATACACCCTTGATCTCTTTTTGCAGAGCAAATAAGTCATAGCTCATATTAACTGCTGTAAAATCACTTTCCGGTGGTTCGGAACCCACCTAAAACTGTAGGCCCAACTCATCAATCACCATCACCCAATTCATTACCCACACACAGGTCTCAGACCCATTTGGGCTTCATCCTCAGAAAAAAACTTCAAAAATATTGTTAGGTTAGGTTAGGTGTTCTATTCCATCTTATAAAAAGTGTTAAATAGCACGAAGACATTCTGAAACTATCCGAAGCCCGTATTTATGAACCTATTTTGATTCTTCCTCAAACTCAAGGAAGGCTTCAAAAGTCTTTCAAGTAAATACTTTTCAATTCTATTTTTATTCAAGGAATCCTCAAGATAGGATCCAAGCCTGAATATACCTCTTGATTCTCATCTCTATATTTTCATCTTTGTTACTCATGATTAGAGCCCGGATGTTAGGAAAAATGCCTAATTTTAGGCATAATGCTTATTTTGATAGTTTTTGCATGTTTTTTGCCAATTTTACTTTGAGTTGCCTATTTTCTCCTAAACGCTGGTTTAAAAGGGAAACCAAAGGTAACCGGTGGTTCGGAACCCACCTAAAACTGTGGGTCCAGCTCATTAATCACAATCATCATACTCATTACCCACGCCCAGGTCTCAGGCCTATGTGGGCAATCTTCCAAAAAAAAAAACGGCTCGAAAGAACATATGCATAACATTTAATTATTTTCAACGAATTCTAGGAATAAAAATGAAAATATAATAGTGAAGATTGAGGGGTTTCAAATATATATAATTGAGTAGACACGTAACAAAATGGTAAATAACATTGAAGATGTTCCTGGTGAGGTGGGATGTGCAATCAAAGAAAAGTGTTAACGTTTATTATCTTCAAACTCAGTTTTGGACAAAATACTACAAATTTGTAAAATAATTGAAGGTTACACAACTATTGAACTTGAAATGGGCCCAAATTCAGTAGCATGCTACAAATATGCACCAATCACATCAGTCGATGTGGAAAGATCGTTTTCTATTATGAAAAATATCCTCTCGGACAGAAAACAAAGTTATTATTAAGTTATCAAATTATTATACAATAATTCTAATTATGTGCAGCCAGTGAAATGTAAATTATCCAATTATTAGTATTTTCACAATGTTTATAAAATGCCTATTTTTCATTTTAACAGCATATTTTCGTGTTTTTACTGCCTTTTGCCTGCCTATTTTCGTGTTTTTTACTGCCTAACATCGGGGCTCTAGACATCATATTACGGTACGTCTCACTATACCAGACGTATCATTCTCTTCTGGCATTTATTCACATTCTCACTCATTCCCTCTTCATCACTCTCACTCTCATCCTCTTCATGTTTTTCTGGTCACTCCCGCTCTCACTTTTTCTCACTCTCTCACCCACACGGTTCTCACATTTTCGGCCTTCAATATACCTGAATGCACCGCTGCAATTTTCAAGTGTAATAATATTTTATAGGTGCTCATCATTGGACTTCGGGCAGTACAGTGTACTCATTTCAGACCATTCTCCATCACTTTTCTTTCTCATCCCATCATTCTCCCTCTATCTCTCTTCTGCTTTGCTACTTTGTTTCATCATAGGTCGACCAGCCTCCTATAATCCTCCTCAACCCTCCTGATTGTACCCCCTCATCCTATAGGATTGAAAACCCTTCCCATAGTTGCACCGATTGCATTATAACCAATAAACTTAATATTATAGTATTGTGCTTTCTACTATAACAGAATTTAATAACGAAACAGAAAGGTACTAAGTAGAACTCAGTCTGAAAAGCTATAGTTTAACATTGCTGTTTACTACCCGTGGGTAGGCTAAGTACTTCTCTACCAATGAAAGCTATACGAAATAAATTTTGATTCACCATATAAATAGTTATTATCTCACTTGATGCGGTTTTATATTGTCATACTCACATTTAAGACATATTTATACCCTTATTCATCCATAAAAAAGAAAAAGGAATTGAGCCTGTGCGTGGGTAATGAGTTGGATGATGGTGATTGATGAGTTGGACCTACAGTTTTAGGTGGGTTCCGAACCACCGGGAAGTGATTTTACAGCAGAGAACAGTGTCTTTTTTTGCTGGCCAATCTAATCGGTCACCGTTACAAACAGGACCTACGAGAACGCAGCTTATCTCTCTGATTGAACAGATACCTGCTACGGCTCACGGCTATCACTTCCCTTAGGCGGATCTAGTAATAGCAAACATCTGTATTACATTGGGATGGCTGGACTTTGAGAAGCCCTGGAGGTCATTAACTGACCTCTATTAAATGAGGCCATTGAATTTTACTCATGAATAAATTAATGGAGTATCAAGTAGTATGAAACGTGACGCAGAGGTCCTAATTGGAATAAATATTCCGAGGATTTACTTCGGAGTCGAACCCGGACAAATAAGGAACAAAAACACGTGGATGGAGCGCTTGTCTCTAGCTGGCTGCTAGTCAGTCATCTACTCCTGCGGTTACAAGTTTGAATCTCGTTCAGCCTTGGATATTTTGTGTATCCATTTACCAAAATAAATTCAATTTCAATTGAAATCTACTCCTACGGCCACAAGTTTGAATCTCGTTTAGCCTTGGATATTTTGTGTATCCATTTACCAAAAGAAATTCAATTTAGATTGAAAATTTATTTAAATTGTACCTCATAACGTACAAATTTCAGACTCATGTGAGAATCATCAGCAAATAGAAAACCAATCTGTGCAATAAAATAATGAGTAATATGAATTATGGAATGTGATAGTAATACTCAAAAAGTTATTTTTCGCCTACTATACTACAAAAGTGTAACGTATAAGTAGGTAGTTTTTTATATAATAGGTGAAGCATTTGCAAAGCAAACACACAGCAAACCCAGGATGTACCTAGAATTTTATCAGGGAGGAGGGTATATCAACTGAGGGTACTATCAAAAAGTTTCGGGGTATACTACCACAAAGCCCAGGCTCCCCCGAAATTGAGATGAATTTGGTAAAACGTACTTCTACACACTCAAATTTGAGTAGTCAATTATTGAATTTACTAAACTTAAGACATCTGAAAATAATAATATTTATAGAAAATTGTGTCATTTATGCCCGGTTTCTAAGTTGTTCATTAAGTTTGATGGATTATTAACCCATTGCTACAGCATTAAGTTAATGAACAGCTCAGAAACCGGGCATAAATCTTAGAATTTGTCAAATTATCTACTAAGCTATACTAAAACAAGGAATGCCAAATCTGATATTATTGTTCTTGCACCTCCTCCACAAAAAATGCCTTCTATATTCTCAACATATACAATTAATATATAACAAACGTATACAAAGTAAGTGAGATGCCTTCTAATAAGGCGAGTAGAATATATACTCTATAATTTATTTGATAAATTAAAAACATATTCAGCCTACACCATAATTCATTCACAAAAAAAAGTAAAAAAGAAAAAATCCCATATTTGTTTGCCTTGGTCTACTAATGAATAGAATATGCGCCGAGCAAATAGGCTTTCACTCCAAAAATATGATAAACTGCATCTGCATCTTCCAAAAACAAATAAAATTGTTGATGCAACTTTCAGGTAGCCTACTCAACCCGATGCTATGTCGCAAACTGGCAATCATCAACTTACTTGTGCCGTAAACGCAATTAAAATCTCAACTTGAGTCCAACTGAAAACATGCCTCATCATCTTCAAGTTACCTTAAACTTATAATACTATGCAGTAAAATGCAGAAGATACATCGAATATAAATTATCTCATTAGAGAAGAACAGGATGATGGTAAAATAAGACAAATGAAGCAACTTATCGAAAGTTTTTACACTCAAATCCTTGGATGGTTGATCATTACCGGGTTTTTAAGAACGATATGATGTGTGCACCGTGTTGCCGATTGACTAATTCAGGTTGTCATTTACCGGTTCAGAAGCCATAGCCCCATTAGATGTTCAGCTAGGTGTTACTGCAGTAACCCTGAGGCTGATCATCGATAATCATTATAATTTTGCACCAACCAAAGTGGCCTAAATTTGTGTAGCAGTCATGATCCTTGACGATATATGCTTTCCCACGCTGTTATGAGCAATCTAAACCACTCAATCTTAGTCAGTCATTACGTGGATTCGATTCTTCTGTGAACTTGACCAAGTTTCATTGATGGACTTTTGACAGTCAGTCCACTTTGACTTTTTAGAAATAATCAGTAGCTACAAGCTATACATGGACAGTTCTTTAGTCTGGTTTTATCGCTGGTACTACCTAATGGTGCTTTTAATGTATTTAACATTCACAAGGTATTGAGTCGACTCGTCTTGGTTGGGGAATTTTTTTTTTTAATTTTTGAGGATGAAGCCCACATAGTTCTTGACCTGTGCGTGGGTAATGAGTTGGATGCTGGTGATTAGTTTGATGAGTTTGACCTACAGTTTTAGATGGGTTCCGAACCACCGGGAAGTGATTTTACAGCAGAGAACAGTGTCATTTTTGCTGGCCAATCTAATCGGTCACTGTTACAAACAGGTCCTACGAGAACGCAGCTTATCTCTATCTGATTGAACAGATGCCTGCTACGGCTTCTGATGCCTACTATTCCACTAGATTGAAATCAGATCAATAATATGAACATTTTATGAGAAGTGATAGCTGCGAGCCGTAGCAGGTATCTGTTCAATCAGACAGAGATAAGCTGCGTTCTCGTGGGTCCTGTTTTGTAACGGTGACCGATTAGATTGGCCAGCAAAAAATACACTATTCTCTGCTGTAAAATCACTTCCCGGTGGTTCGGAACCCACCTAAAACTGTAGGTCCAACTCATCAATCACCATCATCCAACTCATTACCCAAGCACAGGTCTCAGACCTATGTGGGATTCATCCTCAAAAACATATACATATATAAAGATGACCAGAAGTTATTGGTTAATTAGCAATGGTAAATTGATAAAATTATCAAACGGTTCTCCACAGATTTGGTGGAATGGACCTAAACACTATATAAGGGCCATATTTATGGTCATTCCCTCCTATCTCTTAACATGAGTGACTTTTGAATTGTCTCTATTCTAAATACACTTCAAGAGTCGCTTAAGACAAGAGACACTGAAGGAATGTTCATAAATATGGTCCTAAGCCTACTGAAAGTAAAGAATGCTGTCAGGGGGACCTTGAAATATTAGGACCGCAATAGTTGAGGATCTTCAAGAAGATGACACCATTTTTCTGAATATAGATTCCAGCATAGATTCCGTTAAGTGCTACCTTGAAATTATTGCAACAAAACATCGAAGACCTTTACCGTTTGTTTCTTGTACGCAAGAATTGCGCTCTACTGGTGTGTTGTGAAGTGTAGACAAGTTGCCTAGAGATCGCTAGCGGCTGATAGCATTCAATCAATTGCTTTAAGACTTTATCAGTTGTTTGGATTAGTGGGAGGAGGTGTCCGGTTATTACCATACTGACTACCGTGTCCATTATTCACTGCTAGAACGAGTGTCGAAAAGACTAAGTACGCCTTCATATGGAAGGCGCTAATAATATTCCAGAACTCTTAGAAGCTGTTGCTCTTTCTCAAATTCACTTTCTTGCAAAGGTTAAATCTATTGAGTCAAAATTTGTTTCTGGTCTCATGTTTTTTTTCGGAGGTTGAAACCCACACAAGTCTAAGGCCTGTGCTTGGGTTATGATGGTGAATGATGAGATATGTAATAATATTTAATAATAATAATAATAATAATAATAATAATAATAATAATAATAATAATAATAAAAATATAATAATAATAAAACAGTAAAACCTGTCTAAGAAGGACCCCTTCTAAGACGGAAACCTGCTGAAACGGAATGTTTCATCCGGTCCCTAGGAATTTTGTCCGGTTAACCCGGAGACCTGCCAAAACGGAAATTTTTTTTCAGTCCGGTGGAGTTCCGCCTTAAACAGGTTTTACTAATAATAATAAAAATTACTGATAATGACATTTCCAATCGAAATAACTTTAGAACAAAAATCAATAAATGGGAAATTATTCCAGAGGTTAAGGCTCCAAGAATGGGAACAAGATGGAGTGAAGAAAGAAAAGCTGCTTTATCTCAGAAAATGAAAAGCTGGTGGGTGAACAGGAGGAACACCACCAAGTCCAATAAGTTATCATCATTTTGCTCAGCGTCTTCCACTTCGGGAGCTCTACGGCTAATAATAATAATAATTATAATAATAATAATAATAATAATAATAATAATAATAATAATAATAATAATAATAATAGTGGGATATAATAATAATAATAATAATAAAAGAAGGATATAGACTGCAAAAATGAACTAATATGAGCTGATGCCACTCCCAGCGGACGGAATTTCCTTGCTGGGAAGTCGCCAACATAATTTTTTCTGTCACTTGAAATGAGATTATATCTTCCTAATAACTTAAGTTTATTTGTGCATTGTCATGTTGATTTTTGTTTGGCAATAAAATGGTTTTGATTTTTTTTTTTTTTGAATGTACATTTCTCCTTAAATTACACGTTTTATTTATTAATCCATTAGTTTTCCAGTTCAGAAACCTAAAAAATGCATCAATATAATGGTATAGATATCATAATCTATAAATGATGTACAAAAGCTACCCACATTCTTAGAATAATTGATAGTTGAGCTTCTTAAAAATGAAATCGATTATTCAGGCAAAAATTTATTTCTATTCTTTAATGAAAGGTGATCTTGCCAAGATTGCAATATCAAGGGACATCATAAAAGTTTTCAAGTAAAGGCTTTCGTTGTTTGGAGAACCGTTCTGCAGAGGTTTTACTGTATTTACATTATTTATATTGAATAATATTAATGTATTAATAAATAATACTGTGGAGCACATACGTGATACTAGGCTGAGATATGAGAATCTAGTTATCTAGAATCAACAAAACTTTTGGACAACGTTCTTCAATCATATTAAACCAGAACTCTCTAGAATAATTCTTGCAGGCACTGAAGAACAAAATTATTATCCAAATTATAGCTTTGTAAGGGAATTTATGAATTGGTCAATTGATGAGAAAGGCGGTATTTTACAATTATTGAAAACTTTGAGCTCGAAATGTCTTAGTAATTTAGTACCTAATAGTTTCAGTTGGATATACTATTCAAATTCTGATGTAGTACGGTATTTAGTTTTTTATAACTTCAGTAAGTTATCTTACATTTTTTAGAATTTTTTTGTTTACCTTTATTGTGAATACTTCAATTGTAGGAGTTCCTTAAAAAATAAATGTCTCACTCCAATGTATAACAGCAAGGACTAGTCGCTGTGGTATTATGAGTAGAGGGTGACATTGGCTGGTATCAAGCTATCATCTGCCGTATTATCTGAATGAAAATTTGAATGAATTGGGAAAAATCCTTAAAATATAATAATTAGGCTAAATTTATCAATCAATCGGAAATGATATGAGCTCAAAATATTATAAAAGTCTGTAAGGCATCAGACTTTTATTATGGAAAACACATGTGTGTGAATTTATTAGTAACTGAAATAATAGAATATATAATGAGATAATTGGGGTACAAAATCTTTATGGCAAACAGGGTGTGAAACAGGGGTCACCCTGTTTGGTGAAAGAATTCCCACAAAAACTTTTGTATTTATGATGTTCAAGCAGTAGGCGATGAGATGCGTGGTATCAACTAAAAATTGTTACATATCATTGAACAAAATTGCAACATGAATAGTCAAATATTGAAATTTTTATTGCTGTTATAACTAACCACTATTATTGGTATCTACTTGAAAATTAAAATTTTTATTGGACAAAATTCCAGAATAAATAGTCGGTAATTGAAATTTTATTGAAAAACATTGCAGTATCTAGTGCAATATCGATTATTTAAAACCATAGGCCTATTGCAGTAGCTATTATGACTTACTTATTTGAGAATCCCTCGAAGGCTTGTAATGCTTAAGTTAAACTTTAAAGATTACAAAGCTGACACACAACATAACCTATAACAGCAAAACTTGAGATGACTCAATTCAGAGTCTATCACAGATATAGATATCGATATGAATACAGATATAGATTCCCCATATTTCAGAGCGATGTACTGAGGATGACCGGAGAGGGTAAGAGAAAGACATGGATGGAGTGAGTGGGAATTTGGAGGTGGGAAGAAGAGGCTGTGGTGAAAGAGGGGTAGGAGAAGGATAGGAGAAAGAAGAAGCCGACGGATTAATGCGTGGAATGAAGGAGAAGAATGGAAGATGTACAAGAAGTTATTAATTCGTTTAAAAAGATGATGGGTGGGAGTGCATCCTTTTCTATAGCTGGTGGTATTTTATCTCAACTACTTCTTGTGTATAAATACTAGACAGATTTTTGCTTCAGTATCAGTCTTGGCGTACTATTTCATCGCACTTGGAATAATTGTTTGGAATTCACTTACAACCCCATCACTTAGCAACATGAAGCTGGTATGTTTCTCTTTCAATTAAATTTTAAATTAGTATAATCATGGATTTCACACAATGAAAATATTATTTTTCCATGTATAATTTTTGAACGATTATTTCCTATTTTTTTAAATTTATCTATTTATCAATTGTACGCTTATTTCCTATTTTTTGAAATTTATCAATTTTACGCAGTGAGAACATTGTTTTTTATGTATGCTTTCAAGCTATTATAACCAAAAATTTTTGATTTTTTCAACTTTAAACATATTATAAATTATTAAAATTAGTTCTTTTCAGTTCAGTATTCATAGCATTCTTCAAGGACAATTCGCATCAACTGTATGTTCAAGAATAATTTCATTCAAATTTAATTTTGTGCAAAAACTCTCCACTGAAATACTTTTTGATTATTGTTGACACAACTATTATTGAAATAATATTGGACTAGTACCGGTATCGAATAAGAATGAAAAAAAATGATCAGTATATTACTAAATTAAAAAAATAACCATTGGATGAGACTCCTTCTTTATAACTTGGCATACCATAGTTGGGTAGGGTAATTTCCATTAAAATTTCAATTTATTAAAAATATTCAATATTTTGTAGCTGTAGTCTTGTAATATGGATTTGTAGCTACAGATTTTCTTCCACGAAATAAACATTCCTTTATTTATTACATCATGCATTTCAAAGGTCCTGTTTTTTATCTGTATCTTATAACAAAATGTCATGGATCTATATAAATTCAATTGTTAAAAAATTATTTCTTCAGTCATCTTTAAAAGAATTATGATTTTTTCTCACAACAATAATAAGAAAGATATTAGGCAAGAACTTATTCTGGTAGGCGTTCGATTCAGATGAACTGAGGACCCTCAGAGCCAAGTCCCAGCGATAAATTCAATAGCATTATTTATAGGATGGTATTTTTGGGCGAATAGAATATTAAATTCATATCACAGTCTACTAGTTTGAATGACATTATTACATTACTATTTTGAATAGGCTACATTATAAATTGAGTTCTTCCATTTATTTAGAAATCGATGTATTCATTCACTTCCTAGGAGCCTATATGATCCTGGGATGTTACAGTTTTCAAGAATTTATTTTTTTAATAAAAGTAACAGAAAAAATTGTTGACTCAAAGCGTAGAAATTATCGCTTATTTAAGAAGCAAGGCATGGAGATGTAGAAAATAATAAAAATTTAAGAATTGAAAAATAATGGATAGAAAGACTGAAGGAAGAATAATCGAGCAATCGAAATCAGTTTGAAAGGTTCAAAAGAATCGAATTCAGGTTGACAAAAATTAATGATTTTGTGGACAAGAAATGTTTAAGATAAGAAAAAACTGAATTTCAAGTAACGAAGTAGCCAGGGTTTAATGAATATGTTGAATAAGTACAGTAGTAGTCTATTTCTGAGATTAAAAATGGAATCAATCAGAGCAAACAATATTATTAAAGAAAATACATTTTTCCATTACAAATTTAGACAATAATTTATTATTGTGAAGACCTTTAGACGGTTTCAAGTTCCAAATTCGCAAGAGCTAAGAAATCAGTTGTTGGGAATTAAAGAAGATATCTTTATGCAATAATTAAGGATAGCGGAATATGTGGGCTAATCTCAAATTTGTTAGGACAATTGATAACGATATTTTTATGAAAAGTCATCAAGTTATTATTATGAAATTGTTTGGGCAATTTCTATAGAAGTTTGCTTACTAGATCTATAGCAGTTTCTATAAGTGATAGTTCTATAATCGGTGTCATAAAACATGAGTCGATGACGTCATAATAGAGGCAGTTATTATTGAAAATGAGAGTTGAACTATGCAGGTCGAATGTTGAATATCAGAGTGCTTCAGTAGATCGTTACAAGAGCGAATAATGTGGTCAGTGCTCTCAAATGTCAGCCAATCACGGCTCATCTTTCTCTGGGTGTTCACACGCTCCCAAACGCGGCTCACATACATCCCACTCAACATTAGATCCCGAACTATTATTTTAGACATCAATTTATATGAAGTCCAAGTGGAATAGAGCTCAGTGGGTTGATGTATAAAGTCAAAGTGATTTGAGGTTTAATCGTTCGTGATAACTTAACTGATTGAAAAATTAATGATAAATTATTTTATTCATAACCATGATCATCTATAAATAATAACAACTTCTCGCACTAATACTAGCGACTTGCGATTATTTTGTTATTAATTCATCAATATTATTGAAATTATCAATCATTCTCTTATTTTTTTTGTTATTCATTCAGTTACCAGTTTTTCATTGTGATGAGTTTGATGAGATAATTTAAAATTTACTCACGGCACTGGAGAATGCTTTTATATAGTGTCCTTATACTAACGACTTGCAATAATCTTTGGAAAACAATCAATTCTTATTTTGTGATTATATCATATAATATATTTGATTTTTATTATAATGAAAAAATGTTTTCTGTTCATTGTACAATTGCTCTTGTGGATTAATAGATTTATTTCATTTCGTTTCATATATTAATTTAATTATTTTTCAATGTTTATAAAATGTTTAATCATTTTCTTAGTTATATAATCCAGCCAGTTTTTTATTGTGATGTTTTATGAGGAAACTGATAATTTTTCTCACTGCTCTGGAGAATGCTTTCGGATATGTTTGTGTATAATGCCAATACTTGAAAGTTTATGAAAAGTCATTAAACATCTATGAGTTCACGTCTTGTTTCCAATTTTTCACAATAATTTTTAGGTTTAATAGTGATCACCATTGTGACTAAAAGTGTTGGTGGATCCAAATTGGATGAAATTTATTTCCCTAGACAGATGAAATTCAAAATTTTATGAACATTCCAAGTGTTGGTGGATCCAAATTGAATGAAATTGATTGCTGAACAGACAGATTCATAATTCTATGGAGATTTCAGCCCTATCAATAACAGTATTAAAAAATGAGCTTTTTAGGGACGCAAATATCATATAGTACTTCAGGGGTGTATTATCTATTGATTCATCCATCTATTTTGTAAAAAATATATAAATTATCATTAATAATCCATTAATATTGGTACATTATTAATGAAACAATTGTAGTGTACAAGGATAAAGTGGGTTTAACCCTACAGTGCTGCCCAATTGAATGTTATTTGCCCAGGGAATGTTATAAATAGTATATAATTCATTAATAACATCAATTTAAATAAAACAGTTGTTTGGCACAAGGATAACGGAGGTCCACCCCTACAGTGATACCCAAATATTCCTATAGGGATGTTGCGATAGAAATAAAAACAAAACTTTATTAAAAAAGTGTATGATAAAAATATTAATATAAGAGAATTGATATATTGAAAAAATAGATGTTATAAAGTAGTAATACGAAGTAGATCACACTCCAGGTCAAATAAATTAGGTTCATGGGTTCTTGTCAGTAAAATTTATAGAAATTTATAAAAAATAATTTCATCACAAGAAAAATCAATTTAAAACTAATGCTCCAGCTTACTTTTCTGAATTTCATATAACCCATTACATTCGATTACATTTATATCATAGTGAATTTCTTATACTTCTTCATTCTATTTCTTCTAATTTTTATTCAATTCTGGAACTATTGTAGGCCTTTCTCTTGTAATATTTCCTTATTTTACTCACTCTCGATTACCTTTGTTGGACGTCGAAAGTGATTGCTCTACCAATATAAGTGTCTAAAATAGTAAATAATATAATTATAGTGCATGTAATATGATATCGTGAATACTTTTATAAGTTATAGATTCAGTGTGTGGACAAATTAATATCAGCTTGAACTTTTCAATTAAAAATATGGAACACAATAAAATCAGACCAAAAGTAACATAGTGATTTGAAATACTTAAATCATCCAGGAAATACCTAAAATAGATGTTAATACAATTTTAAATATTTAAGAATAGCTATGTAAGCTTAAGCTATTAGGATTTAATGTTCCTTGTTCTACTGCTTTCATTGAGGGTTAAGTTAGAACTCAACTTCTTCTCTACCACTACAATAGATACAATGCCTACATAGATAAAGATAGACTGAATTTTTATGTATCAATAAAGTTGGCATTGCAAGTGAATAGTTAGTGGAATAAAATATTTTCAACCATTGAAAAAACAAACTAATAAATTCTATTAATTTTCAACCAATACTCATAACCATCAAAGGCTCTAATTATATAATCATGATATATTATTTATTTTTCTTTTATTTTGTATCACTCTAAAAGCATTCTGAGTAATTCTGGAATTCTGAAGTGTTATAAATACTAATAGTGTTTGTCTTTCAATCCAATGCAATTTATTATTCACAGCTAAAATAGCTTCTTCGCCCACATTGTGATAGAACAACTTGGATTCGATACTCGATATATCGAAGTCGATAATCAACTTATGTTTTCTAACAAATCTTCCCATCTTCACTGCAGTAGTTACATAATCGAAAGCCAACAGCCACCCACTGGTTCGAATACCCAGTTCTTTGGGCCTTAAAACTGTGTCAGAGTTAAACTTAAACTGTGCTAGAGCTACAATCAATTATGGATACGGTACTGTAAAGCTCACGCATGCAGTAAATAATCAAATGGAATAATACATTACAACATTTGAGTAGAGAGGAATTCTGATTCCCTGAGTTATTGCGACAAGTTAATGAATGGATGTCTAGCTGAATCATTACCATAATACAGTGAGTCCTAGATTAATGGACTTCTTCGAGCTGAAGGAACCCCAACATCTTAAATGGCTCATCCGATAATTCTCTATCATTTATTTCAACTTTCGCTTGATTTTTCCACCACAGTTTTTACATAATTTTTCACTCATTTCTGCAGGTTTTTTTCTCCAGGTTCATTCTTAGTTCATAGTTTTCATGACTTGTCATTAAATTTGAACATTATTTTAATTATTCGTTGTCATTATCATTCTTATTCCATGTATTATTACGATTATACAATTCAAAGATGAACTCTATTACAAAACTCTTCGTAGAGAATGTATGTGACTATTCTAAATAAACACATAATACTATAGTAACTTCTTATTGTAAATTCAACGACTTGCAGTCAATTTTAATTGTGAATAAATAATTTTTCTACTCACTTTTGGCCAAACGTCCTAGATGTAGGACGCCTTGAAGATGAGTCTCCATGACTCGAAAACATTTGGCCAAAAGTGAGTAGAAAAATTATTTACTCACAATTAAAATTGACTGCAAGTCATAGAAATTACAAAAAAATAATATTAACAACGCAGATCGTTATATAGAACAAGAAATCCAAGAAATGTAGTTACCTTTCTGGTGAATTTGAACACTTACTTATCCGTGTGATTGCCATTTCGCGTTGCTGTAACGCTTCCTCAGACACAACAGGAGGCTTTCTCAGCTAGACCACTGAATCAAGTCTCTTACCGTGTCTGAACAAGCATCACAACAATGCGAAATAGCCATCGCAAAAATAAATAAGTGTTCAACATCGCTTGAATTGTGCCTTAGGAATTATTTATATTATTTAACTAGTAAAGAAGTAATATGGAATTACAAAATCGAATTTGACTAGATGTTCTGATTTAAAAATAGTCATACGTTTCATGTTATAACTTGTAATGTAATTTCAATATTTTCAGACGTCAATATTTAAGCAGGCGTGGTGAATCCAGGAAACTTAAAAATAAATCTTTATTCGCGTTTTTTTATAGAAATGCGGAATTTTTCATGTGATATCCCCTTCAGAATTTTTTTCTAAGTTGATATCCCCCAGTAGAACTTCAGGACTCGCCCCTTAATTAATATTTTCCCATTCACAGTTGCCTCATGTAGTATTGATAATGCACAAATCTAATAAAGTCAGCAATATATTCTTAGATTTTGTGCTATGATCATCTCAGAAAATATACATAAAAAATATCTACATGCAACAAAATTATATTTCATTTAAATGTTGGGAAAAATTTTCAACTCTATTCATAAAGCTGTTACCGTACATCATTTATTAGTAGTATTTTGATAGCGCTATAGAAAATTGTGCATATTACAATGGATCTTTGTCACATTCCAAACAACAAAGCTTTTTTGGAATGAGAAAATCTATTTTCATGCTACCTGGTATCAATTATTTCATTTTTCAACATTTTTGTAGATCATCTGTGTAGCTGTTTTGGCTGTAGCCTGTGTGTCAGCCCAGAGGAGGCCGGGACCTGCTGCTTCCTACAGCAATCTCAACGATGTTCCTATTGTGTCTTTCTCGAATGAACACAACTATGATGGATCATACAAATACAGGTAGAGTACTGTAGTAGATGTAGAGATTCAAGCATAGATATTATCTCATCTTTCCTGTTATTCACCTATTTTCACAAATTATGACGTCATTTTCTTATTTGTTCTCATAAAGGAATGATGTCATACAGGAAAAAGGGATAAAATTTATATCTTCCTATAAGTTACAGACTTAGGGAAAAATTTCAAAAATTTTATTCACATCACCCTATATTATTACAAGTTGGATTTGAAGCAACTGAAAATTTTGCATACAATATTTTTACAGACTGCCAATATTTCAATGACATACCACTAAACGTTTATAACTTCAGGCAGACAATATTTTATAATACATACTTCCAAATAATATACGGAAAATACTTTATCGATTGATAGCACTTTGAGGAATTCTAAATAAATAAATTATGTTCTATACTATCAACCCATTTTCACATAACTATAATGATGAGATTTTCTCACATTAATGCATATTATGAGGGCATGGAGAAAAATCAATCGGATATAATTACACTTGTGCCCCTACTTTTTGTAACATAGTTTCAATGAATAGGAGATGGATAAGAGCTTCAACAGTAATAGCTGTGGACAAAATTAATCGGCAAACAAGGTTGAAGCTTGAAATTTTATTCAGAATAGAAAATTGATTTTAATGACATTACCATAGACTCAATATTAGTCATTTTATTGGCCTTTTCTTGTACAGTAGTTTATTTCATTGACCCTTTCATCATGCAGTCCTCTGAAAACTGTCCTCAATGTGAGGAGCTCTCTCAGTTTGAATCAAAATATGTTTTTATGCTTCTATCAAATTGAATATAGATATGGTTCATGTGAAGAGCTCTTTCACTGTCTATTTTATTATTCACACTAGTTTAAGAATAAGTCTCTCTTTTATATTTTTATCAAATGAAATAATATACATAATTTATGAATTGAACCTGAGTAGGCCTATTCTTTTTACAAACTTTCGTAACTTTCTGTATATCATTTTGATGAAAATTAAATCCATCAATCAATATTCTTTTCAATTATAGTTCAACATCAATTGTGAATAAATATAGTAATTTTCATATTCATGATGATAAAGTTATTACATCAATCTAGTAATCCAAGGAACTTGCTTCGTCTATAAAAGTACAGCTAATGATTCACACCATTCCACCATTCTTTCTAGCGATGAGTGGTGGGCTATAATCTACTATTTTTATTCCAAAATTATAATAGATTACTATTGCTTTATTTTAAAGGGTAGTGAATTAATTATTTTTGGCAAACTGTAAATACATCATCAACTTAACTGACGGCCTCGACCAAGTCTTCATTGTTTTTTTGATTGTGAAGTATCAAATGATTTTTTTCAAAGATTTAAAAAAAAAAAAATTTTTTCATGAAATGTTTTTGAATGCTTTGTTTTATTACAATAAATCGTATTTCTATTCTACAGTAGAATCTCGATCAACCGAGCCTCCGAGTTATCTGAGCTGGTGATGAGATAAAAAATTAAAATAAAGCTCTTTCTATTTTAACAACATAATGGTGGGAAGATGCTTTTCATACTTTTTATGATGTAATGTCATGGTCTCAGTTAAAATAAGATATGTCAATAGTTTATTTTACGTTTTAACCTTGATAAATAAGTTTTGTAACGTTTTTTGACTTCTATTTGACTTTTCCTGGTAGTAGCACTTAACCTCCGTATTATCCGAGTTATTTCATATCCGAGGTGGTCTTGGTCCCAATTACCTCAGTCAATCGTAATTCTACTGTATTCTGAAATATTTATTTACTTCTTTATTCCAGTTACGAAACAGGCAACGGAATCCAAGCATCCGAGGAAGGTTACCTTAAGAACCCCGGTCAAAAGGACCTGGAAGCCCAGTACTCAGCAGGATCCTACAGCTACACAGCTCCGGACGGAACCCCAATCACGGTCAGATGGGTCGCAGATGAGACAGGATTCCACGCCGAGGGAGCCCATCTTCCCACACCTCCTCCAATCCCAGAAGCCATTGCAAGAGCTCTGCAGCAGCAAGCCGGACCTGCCCAGCAGCCAAGACCATTCGGAAAATAGGACTCGTTTATCCAGATCTCTACCCATGAGATCTCCCCACAGATCAAATGGGATCCCTCTAATATCATGACAGGACCAACTCAGTTTACATAAGCATCATTGAGGTAGTGTATTGGAAAAAAGGTTGATTTTTGAACTTCTCTTATCATAAACAATTGTAAGAGGTTCCAAAATTTTGTAAATTCAACATACTGAATGAGGATACCTATTGAAGGAAGTCCCATTCGTGAATAAATTATGCTGTATCTCACATAAGATGAATAATTCATTGTACTCTTCAATTTCTGAAATCAATCAAGATATTTGACATATTGTAAATTTTGAGTCTTCTGATTTTTCATAGATGTCAAATGAATTACTGATTTTTGTCGCATTGATTTTAATTGACGGTATTGATTTTCTTTAAATACCATTGTAAAGTCTCACTGTTTGTGATTTTTTAGTCAAACAAAAACGTATGTGTTATAAAAACGTGTATGAAAATTGATTTGAAGTGCTCATTGAGAAATTTTATATTTTTCATCGGCTTTCAATAGGGTATTATTAACGACTTGAAAACCTCGCATTTATTCCGAAATTCAAGCATGTTTGTAGTGCATCTGTATAGAATAAATATAAAAATTTGTTAGGCACTTATTGAATGAGAATAATCAATCTTTACTCAATCATTGAGATTTCTCTAAGATACATTTCGAGGATAATGAGTTATTGATTATACATTTTTTGTCTTTATGCTGAAATATAAAAATGTCTGCCAAAATTCTGTCAAGGTTGATTTCTGTGAAGCTTCAGTAACTGATTGGTTGAAAAAATTTGAAATATGACAAAATAACTGTGACCAAATTTGTTGTTAGTTTTGGTCACCAATAATTCTGGAGACTAAAGATGTGGAAATTTGCTTAGCTTTATGTATATAGCTTTCATCACTAGATTAAATGTTTATAGGATATCCACCTCACATAAATTCTTCTGGAATTAGAAAGACTTCAAAGGATAGACTGAGATCTATGTGTATCATACTTTCTGAACAACATTGTATTATGATGCTCAATACAAATTTAAATTACTTTCGAAATATTTATGTAATATTCCATATTCTCTTCACTTTCTCATTCATATCTGTTAGATTTAATTTTTTGTACTGCATGATTTTTCTACGAGCAATAAACAAGAAGTGTTCAAGAAAACTTTTTAAATTGGTGTATTATTTTTCTCACCTCCTGAAGCTTATCCCAATTATGCCCCTTACCGTTCTAATGATTGGATGAATAATCCAATCCAATTATTTTCATTCGATTCAATTCATATTGAATTACAACACCGCTGCTGACTAACTCACTATTGAAAACTCACAACAAAAAATATGATAACTGAGTAAACTTTCACCACAAGGAACAAGCAATAACTATAGCTATTTTTCACAAGTGGAATAAGTTTTCAACAATCTTTGAAATACAGTATACTTATTAAACTGAATACTTCTTTATAATTAAATACTTTTTTACTATTATGGAGTGATTCAACTTCACAGAGTAGCCTAGACTTACAGCCGGTTTCGGTGATGTTTCACACTAAAAAACGCTCCACAAACAAGAGTCAATAAAACATTGTTATATAAGGTTTGTATTAATTTAGTTGAGTAGTTCCACATTAAAAAAACTTTTATTTCTTATCGAATCTATATTTTCATGACATACATATAGAAAGAGATGCAGTGAATATGAAAATTATTGTGTTGCAACTGTAAATTAATTTTTGACCAGTCACACTGTCACTTTTCCAAGAAAAAGAATGTTTTTCCAACTTAAGCATGAAACTGCGAAAAACTCATAGTCTGCATGGAATGTTGGAAAGAATACTTATAGTCTGCGAAGAGTTGGAAAAAATAATTTCAATAATATACTGTATCAGTTCAGTAGAACATTATTATTTAGCAAACAGGATAATTATCTCATCAACAAGTGGTTTTCTAGGAGCTGGATTCTCCCTTCTGTTGGGAATCGAGACTGCTTTCTATTCCCTTAATTTATTAATCTAAACTTTAAAAAAACCACTTTTAAATTGAAATTAACTCACGTTATGGCGTGACGGCCGTTTCGCTCTGTTGTCTAGAGCATCGTCAGACGACCCACAGTACACTGACTTAAGGTATGACGCCATAACGTGAGTTAATTTCCATTTAAAAGTGTTTTTTTTTTAAGTTTAGATTACATATTAGTGGAAACAAGATGGATCTTCAACATCACATCTTAATTTATTGCTTCTCTAACAAGGAAGCAAAGTATTTAATCAAATTAGGACAAATATGAGTGATATAGACAATAGAAATAAAATTTTAAAACTTGATAAATTACGCAAATATAAAACATGGATAAATTTATTGCTTGAAACGATACTTTATTCGAAACTAAACCGAACTAAATTATACGCCCACATTATAAATCTGTGGGTTTTCATAAACTACTCCTTTTCTCACACATTTCCTTAAAACTTTATCAGATTGATGTAAATTACTAGAAATGTTTTTAAGTAAAATTGTATAAAAATATGTAAGCTACTAAATTTGTTGTCTATGGAAGGTGAATGAATCTTATTTGCTTTATTTCTATGTTGCGAGTCTTCATAGAACAGGATTGATAATAGCATAACAATTCAACCTTCGTTGAATAGACAATAAAAATTAAAAACTTTCACTATTTATTGTTATAATATCCAAGCTAAGTTGTGACGATAATAATATTGAATTTAATTATTTAGTATTCGATCATCACAGTGATTCTCAAAATGTGACCAGAAATTGACGGATAATTGGGACATGGATAAAAAATATACATGAAAAATAATAATTGATGAACTTCACATATATTATTCAAGAATGATACTATAATTTCTAGGTGGAGGTCTAATTCATCATCTTGTGCCAAGTTCAAATAATACATCACTAAAATAATTACATACTAAATGAAAAAGTACTGTTATTGGAAACTGGAATCTAATTTTGTAACATTATTACCTCATTGCGGTATCCACATTATGAGCCAATCCTTTCATTGATATCATCCATTTATCACATACTGTACTGCTAATTAAAAGCATCCTTCATCTGATAAACGAGTATTGTCCATTGTTCGAAAGTTCAGAGTTTTCAGCCTTGCTTGAAAACCATGTGCCAATAATTTTGATAGAATTCCTGTAGAATAGATTTGACACTTGAAGTATAGCATGAATGGATGTATAATAATAATAATAATAATAATAATAATAATAATAACAATAAAAATAATAATAATAATAATAATAATAATAAGATAGATAGATAGTTTATTCTCAAATAAATAAATTACAACAAAAGAGCATTTCAATGTCTTACAGCTATTAGTAGTTGTAAGAAACAAATTGAAAAAAGCTATATGGAAACTAAATAAAGAATTCAAAATTATTTTATTTACTGAAGGAATTTTTGAGAACATACATTCCAGCACACTAGGCACACTTGTGGACCGCTGAAGGGAGTCGAAATACTATTTTACAATACTAATACAATTTTGCTGTTGCAAAATACAAAAAAATATGATAAAAAAAGGGGGGAAATAAATTCAATAACATCATGACAGCTGTGCGAAATCAGGCATTTCAACATCACTTGCAATTTAATGTTGTAGTTCATATTACATTGTCACTGGATATTTTAACATAAATTAATAATAACTGAAGACACTAGTGAATTTGAACACTTAACTTACTTATTTGTGTGATGGTCATTTCAAAAAAGTAAAATTTCTCAAGACACGGCTGGAATACTTCAGTACTACCGTGTTCCAAAGAAAGATGTTTTTGAAATGACCTCTTTAGGTGTAGGCTACTTAGAAGACTATTTTTGTTATGAGAAGCCTATACAACACATAAAACCTACCATTGTAGTACAGTTATAGAAACATGATCATACCTTAAAAGCTTCAGGCTACTAAAATATTAATTCCAGAAATCATTGATATGATGTGAAAATGATGCTCTGAAAGATCGTATCTTTATACAAAAGAATATTATTTTCTGTGATGTTTTCCATGACGAAATACTTAATGAACAATCTAATATTAAAACTGACATTGTATTTCACTTTTAAATAATGTTTTACTCACATATGAAGCAAGCATCTCCAATATATGTGAGTAAAACATTATTCAACACATACAACCTGAAGTTTAAAAGTGAAGTACAGTGTTAGTTTTAATATTACAATATTATTTTATTAGGCTATCAATTTCAACATCAACATAAACATAAAGCCGGGTTTACACTGCGGTCTGAGACCAATGTTTGGAGACCGCGGTCTCCGACCGTCGGTTTCGATTGGTCTCTGACAGGTGGTTGCAGACACTACCGATGTAGACGGCACACATTTTGCTCTGAAACTGCAACACTAGTGTCTAAATATAGAGTGGATAGATTGAACTTAAATCAGTAGCTAGAATGTCAAGTGCACAGGAGGTTATGATTGCAGCTGCAGCATGCAGCTGCAGTATTCTCGCCAATCGTAGAAAAAAAAAGGAAATTTTGGATTCGACCTTCCCTGCAGGCAAGAAATAAATATAGCGGGAGTGATTTATTGACCGATTTAAGTAGGGATGACACAGATCCGTTGACAGGTGAATTAAGATGCGATGGAAGTGTGAAAAACTTTCTAAGAATGTCAAGCAGTGATTTTGAAATTTTAATTATCGGTATAGGACACATTATTGACAAAAAGGACACAATTTTCAGGAAGGCAATAACAGTCAAAGAAAGATTAGCAATTACTTTGCACTTTTTTGCCAGTGGCGACTTTTACACCAGCCTGAGTTATTTATTTAGAGTTTCCAAGAGTACAATATCCCTATTTGTACCAGAAGTTTGTGAGGCCTTGATAAGCTTCTTGAAGGATCAAATACAGGAGTGAATATTGAATAAATGACAGAATATTTAAAAAAAATTAAATTTATTTTTTCAATTTTTTATATTGAATTGACAATTTTAACAAAAAAATCACATTAATCATTATTGATTTATTGAAGGATCATGGGAAAAAGTTTCTGTAAAGTTTTGTATATGCAGGCCTATATCTTTATAAAATTAGTTGGTCCATTAAGTACATAAGAATATATATAAAATTGATTGATTGATAAAGTGATTGATTGATTGGATACAATGCAGAAAATATTAAAAATATTAAATGTATATTATGAAAAATTATTCATATCATATGTATAAACTTGCTGTGCAGAACCGACCTTTTTTGAGTCGTGGCGGACGCGTTTCGAACTATGTCGTTCTTCTTCAGCGCTTGGTTGCAGACAAGTTAATAATGGCTACTGAAGGTGGCTACCCCCTCCACTACTTTTTATTTAAGAGGTGATAAGAGGGTGGCGTGATTGGTTGTGTTGCAGACCCAACATGGAGCGGTTGCAATTGCAACCGCTGCTGCAGACTGCTGTCTGAGACCGTCTTTGATCTTTACCGACTTCATTTGGAAACCCAAATTCTGGTCGGAGACAAGCAAAATTGGTCTCAAACAGCCTGTCTGCAGCCAGGGTTGCAGAGTTATTGTGACGTGCGACCAACGGTCGGAGACCACGGTCTCCAAACATTGGTCTCAGACCGCAGTGTAAACCCGGCTTAATAAGTACACAGTGTATATACTGTACAACAATAAATAGCATCATCAATTCAGTTCAAGATTTTCAAATAATAGCTCACTTTTACCCAAAACTTCATCAATTATATTTTATTGTTCGTCAATGAGTCTTTAAAAAAGCTTTCCAGGATTTTATCAATCAATTTTTATCACTCTGGTATTAAAAAATACCGCTTTTTTTATCACTCTGGTATTCCTTGGAGTCGGCGTAGCCGAGATGGCTTATCTCTGGTCTGATAAGCCAAAGGTCCTGGGTTCGATCCCAGTTGAGTACAAGATATTTTTCTCGAGCCACTCCCGTGTTTCGGAGGACACGTTAAGCCGTCGGTCCCGGTTGCATATAAAAAAAAGCAGTCGTTAAAAAAAGCGGCGAGGTGGAACTACCCGTAAGGGTCTCCCCACCACAAAAAGCCATACGAATTTACTTTTTTTACTCTGGTATTCAAATTGATGTTTGAAGATGGTCATTTATTAAGCATTATCATCATCGTAGGGAAGATGTGGAATACATGATATTCTAATATAAAAATGAAAATACAATACTGTATCAAAATGGGATGGGAAGTGATATCCGAGTGTTGTAGCAGGTATCTCTGCTCAATCAGAGATAAGCTACGGAACTCCAAGGCGCTCTTTGTAAGGGTGACCAATTGGATTGGCCAGCAAAAAAAGACACTGTTCTCTGCTGTAAAATCACTTCCCGGTGGTTCGGAACCCACCTAAAACTGTAGGTCCAACTCATCAATCACAATCATCCAATTCATTACCCAAACACAGGTATCAGACCTATGTGGGCTACATCCTCCGAAAAAAAATTATTTTCCAACTCGGTCAAGTTAAAAACAGATGAGGCAGGAACATAGCCAGGATTTTTTTCGGTTGGGGTTGAAGCTGGGTTTGTCCTACATTGGCGGGGTTGGTGGGTTAGGGGGATATGGAATAACCAAATATCCCTGGAAATTTTGGTAGGGGACCGAAGTCCCTCAAGTCTACGCATTTTTTAAGCTAAATATAGGCACATCGTACTGGTTCAATCTAATAGGATACATAATTCGGGAATGAGCATCTTAAATAATCTCTGTTATACAATAGTAGATTATAGTTGGCATATTACAAATCCTTGATGAGAAAAGCGATTAAATCCATTGCATGATATTATGGTTGTAACCAACTCATAAATCTTACTTTTCTATCATAGCATCTTCTTAGGTAAATAAACGATAACTTTCTACGCTCAGTTTTATGGGAGCATTATTGTCAAGCCCTCCTGTTCCCTGAATAGAGTATTACATAAAAGGATGTCTGAAGATCTTAGAGGTTTATTTTTGGTTTCTGTTCTGAAGATGTTACATCTGATAGGTTCATAAAAGTTATGAAGACCTTGAAGTAGCAGACAAAGTGATTATTATTGTTGTACTGTGTGTGTACTTTCTCCACAAGTGTTGAAAATGGAAAATCCATATGCAGTAGGGGAACTGCTCAGTGCTTATTTCGTTACAGGCTTAAGTGACCAACTTACTGGGAAAGAAATAGGTTAAATTAAAGTACTTTAATAGAGTTTATGAATTTGATTCAATTCTATATAGAATACAGATTAAGGTTATATTGGATAATCGTAGTTGGTTCAAAGTCCATATATTAATATCAATCCTAAAGTTATTTGTGAAATTTTACAAATATTATAATTTTTATAGTGGTTTGAAACTTTTTTTTTTCAAGTTCCAACGAATATTAATGATTTACACAAAATCAAATAAACACATTGAAATATCCAGAACTATGGATAGCCTATGATGGACAATAACTTTCTATAAATAAATAATCAGAGCTGAATTATCTGAAACTAAAGTACCATATATTTGTCATTCACAATTATCCACTTTCTATTCACTCATGTACAGTTTAGTGTGTAGATTGCAAAAATTTTGTGAAAAATCTTCAGTTGAAAAATCTCAAAGTGAATATCTTCTGTCATAAATGATTTTGCAATAGATTTAATTTTTTGTGATTCCCCATACTCCCCCTTTACAAAAGGGTTAAATAAATTATTGGTATTTATGAGACCTTTCGCTATATGTGATCACTTTTCTTCATACCTATTAATAGCCGAAAGTGAATATTAATTTGTGAACTCAGTAGAATATTGTATATCTACAGAACAATCCTTTCCATCACTGTCACAGACCTCTTTCCTTTTTTTTTCTTTTTCGGAGGATGAAGCCCATAAAGTCTGAGACCTGTGCCTGGGTAAAGAATTGGATGATTGTGATTAATGAGTTAGACCTACAGTTTTAGGTGAGTTCCGAACCACCGGGAAGTGATTTTACAGCAGAGAACAGAGTCTTTTGGGGGGCCAATCCAATCGGTCACCCTTACAAGGAGCGCCCAGGAGTTTCATAGCTTATCTCTGATTGAACAGATACCTCTTACGGCACTCGGCTATCACTTCCCCAATCAAGAAAGCTATTCAAGAAGAGAGAGAAAAAATATAGACTATATCCAGTAATGGAGTAAACGATTTAAAAATTCACTTTCAGCCTTGAAAGTGGAAAACAACTACATTAATCAACACTTTGTAAAATAACGAATACAACTCGTTATGTAGGTAATCAAAAGTATAAATCAACAGCCTGTAGCATAGCAATTTATAATAATTGAATGAAATTCAATTTGACAAAGTTTGTACCATCAGTGACTTAACGAAGAGAGGAGGTATACAGCAGTCATTTATCATAAACAAGTAAAGAACACTTTTTTAATGAATTAATGAGCCTGGTCACATGAGTGTTGAATCCTATTCAACAAACATTTTCTTGTAGGATCAAAATAATGTTTGTCGAACTAAGAAACAATAATGTACTTGTTCATCCCCCATCGTTTTTAATCAACGAATGAATGTGTGGCGATTGCATAACAAGAATATGTGGATAGAATCGTAGATTTGAAAAGAATAGATAATTAGATGAGATGAAAGATTGACCGTGAAGCTGCTTTTGACAAATTGAATGATATGCATCTTCTTCAATTCGGTTTTGAGTGGTACATTCTATCATGGATCAGGGAGTAAGAACTTGATGGTTCGTCTATGATTTTATCCTTCTCGTGCATTCCTTGAGGTGCGTTCTTGTCTTCCAATGAATGTACCGATCGGAGATGAGGTTTAGGAGTGAAGAAAAATAATGATTAGGCCTAATAATACGAAGTTTTCACAAACACATTTACTGGTTTCGGTTGTTACACCATTATCAATCTCAAACAAACTGGAGTGACAATTTATTTAGTATTATTACTATTATTATTCATTATGGATACCTTCCACAATATCACCTTCGCCACTTACAAAGGAAGTTGAAGAAAAAGAAGATGTTAATATTAATGAAATGGATGGTTATGATAATAATAATAATAATAATAATAATAATAATAATTATTATTATTATTATTATTATTATATAATAATAAATTATGAGTGAATTAAATAATATGTGTGAAAATACAAATTGAGGCTCAATCAATCTTTATTTTCATTAGATTGTCAATGAATAGAAATTAGAATTTAATATTTCTTCCTGTTTTCTTCCCAATTAACTTTTTTCCTTTCTTCTTATTTTCAGAATAAGTTAGTAGCATATTATACTCAATAAAATAGAGCAGTTGAAATTCCAGCTACAAAAAGCTGCATAGACTATTAAGCTATAGTCTATTTGGGAATGAGTTGAGATTTGGCACATTAACTGAAAGTATCACTTATTAGCTGATTTTGTCTTAGACCAGGACATTGGTTTCTTGTTGGTGTCACTACGATTCAGAATTAGTTTAAGACATAGGTATGATAAACGATAACAATTATTTATTAATATAAAATGTTATCATACAAGTGGAAAATAATATGAAACTGTATCAGAAGAGATTAGAATTATAGTTATAGAAATCTAGTGACCTGGAATCTTGTTGAAGAGAAATCAGAAGAACAGGAGAAAAAATGAAAAAGTTTTATATGTTACTCTACCCAAATTCAACAATACAAATTAATGAATAATTTGGTTTCAAAATTAAAAAGTTTAGTTATTTTGTGGAGTGTATACTTCAAAATTTCAAATTATTGCTAGATAAATCATCTATGCAATCCAATCTCTGAAGAAAATTCTGATGAAAGAAAAATTGTCAGTGATGAATAAATTACAATCATCAATTATTATTGATCAGTTAACTTATATCATCATGTTATAGGTATCCAGTTATCCAGCTAGTCATCAACTTATCAGTTTTATCATCAAGTTATATTCATTGAGCTAAGTTTGTTTGATATGAATACTCAATATGCTTCTTTCAAAATATTGCAAGGAAACTGGAATAAAAATATTAGAATATTAAGCAATCTTAGAAATCGATTAAAATATCAATTCAATGTCTAATAAAAGCTAATCTAGGGAATATTATAAATAATAGAGAAGTTTCCCAATTCGATAAAAAATATGTCAGTCCAATACCTGATGAAATTTTCAATAATATAATAGAAAAATACATAAATAGTCATCAAACTTTCAAAAAAAAGACCAAACCTCAAGTGCATAACTATAATGAACGATTCAAAAGCCTAATTTTGTTAGCTTAATTAACTGGAAAGTATTTTTTAAATGGTAATTAAACTGCTATTGTTAAGTAACAAACATAGGATGACATGCACATGATGTGGACTTGATTACGTGATCATAATGAAGCATCACAGAACATACATTATTTGACCACTCACATGTACATTCTACTTTTTTATACATCTCTTTTTACTCACAATACTTTTCTCCCCACTTCTTTAAAACTATATTTCTCATCTTCTCATCTTTCTCTTTCTTTTTCTCTTATTCTTTCTCTTTCTCTTTTCTTTCTCTTCTCTTCTCCTTCTCTTCTCTTTCTCTTTTCTTTCTCTTTCTCTTTTCTTTC
>OX418226.1:16229774-16376466 GCA_948455865.1 Conomelus anceps | reverse complement strand
TTTCTCTTCTCTTTCTCTTCTCTTTCTCTTCTCTTTCTCTCCTCTTTCTCTTCTCTTTCTCTTCTCTTTCTCTTCTCTCTTTCTTCTCTTTCTCTTCTCTTTCTCTTCTCTTTCTCTTCTCTTTCTCTGCTCTTTCTCTGCTCTTTCTCTTCTCTTTCTCTTCTCTTTCTCTTCTCTTTCTCTTCTCTTTCTCTTCTCTTTCTCTTCTCTTTCTCTTCTCTTTCTCTTCTCTTTCTCTTCTCTTTCTCTTCTCTTTCTCTTCTCTTTCTCTTCCTCTTTCTCTTCTCTTTCTCTTCTCTTTCTCTTCTCTTCTCTTCTCTTTCTCTCCTCTCTTTCTCTTCTCTTTCTCTTCTCTTTCTCTTCTCTTTCTCTTCTCTTTCTCTTCTCTTTCTCTTCTCTTTCTCTTCTCTTTCTCTTCTCTTTCTCTTCTCTTTCTATTTTTCCTCCTCTTCCTCTTTCTATTTCCCTTATCCTTTCTCTTGCCCTTACTCTTTCTTTTTCGTCATCGCTCTCTTTCTAATTTTTCCTTTTCTCTTTCACCTCGTCACTCTTTCTCCTCTTCCTTCTCTCCTTCTTCTTCCCCATCCTTGCATCTTCCTTCTTCCTCACCACTTCTTTTAAATCACAAGTGATTTTTCAACACATTAGTACTCCACGTATTTTCTGTTCATATTGTAGACCTACGAAAACAAAACGAAAAAAGGAGTAGATTAGAAATGCAGAAGACAAAGGGTTGGACCGCCCAATCTTTGACAAATTGATGAGGACAAGGTCCTATATAAAGGAGGAGCGCTCCTGTATTATCCTCAGTATCGTTTTGTATCCTGCCAAGTGCTTTCAACTTGTTCACATACGCAAACTCACACGCACACGCGCTTTAATGGGGCGTTCTCTTGGATCACTCCCAGCTATGTTTACGGTAATGTTTTTTCACAATCTAAATTCTTAGCTCATCATTGCAGGACATCTGAATTTTGTCATCTTCCGAATGTTCATTGAAAAAATTATATTCTACATTGTTGTTTACTTCCATCATGTTCACTATGATGTTGAAAATCCATCTTGTTTCCACTAATATTATAATAAAAACTTAAAAAACACTTGGGAATTGAGACTCACGTTATGGCGTGACGGCCGTTTCACTCTGATGTTAAGAACATCGTCGTCAGACGACTCACAGTACACTCTAATGTTCATTATGATGTAGAAGATCCATCTTGTTTCTACTAATACACAATAAAAACTTGAAAAACACTTCTAAGTGGAAATTGTGACTCACATTATGGCGTGACGTCCGTTTCACTCTAATGTTAAGAGCATTGTCAGACGACCAATAGTACACTCTTATTATAATTTTCAACTTATCACATTTGAATTCGATTTATTTTTCGTTTAAATAACATTTTAATTTTTTCTCAAGTTGGGAGACTCTGACCGTTTATTGTAGTTTCTGCGTCAATCACCAAGCTTGGAGCCTCTCTCATAACAAAGCAAAAATAATATCGTACATTATTTTTAGTTGTTAGTACTTGTACCAGCCCAAATGCGAAATCTCTCTTTGGAAGTTCTGACTTATAGTATATGTGATATTCACTTATCACGTTGATTGTTTTTTTTTTGTAGATTACGTCTTAAGATTTAAGGAGTATAAGACAAGTCAGATTAACAATTAATTATACACAAGGTACCATAATTACTATATCAATTAGTTGAGGTGAGGCTTAATTTTGATGTGAAAGGAACTCTTGTACACTATACTGTATAAAGCTTTATCAAATAAATATTTTTTTAATTGTTTTTCAAATATTTCTATATTTTCAAGACTTTAAAAACTGCAGTAGCTTGTTGTAGAGTTTTCCACCAATATAACTAGGTTTTTGTTTGAATAAGCTACTATTGTTGCCTTGTTACTAGTGGATTGTACTTGTGACATTTTTTTAAACAGCGTTTCGTTTGCTAAATGACTGTATGTGTTTTTAAAAGTTGTCCTTTTCTTATATTGTATGATTATTCCACATATATTTGCAGGTCACTCATATTTTGTTATATTCCACTCAAGTTTTGCTATTTTTGAAGGTTTGACTGCGTATTGTTTGCAGAATTAACACATACTAAATAAATGTATAGGCTACATTAAACTAAATAAATGTATGATCTTATAAACTCAATAGTTGCCGTTCCAGTAAAATAGGATTAGGATAGAAGAGGGAAGAACGTTAGAGTCTAGATTGCAAAGATTCTTCAAGAACAAGAACCACTCAATATCCATTGCAATTTTTTATTATTTTTATTTTTGGAGGATGAAGCCAACATAGGTCTGAGACCTGTGCGTGGGTAATGAGTTGGATGATGATGATTGATGAGTTGGACCTACAGTTTTAGGTGGGTTCCGAACCACCGAGAAGTGATGTTTACATTTTTATTTGATTGCGTATTATGTAGAATCAATCTACATAGTAATTATATACAATCTGTGTACAGAGCTATGCTGGGAAACTTTGATCTATTTCTTTAATCGGACGTTTTTCAATAAATTAATTTTGAATAATGAATCCTCTATAGAACGATGTTCGTGAATATTTTAATATTTTGAGTGCCGTCTGTGAATTCAGGTCGATAAAGTTCTATTTAGATTCAATAATAAGTATACAATCACTCATATGATTATATTATCACTCAACCGGTGGTTCGGAACCCACCTAAAATAGTAGGTACACCATATTCCCTATAACATGGGTCAGACGGACAAACGGCGAGGTAAAACTACCCTTGAGGGTCTCTCCACCAATAAAAGCCATACGCTTATTATTATTCCACTTTTTTTTTTAATTTTTCACTCTGTAGCCGGCGATATTGATCCCAAGGCTACAAAGCTGCATCACATAGGATTATTATTATTATTATCATCATCATTATTATTATTATTATTATTATTATTATACAATTATCATATTCTAAGACTCTTACCATTAATATTGAGTTTATGAACTTTATCTGATTGGCGTTCCTTTGTTCTATGACAGATAATTTATTTATTAACGAGAGTGCAAGAATGCTATGTCGATTCTAGGTCTTACAAGTTTTTAAAAACAGGGGCCTATCGGTGCCCGACCATTATCAACAATTAATAATAAAACAATATATGGCTTCATATAAAATTAAATTAATACAGACAAAGGTTGAAAATAAAAAATAGAATAATAACTCTTGAAATACAGATAGCTAATACAGGACGGGAATAGATGATAGAAAAGTAGGAAATAGTAGAAATTGAAATTAGCTATTTGTGTAACTAGAGCGAAAAATGAGGGTTTTCTGCACCGAGAGAAACAGTTTTTTCACGAGGCGAGTGAAAAAAGTTTCTTGAGTGCAGAAACAATACTTTGCGCTTGAATTACACATTAAACTTTTCCTACAGTAATTTATAAATTAATTTAAACAGAACAAAACAGGACATTGCCTACATAACCTGACAATTTCTCACATAACCCATCTTTGAAGCAAATCGATTTCAACAACTACAGCTGACTATTTCGTAGCTGAAGCAGAGTAGCCAATCTATTTTTGAATGCAGAATAGGGAACCTGCGTATTTTATGCTCACTATTTTGTGTTGTTAGGTTGCAAATCTGGAGTGCGGAAAAGTACTTTGTCGCACTGGAATTTACTTTCCCGCACTGGTGCAGGAGTTGACTATTTTGCGTGCTACAGTTAGTGCAAAAATAGGCACTTTTTCGGGTCACTTTAGGAAAAAAGTATTTCGTCACGGTGAATACCTTGCTACAGGAATCTAATAGACAGAATCCTAAATAAGGTGAAAAAAAAATCCAAAACCTGCAAACCAAAACAGATTTGTGCAAACGGCAATGGCTGACAGTTTATAAAGGTCTTTGCCAACTTACTTTTCAAGGAAACGTTGCCGCTTCATTATAATGGCAAGTGAAAACTAGAAGCAAGGCGCGTGTGTAGTGCAGAGCAGTGGCAACTGGTGGAGAAGGAATTAATCTGTGATGGAGAGACTAGATCCACTTTCACTGTGAACTGGATCAGTAGAGTGTTGCATAAATAAAACAACCTTGCAATGCCACCTGCAGTGTTCACCTTGATCTTGGCCTCCTGCGACCTTCTTTCACGCTTATCATTTTTCTTTTTCATTTTCATCAATTTTATTTTTCTTCTTGTTTTATTTCTTCCTCCTCTTCTTCTTTTAGCAATCTCTTCTTTTTCTTTCCCTTCCTCTTTGTTTTCCTTCCCTTCCACTTCTTCTTCATTCTCATTACATCTTTTTTTTTCTTCGTGGTTTATTTTTATTCTTGTTTCATTCTTTATATTATTCTTTTCCTTTTCGTCTTCTATTTTATTTTTTCCTTCCTCATCTTTTTTTTTTTTTGTTTTATTTCTTCTTCTTTCTTATCTTCTTCTTCTCCTTTGCAATTTTTCTTCTCGTTTTATTCATTTTTCATTCTCTTCTTCTTCTTCTCATCTTCTTTCATTTTTCTTTTTTTCTTCTTCTACTTTTTCCCTTTTTCATCTCTTTCTTTCTCTTCCTTCTTCTTCTTTTGTCTTGTTTATTTCTTTACCTGTCTCGACATCTTCTTCCCTCCGCCATTTTTCTTCTCGCTATTTTATTTTTCTTCCACTTCTTATTTGTCATCTTATTTCATTTTTCTTATTTTTTCTTCTTCTTGTCTTCTCCTTGTTATTCTTCTTACCTTCTTCTTATCTCCTTCCTCTACCTCCTCTACTTTTTCTCCCCCTTCTGCCACTTATTATTTTCCTTCTTATTATTAGTATTCATTCTATCATCATCATCATCATCATTATTAAAATTATTATTGTTATTATTATTATTATTCTCATCTCTCTTTTTCTGTCTCCTTTTCTCCTTCTTTTTGTCCTTCTTCTTCACCATCTTCCTGTTGTTCATCTCCTTTTCCATTCTCCTCATTCTTTTTCGTATTCCTCTTTCATTTTTTCTTTATATACTTTTATTTTTCTACTTTTGCTTTTCTCTTCCCAATATTTATATTCACTTTTGTTTCCCTTCTTCCCCACATGGGACTAGACTCTGCCTCTCTTCCATAGTTCTGCCCATTGCACGTGGGGATACGCCTTTCTTTCCATTCATACTCCTTCACTTCTTTTTGCTTTTTCTCCTTCTTTTTTTTCCTTCCCTCTTCCTTCTTCCTCTTCTCTCTTCCATCAAGAGACCACTTAATGGTGTTACCAGCTCTTGTGCTGCAATCAGTCTTGAGTAATAGATCCCTGCACTTGTCTATAAGTTTGACCAGAACTGGTTGTCGTTAGAGAAAAAAGAAGAGATGGGAATAATGGGAGAAAGAAGAAAGAAAGATTGCCCAACCCATGATGGATCAAGATTGAGTGTCAACCACATTCTTACAAAAACTGGTCCAATTTTTCATCAGTCTTGACTTCTTCTTTGTAATATTAATGTAGCGACTGATAAGACTGAAAGGATTCACCACAGTTAAAGTAATTGATCTTGTAGAAGACAAATAGCGGATTGTTAACTAAAGTGCACTTTTTAAAATTTAAGACAGTAGAACATAAAGAAAAGTGATCTCTTACTATTATGCCAAATAAGCAGTTTATTTTAGCTATTATTTTCATTTGTTGATTTTAGTTATTTATTATGTTTTAAATGCAGGTGCTTTTCAATTGGAATTTGATATATATATTGGGTTCACATCCTAAGCACGTGCTATTAAAGGATTTCAAAATTTCTCAATAATTGAATAAATAATTTTATTTCTCAATCAACAACAACGGTACAACATATCTTCAACGTATCTTCAACATACACAAGTACATAAGAAATACATTGTGATATTCATTGAGAAAGTAGCCTAGGCACTCCCGATAATAGCCTATATGGGAGTTACCATCAAAATATTAAATATCTGATATTTTTAGTGATAACAATAATATACTTAATGAACACAATATACAAGCAACAGAACTCAGAAGTCGAAATAAAAACAATCTTATATGAATTGAAAAGAAAAAATTAACTAATAATAAAATTGACAAAAAAAGACACGGTTCTGGAAGCGCAGTTGGTTGAAGCGCTTGTCTGTGATAAGATAAGGCTCTCGCTGGCTTCGTTTCTTGCAGCCTTGGGTTCGAATCTTATTCAGCCATTGATGTTTCTCATCGTTCACCCTTTCACCTCATTACCCACGCACAAGTCTCCAGACTCATGTTGGCATCATCCGCAATAAAAAATTTAAAAAAATAATTAATTCGTGAAAATTTGTCTCACTCTAGGGATTCAGCGAGATGGAGCCCAAAGTTGAGCAAGCCTGTCGGCTAGTTTATGAAACATTTTTTTTTTTTTTTTTTTGAGTCTACTAACTACTAGTCTTTTTTTAATGTGGAAATCACGAGTTCGGTGACGTAAAATGGAATTAACCTTCACTTTCTCACTTCTATGTTCGAGTTTGATGTGTTTTTTTTTTTAATTTTTGTCTTTGAGTCTCTTTATTTATTCACATTTTAATTGTTAGATGTTATTGTAACACCCAACTTGAACGGGACTTCATGTCATGACAAGAGGTCACAAAAGTCTCAGAGATTTCTCTACATGTACATGATGTTGTCTACACATATTCACGCAAACCCTGGTAGCATAATGTGAATGCTGATGTGAATAACAACTAAATCTTGGTCTCAATGCCTTACCTCCGCCTTTGACGCTTGGCCAAATAGAATGCAAAACTGAGAGGCGTAATGGCCATTTTGTTGGACATGTTAGATATGCTAACAGTTCTTTTGAAGAATTCTGAGGTGTATTTGTCTTGATGCCAGATTTTTAAGATGCAAAGAATCCGACTAAGTATTTCTTAGTGGATTGTAGTCCGTGAAGAATGGTATTGGAATGGAATTTATTCCATGAATAATGGAATTTACTAAGTATTTCTTGATTCATCACGAACTGCGAGTAGAACATAAGATATTTTTACTTAGACGACATGCAGAACTGTTTAAAAAAAATAAGAGAGTGAAATGTTCCTGTCTTATTTGAGGCAAAGCATGTTTTTGGGCAGGATACCCATGCTCAGTGCCTGGTTAATCTTACAGATCTCCTGTCAGCTCTATCAGATAGTACTGAAACCAAATTTCAATCATTTATACTAATGGATCTATTTAAAAAAATGGAAAATTGAAATTTTCCCAGTGTATGTATAATAAATTTCACATTAATTTGTTCCAAAAGAAACAAGCAATATAACAGTCGTGATGTTGGAGATCCATCTTGTTTCCACTAATATAATAAAAACTTAAAAAACACTTTTAAGTGGAAATTATGACTCACGTTATGGCGTGACGGCCGTTTCACTCTGTTGTCAAGAGCATCGTCAGGCGAACCACAGTACACTTGACAACAGAGTGAAATAGCCGTCACGCCATTACGTGAGTCATAATTTCCACTTGAAAGTGTTTTTTAAGTTTTTATAACAGTCGTACTGTATAATATAACAAGTATAATATAATATATAGTGTCGTATAATATAACAAGGTAGTACTCAACCAGTCACTGAGGGTGGGCATCCTGCCCGAAACATGTTCTGCCTCAAGTAAGAAAAAAAGTTCAAATTTCTTATTTATATTAAACAGCTCTGCATTTGGTCTCAGTGAGCTACTACTGTAGTATGAATTATTCAGATTTAGTTTAGTTTTCTGCCTATAAAGACTGTTATATTGCTTGACTATTTTTGGAACAAATTGATTTGAAATTTATTACACTGGGAAAATTTCAATTTCTAATTTTTTTAACAGATCCATTGGTATGAATGATTGTAATTTGGTTTAAATAAATATAACGAATGTTACATTTTTAGAACTTTTTGTTACGAAAATGTGGAATTTGATCCACATAAACTGTTAGAATTTAGTAAACTTGGGAAAGTCTTAACAAGAGTAAGTTCCCAGAGTATCATTGTGTATAGAGAGTCTATTTAATCTAGTTCAGCTTCTATAATGCTACAATGATTATTCTCTTGATCAACAAAATGTCATTTCATCTTCTCATCGAAGGTCATAAAATCATTGTTCGTCAAATAATTTTGTGCCAATGACCACAAAGATTATAGACCGTTTTTGATGAGATATGAACACTAAAAAAATAACGCTAAAGGTGTATTGTTATTGATTTACCATACTATTAGAGGATACGAGCACACTGATTCTCTCGTACCATGGCTAATAAGGTGAACAATGCGATAATCAATTGTTATGAATCTTTCGATAGTGTTCACTTGATAAAGAAAAATGTATAATAACATCTATTGGAATATTGCATACAAAAAAAGGATTCATGGATAGAAGAATGAAAGAGAACAGAATGAGGGAAAGAGATAAAAGAGAGAGAGAAGAAAAAGGGAAAGAGATTGATGAGGAGAGGGAGTGAACGAGAAAACAGGGCCAAAGAAAGGAAAACCAAAGAAAGACATAATTTAGATGGGTGACTTTATAATTTTAATTTTTTAAGTGAATTCAACGACTTGCAGTCAATTTTTTATTAAGAGTAAGTAGTATTTTACTTATTCTGTTGACCGAACGTTTTTGAGTAAGTTTTAGAGTAAATAGAATACTGTACTACTTATTCTCAATAAAAAATTAACTTCAAGTCGTTGAATTCACTTAAAAAATTAATATTAACAACGCAGTTCGTCATGGAACAAGAAATCCAGGAATTGATAATATTAACTGAACAAATTTGAGGGAGTAATTGGACGATTATTTTTGAAACAAACTATAGGCTACGATGAACACAGTTTGACTTTCAATTATTTGCTGCCTATCGATGTTTTCCATGGAATGCAATATTGTGTTATCTTCCCAAAAAAATTAAGATGGCGTCAATTAGCGTTTTAAAGCTGTAAGAGCTGCTCAACCCCTAATAACTCCTGAAGTTTCAAATGTACCATTTTCCTTGGATGACAGAATTTCAAAATTCTCTCCATTTAGTAACGGTTCCATCGCAAAGTTCATTGACACGACAAACATTGTTCAAGACTCAAACAATATTCTATACCAACAATTCTAAAGAGATATTTTTCAATGTCAACAATATTCTCTATACATACATTACTAAAGAAATATTCTCCAATACTGAAAAGCTTGTAAATTATCACTGCAGGGCGAACCATCCTTTCAATGTGATCTCCACTATTGAAGCTCATCTTTGTTGTCCAGTTTACACTGGCCTTGAATAAGGTGGGATGATCTTGAAATTGTTATTAGCCAATAAGAGCCGCAGATTATGTAGACACACATTCTATTCATAACGGTTCTATTATGGTAAGCTTGGCGAGCCAATAAAATTCCAATCATACATCTAACGTACCTAATAACATTGGTGCCTTCAGGCATATCATGGCATTAACCTTTTAGACCGATCTTACGTCATGGACTGGATAATGGAAAGGATTCTATCAGAGTAGACAATTGACGGTATAGTAATTTAGCAACATTGTGAATTCTGTTAAGGATTGGCTCAAATTAGCGTGATGCTCATGACTCCTTCTGCTTCGTATGGCCTTGTAACTAATTCATGCAATTCGGAGAATCCATTAGTTGAGTTCGACGATTTTTTTAAGTTTTTTCTTAAAAGTTTATGCCTCGGAAGAAATTCTCTAATTTCCATTGGGTTTCCAGTTTCAGAATTCAGTAGTTTTGTTACAGAATTGAATATGCAGGAAGTAGTGATAGTCGAGTGCCGTAGAAGGTTCAATCAGAGGATAAGCTGCGAAACTCCTTGGCCATCTTTGTAACGGCGACCGATTGATTTGGCCAGCAAAAAGAATCTGTTCTCTGCAGTAAAATCACTTCCCGGTGGTTCGGAACCCACCTAAAACTGTAGGTCCAACTCATCAATCACTATCATCCAATTCATTACCCACGCACAGGTCTCAGACCTATGTAGGCTTCATCCTCCGAAGAAAAGTAGCAGCTCCCCGCTCAATTTACGTATATATCTATAGTGTTAACATTATACTTATTAAAAATGAGCTGAAAAATCGAATACATCAATAATTTTGGTTTTGGTTGGGCCAGCAAAAAATTTCTCGGCTGTAACATTATTTCTCATTGTTTCGTAAGGAACCACCTAGGCTGTAGATGCACCAATTACAACAATGAGTTATCATACTTATCAATCATCATCATCATCATCATCATCAAAGTCATTTACTTAAGCACAGGTCTCAGACCTACGTGGGCTCCATCCTTCGTAAAAAGTTATGAACCGGTAACTATAGTAGTTTTTTGCAGATTTTCAACAGGCTATGCACTAAGTTTTTCAATCTCGAAGTGAGTTAACTTGGTAAACTATTTTACAACAAACCTGCTACTTTTTCGACAAAACTCAAAAAGAATTCAATGTTCAATATTGTAGAACAGCACTCCATGAATAATGAGCGGTAAAACTGTGTATGCCGTGATGGTTTCAACTACGTTAAAACTGTGAATCTGCTTACAAATTCAAGATTTAGCTATTAAACCGAGTTTACTGTGAATATATCGGCTAGACGTTGTAATAAACTATCAAACTAAGGAGGGGTTAAACTCTCTTTAAACGCTGATTTTCTTGGATTTCTTGTTCCATAACGATCTGCGTTGTAAATTTAACGAATTGCAGTCAGTTTTATATTGTAAATGTGTAATAAATGTACTCACATTCGGCCTTCCTTAGTTTAAACTAAAGAAGGGTTCTACTCTCTTTAAACGCTGATTTTCTTGGATTTCTTGTTCCATAACGATTTGAGTTGTTAATATTAACTTTTTGTTGTAAATTTATATTGTGAATATGTAATAAATGTACCCACATTCGGCCGAACGCTTTCGAGGTATTGAATCTCACGCTGATTTTTACACACTCCAAACTACAAATGTTAATAATGTTATAAATATAAATATGAAGTCAACTGTCTTTCAATAAACTTCGATAGGATTAAACTGAGAACGGTGATTGTTTTAAGTGATTGATCATTTTTCTTCTATATTTTTAATATATTTAATTACTAACTAGGAGCATTTAAATATGAATAATTAATAGTATTTTCCAATTATTTTCAGTTGCTACTCTTAACCGCATTCGCTGGTACAGTCCGATCAGCAACACAGTCGCAGTACAGTCTGTTCACACGAGTGCACCCTGTGCATCCAACCCAGGTGCCTCATCTCCACCCACCGGCAGCCAGCTACCAGGCCCCACCCGCCCATCAGCTGCCCGACCAGCAGCTGCAGCCACAAACCTATCAGCTGCAGAGACATGAGGCGCCACTTCCCGTAGCAGTAACTGCCTACAGGACGAGACAAGTGCAGCCGAAAGAGTTTGTTCCCATAATTGCTTATTCAAACGATATTGCCTTCGATGGAACCTATTCATACAAGTGAGTTCAATTTTTTAAATATATTTCCTTATAATTTGTAGTTTTTTACATTGATTCTGCTCTTGTTTGGTTATATATCTGCAATTATTGTCGAATTCCTGTTTTGTTGTATCGTCTTTCAAATGAAAAAATCACAAACTCGCTCCTAGATCACAAGCTATCTGCTTGTGGTGAGGGTCTAGAAAAAGTAGTCTCATTAAGAGACTACTATCATTAAGAAAACAATGAATACTTATTTTAAATTCCAACACTACTTTTTCGGCTTCGGGATCTCTGGTGGGTCCACATTTATTTTCTACCTGAAGGCTGACGAAGCAACAAGTTGATGGGATCGGAAAGGGTTGTCCTATTGTTTGTAAAGATGGAAATATTCCTTCCTTCATCCTTTTTCTATTGTTCTATAATAGTTTGAAAGTTTGACGAATTTGTTGATTTTGAGCCTTCCTTGTTGGTGTTGACTATAGAGCGCACATTTTGGAGTAGATATTTTGTGGAGTTGTGAGACAAAAACTGTTGTGTAATCAATAGAACTTGTAAGTATGTCAATGTCCTTTCAGGTTCTACGGAATGGATAGGTAGGAGAAGAAAAATAGTCTACTAAGAATAGTTTACAAAAAAAGAAAAGCTTCTAAAGATGTATTTAAGATAGTATATTATCAAAGTGGGGGGGGGGGGGGGGGAGTTACTGCACTCGAGGTAACTGAATCTATAGGCAATATGAACATCTAATATTAAAATATTGTATTTGACACATATTTTGTTACAATTCAGTTACAAGAAAACTCTGTAAATTCCTGAAGTAGGGTATACAAAGACAAAATAATCTGCACATATTCAATACCCAAATCTCGGTACTTCTTTGTTGATTTGAAAGCAAATCATGGATCGCTTACAATCTTCACTAATAGAGAATCAACTCTCAAGCATTGTCACTTTATTGAGATTTTGTCACATTACTCCAAATCGTGCTCTCTTCAAATGGCAAATCACCTTTGGGTCCAGTTCTCATACTAGTCATCAACAATAGCTGTACTCTCCCACAACCCAACAACCTGTTGCCCTGTACACTACAGGTAGAAAATAAATGTGGACCCATCACAGATCCCCAAGCCGATAGGAATAAATAGTAATATTACTATTTTATAATGTGTGAATTGCAATCATTTTAAAGGAGAATGTTTATTTTTATGAAATGGCAATAAATCTATTCTAGATTTAAAAAGAAATCCTTCATCTATAAAAATTAAACTGGGGTGCACATTGCGCTCAAGTAAACTTAGTATGTTGTAGCGCATTTTCATTACGTATTGTCAATAGGTGCTGTATTACAAGAGTTCCTAGAATTGAAGGTGGTGTTACATCCTTCTGATATTGCAAATATAATAATTTATATCAAATTGTAATTTTCTTTATTGCTGATGATGCGCACATGAGTCCGAGACTTGTGCGTGGGTAATGAGGTGAATGATTACACATAAATGCCTGACGGTGCATGGAGCGGGATTTGAACCCACGACCACACTTAAACGACAGCAAGCTGAAGTTGCGACGCCCCAACCAACTGCGCCATGTTGTACCTCCATATCACTTTTCCACTTGATATTTGAACATAAATAATCATTTAAAATAAACTCTACTAGTAAATTTAACACTTACTTATTCATGTGATGGCCATTTCGCATTGTTGGAATGCTTTCTAAGACACGGCTGGAGGCCTACTCCGGAGTTCATGCAAATAAGAAAGTGTTGAATCCACTAGTAAAAGGTTTACTTTCAATAGATATTCATGTATGAATTATAATAATAGAAAATAATGCAAATATGTCAATTTTTTTGCAGGATGAAGCCTTTATAGGTCTGAGACCTGTGCGTGGTTAATGAGTTGGAACCTACAGTTTTATCTGGGTTCCAAACATTATTTTGCAGCAGAAAACAAAGTTATTTTCAGGGTCTAGGTGCTCGTGACGTATCTGTCCTGCCACGGCTCGCAGCTGCCATTTCCTTTAATTGTTTTAATGTACTCAATATCGAATTTGATAATCTTAGAATTCTCATTCAATTCTAGTCTATTAATAATGCAAAAATACAGACTTTGATAATTTTCGAATTCTGAATAAATTCTATTAGGCTAAATTTAATATAAACAATAAATTCTTTATCATTTATTAATACAGTAATACTCAATATTTAAAAATATATTATTCAATTTTATATGAATAATGTGAGACTAGAACAGTCTCCGCGAAGGAAATACCCGGGGTCGGATCCCGGCAGTGATATGATTTTTCGGCAAATTGCATTCATCATAAAATATAATTATTACTTCATGCTATTGCTAACTAACTGATTGTCAATATTCGGTCTCTAGTAGGCTTCTATTAATAGGATAAAGCGATAATTTAGTAATTATCAAAGTCTGGTATCCTGGAAACTTTCTATCAAAGAGTGCATTATGAATAATGTGATTCTGCATTATGAATTAGAAGAGTGCATTCTTGAATATTCTATTCACCATTCCATGTTGCATTCCGTTATGTCAATCACATTTATAACTCCTATAAATTTTATTCTTTTTAGTTTATTATTCACTTTACTAAGATGGATTTATTCCTACTCTTACCTTCAACCATGAGATTCCCACTAATTACTAGGTGCGAATGATAATGCATGACAAAATGAATGATGAATGGATGTGCCAACAGACGAAACAAATAATGAATGGAAGTCACAAAGGAAGAAATCGGATAGAAAAATTAGCATTGAACGATGAACGTCCTCAGATCCTTACTGATAACTGTAGGTGTTAACAATGATAACTGATCAATTATGGAGGAGTTAACAATGCATTTGAGGGGACAAATTGCATAAGTTAGTGCTGCATCACGTCCGTAGCAGATTTCATCAGTTTACGTTTAAGTTATAGACTCTAGCTCTACCTAGAGAACATGTCAGAGCAACTCTATCGCTGTATCGCTCTAGAGAGCAGCTTGTAGGATAAGAGTGCTTGACAGATTGAACTAGAACTACTCTTTGTTGGGTGACTGTCATTGGCCGATGACTGTGAGACTGGACACACCCATTAATAGGTGTGAAAATAAACACAAAATAAGAAATAGAAATTATAAACTAGTAAAGAAGTTTAATAAACACATAACAATAAACGGAAAAAATTGAAGGTCAAGAGCAAAATAAGAAACATTATCAATTATATAAACACCATTCTATAAAATAAGAGACTTGAAATTAAGTAAGTTGAAAAACATTATCGATTGCACATTGCATAGGCATCATGTAACAAAAAATACTAATTATTTATGTATATCACCCACTTCATGATATAACATAGTTAGTAGGTTTATTGTGTTGAATTGATAGAAATTAATATATTGATTGGTCACTTTTCAAAATATTTTCAAAGTCGCTCTTTATCAGTTATTTCCTTATCTTCAAAGATGTCCATTAGACTTGAATTTTTAGCTATCAATAATCAGATGGTCAGCAAAGTTTTAATCTCTCTCTATTCTGATTTCTTCATAATAACGTAGAAAAAATTTTCTTTAGTATTATAAACTTGAAAAACACTTTTGAATGGAAATTGACTCACGTTATGGCGTGACGGCCGTTTCGCTCTGTTGTCTAGAGCATCATCAGACGACCCACAGTACACTGATTCAAGGCATGAGTTTGCCAAGTTGAAACGCCAGTTGTCACGCCATAACGTGAGTCAATTTCCATTCAAAAGTGTTTTTAAAGTTTATAATACATATTAGTGGAAACAAGATGGATCTTCAACATCACATTTTCTTTAGTTTTCGCTTTTTTTTGTTTCATATTTATATTTTCCACAAAATTTTCTACATACAACGTTTATTCTACAACTGCAGTTCTGAATTTTCATTCAACAATTGCATGAAATTATTTCCGTTCAGTGAGCCATCATTAAGGTTATGAAAAATTCATCTGGCATTAATAATTAATAAGCTGGCAAGCTTCAGTGTTGCCAACCGTACGATAATTATTATATAGCTTAACTCTAGCAAAACTTTGTATATAGCTTCCTCCTGGTCCAAGTTAGATCGCAATTGATTTTCGAGTTTTATGGTCGAATAAAATAAAATCGTGAATCCGAGCTAGTTTTGGCTAGTGAAAATCAAAACATTACACAGCTGGTTCACTTTGAATGCAAAAAAAAAATAGAGAATACTACGAAGGTTGCTACTTAGCCAAATTATCCACTTTATTTTGACTGTGCAAGATTTCATATTTCAATGTTTGATTGTGTTGAAATCTTTTCTCTAGTTATTCTTCTAAACCATCGAAATGAAAAAAAAACAAAATAGAGAAATATCAAGGGATAATATATTGTGAGTTCTGTTGTACAAGAAGTAGAGAATAAAAAGAAAACGTTCTTTCAAGAGCTGCCAAAGTGCATTTATTTGTGAATCGGGAGTATATTTCTATGTTTATAGAAATCAAAGAATCTTAAGGGTGCACAGGATTTTCAGCACAACTGATAATAATGATTATTATTTAATGTAAATTTGTCGGGTCCTTGGATACTCCGTTGTATTAGTTTATTTTGTAGAAATATTTTCATTTCTTTATGTGTATGAAGCTACTTTATATGTAAAAACGAATTATATTAACCAAAATCTTGACGTACACGATTATAATACAAGAAGCCGAGGAGATTATCATTTGGTGAGTCACAATAGTAGCTTATTCAAACAAAAACCCAGTTATATTGGTAGGAAACTCTACAACAAGCTACCGCAGTTTTTAAAGAGTCTTGAAAATATAGAAATATTTTTAAGAAACCATTAAAAAAATATGTATTTGGTGAAGCTTTTTATAGTGTACAAGAGTTCCTTTCACATCAAAATTAAGCCTCACCCCAACTAATTTATACAGTATTGTAACTAGTTTTTAAGAGTACCGTATAATTGTTGATCTGACTTGTCCTTAACTGGAGTCTCCAAGACGTAATCGACGAAGAAAAATTATAAGTTAGTTTGAAGTGACTGACAATTGAATAAACTGACAAATATACATAAACAGAATTTATTAATTTCGAATTCCTTCAATTGCTATTGCTTTATACTGAAGACTTCCGCAATGGCGGATATTGACAACAGCATGGTCTAGTGGTTAAGGGCGCTCAACCGGCAATTGAGAGGTCCGTGGTTCGATTCCCGGTGGTGACTGGTATTTTTGTAGAGTAGCATTCATCGATTCCCATCAGCTGTTCAATGCTGTTGTCAATATCCGCCATTGCGGAAGTCTTCAGTATAAAGTAATAACAATTAAAGGAATTCGAAATTAATAAATTCTGTTTATGTATATTTGTCAGTTTATTCAATTGTCAGTCACTTCAAACTAACTTGTGAGATACGTGCCGATATGGCCAAGTTGAAAACGAATGCTGCTATACAAAAAGGTCTCCATGGTCTAGTGGTTAAGGGCGCTAAACCGGCAATTGAGAGGTCCGTGGTTCGATTCCCGGTGGTGACTGATATTTTTGTACAGTAGCATTCATCGATTCCCATCAGCTGTTCAATGCTGTTGTCAATATCCGCCATTGCGGAAGTCTTCAGTATAAAGTAATAGCAATTAAAGGAATTCGAAATTCATAAATTCTGTTTAGAAAAATTATCTTTTCACTTCTCTACTCATTCATCTATCTCATCACGTTTTTCCCTCTTTTTTTACAGTTACGAAACAGGCGACGGCATGACTCGTCAGGAGAGTGGAGTGATGAATAACCGGGGCACCCCGGACGAATCACCCTCAGTGACGGGGTCCTACTCTTACACAGATCCCGAGGGACGCCTAATCAAGGTCAACTATGTCGCCGATGCTAACGGTTTTAGGGCCGAGGGTGACCATTTTCCCACCCCTCCTCCAATTCCCGACGCCATTTTGAGATCACTGGAGTACATTGCCGCCAAGCAGAGGGCGGAATCTCTTGATACAAACTACTCTGAGAGACGTATAGCAGTTAAATGATCTCTTTTCAATTATTTTAAAGAATTTATTTCCATTGAAAAGTCTGGTTGAATTTGAGTTCGTGTGACATTCTGGCTCCTTGTGCTACATACATACCTGCAGTGATATTTTTTGGACAATTTTTAGAAGATATTGCCTTTTGACATAAGAGTTGAAGATTGAAAAAAATTACATAAACTTTGTTCATTCTATAAACATTTCAAGTGAAATAGCGACCTAACCTAAGATTTTGATCCTACTTTAAAATTTTGTGAAAAGCAGTTTTGGGCAATAGCCTGTTGTATTCACATTGATTGTATGCTAGTTAAATAAATAAAAAAATACCTTGTATTACAGTAGTTACAATACTAGCATTACCTTTACTATGTAATGGCATTGGTTACAACTATTAATGATTGCGTACTGTTATCCTGACCATATTCCAGCTTTTCTTGAGCTTACACTTTTTTAAATGATAGAATGAACAAGTAATGGATGTTTCTTATTATATTTTCATCAGTAGGCCTATGTGATGAATTGTTCAAAGATACAAATTGTAATCAAACTTTATCTTTAAATTATGAATGTTTTATTATAAAAAAAGGGATGTTGAATGTGGAGCTAAAACATTTTTGATAACACTGGAAATAAAAAAACCATATAGAATTGAGGTACTTCCAGCAAAAAAAATATTTTTTGAAGTTTCATCAGAGACTTCCTGTACAAAAGTACTTCCAGAAGGAGCTTTAAGCAATATACAGCCATTCTATCATTATATTCATGTGTACTATTCCACACAAGTTCTTTATAACCTTGGAATGCAAAATTATATTATTATAAGATTTTTAAAATGTATGAATATATCATGTGAAAAATGTTTCATGTCTGATAAATATTTGATTCATTCCCAGTGAGATGGAAAATTGATTTTTAGATTAAAAATGGCTGTTGAGTATGTACTATGAGGCCTACTATGTGTCACATCTCATCATCATAACATTAGTTTCATTTCTTGATGCACTTTTGTCACGTTTTCATAATAATATATATATGAAATTGAATGAAGAAGATTTGTTTGTGAAATTTATTCTATTACACGAATGAAGCTGGACATTGACTGAATAATTTATATTATACCATATTTTTATCAGAAGGATTTCATAGATTAGTTTGTGATAGTGTCTATTGAGTTATTGTGACATCATGATAATCTTACTTATAATTATAAGGAATTACATTGTACATAAAACTCGTCCTTATAATAATAAATTCTTGTACTTATTTTCTGTTCATATTTCAAACCATTCACTTTGCAATTTTAGTTCTATTTTATTGAAGATATTTTTGCTATCTCATTCGACAGCGATCCATGATAAAACTGATAATTTATGTTTTACTTGTACATCTGTGATAGTATTGCAAAAACTGATGTGAACTGAAAACTGGGTTCGGAACCCACCTAAAACTGTAGGTCCAACTCATCAATCACCATCATCCAACTCATTACCCACGCACAGGTCTCAGACCTCTGTGGGCTTCATCCTCCAAAAAAAAATTTACACATTTATATAAAGCGAGGTGCCTAATTAGGAAATCGTGGTCTTTCTAGTTAGCGTGGGTTATGTCATGCAAACGTAAGGAATCACATTGATTGATTGAATCATCTTTATTCAACAAATGTGCAAATACATTGAACAGTGTCACATAAATTATAAAAATACTTAAGCAAATACAATACATCAATACAATTAATCAAGAATCACATCAGCTTCAAATTATCCCTGAACAAATTCCTAAAAGGAGTGCAATGACAAAATTACCAGATATTTCCTCAGACTCACTCTGAAAATTGTTATCCCTTTTGATAATTTCAAGTTTCTGGGCAGAATTTTGAATTATTTTTCTCCCATATAAGTTGTTTTCCTTTTAAAAATTCCAAATTATGTGAAGATCATTTCTCATTGCGAATAATACTGGATCTATAGAATTAAACAAAAAAGAGCAAGCTACTAAGCCCATGTTTAAAACAAGTTAAGAATTCCAATAGAATTTTCTACAATTCGGTCAGTTTGTCTGTTAATTAATATATAATATAAACTTAATAAAACAACTTTTGAATGGAAATTAACTCACGTTATGGCGTGACGGCCGTTTTGCTCTGTTGTCTAGAGCATCGTCAGACGACCCACAGTGTCCCACAGTACACTGTACAGTTCAGTACACTGTGTGTCGTCTGACGATGCTCTAGACAACAGAGCGAAACGGCCGTCACGCCATAACGTGAGTTAATTTCCATTCAAAAGTTGTTTTATTAAGTTTATACTACATATTAGTGGAAACAAGAGGGATCTTCAACATCATAATTAATATATTTCTCAATGATACTATCTTGTAAGATTGATGATTAGTAGGCCTATTCTATTACTATAGGACCAATAATTTTCCCAGCACTGATCGTGAGTTTCAATTTCAACTCTTCAGTTCGAATGTCCTGTTTACTCGAAATTTCTCATCAGAACAAGTGAACAAGTATAAAAAATATTGGAGATTTCATGGTAGTCATGCACCCCATAAATTCTGGTCTGTTCGCTACCGCCACCTAGTGATATTTCGCTGAACTTCCAATCGCCAGTTTAAATTCCGAGTTAGACACAGTCTGCTCATTCTTGGAAAGCTGCCTGATACTCTTGGATGATGATAAAATTATCTACCTGTGTGAATTTCTATTCGCTATAAGCGATGATGAAGGTACATTGAAGAGTTCAAGTAGTACATAAAAGATACTGCAGAATGCGTGGATGGTCGTTTAAGAGACATGCTTTTTCTTATTCTTCATTTTCTTCCCGATTCAGAGTATTTTTACTACCGTGAAACCAGAAACTAGGTGACGAAAGAATATGACTTGTCTTATACTCCTTGACTGGAGTCTCCAAGATATAATCTACAAAAAATATATAGATATGCATAATGTGAACATAATAGTTATTTATGTATTAAGAGCGTGAAGCGCGACTTTGTCGCTCGAGCCAAAACATTTACTGCGCGACGCGTAGCGGAGCACAGTAATTTTGCGAGAGCGATAAAGAAGCTTCACGCGCGAATTGCATACAATATTATTCCTAAAACTGCAGTTATGGATTCCAACACAATAAAAGCTTGTAGTTTGTAACATCACAGACCATGAGCGGATTTGGTTAGCATACGCCATTTTTGAGGTTATGTGAATTTCACGGATTCCGTGATCCACCAATGAGAAGGCATCAAAATTAAAACAGAAGCGTAAAGAAAACAGCTGGCGAGCGTAAAGTACTTTACCGCTTGCTGAGCAGTAAAGAGGTATTTTACAATTAGTTTTCAGTACGTAAAGAACGACTTTACGAGCAATCGTAGGAAAATTATATTATTAGATTCACATGTAGTAGGTAAGTGGGTAGGCCTGCTCATACTAACAGAACGCGACTGATGATTTAATTTCAGAATTATTTAAATTATTAATGTTGAGTAATTGAATAATCTGTCATTAATGAATAATTACTGATGAGTGTGCTATTGAAGAAGACGCTGAAAGCTTGAAATGGATGATGGATCTTAGCCTGCTCACTTTTCCTATAAAAAAGTTCTAGAAAAAATTATGAAGTGTTCCTAGAAAAAGGTGTGAAATTATTACAAGGCACTTATGCACTATGAGCGTTTGAACTACGTTACCATGCTTCAACTTGGTACAAACTGGGAAATCATAAGCTTATTCAAGATTCAACTGTTATAAACTAAGTTGAGATACACTTTTGTAAACGTACATAATTATATTGTGGTGAGTTCTGATCGAGTTCAGTTTAAAATCAGTAAAGAGATTGAATTAAACAAATATTAAAAACAGTATAAATCTGTGATTTTTCCATCACGAAATAGGCTGATGAAGCTTCTCTTCTCTTCAGAAGTGAAGTTTATATCTCCAGTAGAAGTGAGTGAAAATCATATATTAAATGGTAATACAGTGTCAGTTTTGATATTAGACAATATCTCCTAAATGCTGATTGCGCGTACGGGGCTGAATGTCAAAATGTAGATAACCGAGTTGCTAAGAAGTGAAATCAGGGATCTAGGTCTAAGTGAACTCACAAAAAAAGGCGTAGCTATTAGATTAGATCAGTCTATGTGAATGTACAAGATTCCTGTCAGAGTGATTGAAAAAAAATAAACATGAGTTAACTCTAGCACTAATTCTCAGCTGACCACTTCATTTCTCAGGTTGCTCTTCATCATTCTGCTTTGAGAGCAAGTGGAGGCATAAAGTGGTCAGGTTAGAATCAACGTTGACGTAGTTTCAACCAACCCCTCTCTCTTTAAATTATTAGTAACGCATATATATAGTTTGATTGGAAGAAAAGACTTTATAGCCTGAACTTATCATTTAGAAAGAGGAATGTTTGAATTTGAATAATAAATTGTAGATGCTGGTATTTGATATAGTAGGGTATAGGAGTATAGTCAACAATAGATATCCAACAATAAAAATCTACGATTAAATTTCATTTATTTATCAGTTTGTTTATTGATTAACTTATTTATTTATCCATTAAAAACACAATCAAGCAAAGATACAACGGGTTATTTCCCTCTACTGCTTTCTTTAAAAATGTTTAATTGAAGAATCCCCATTTTAGGTTATGCCCAATTTTAACTGGAATTTCACTTTGAAGTACCTACAATTCTGATTTTGTCCAAAATAAAAATATCTCAAGCTCAACACTAAAACAATACAATAGTCCAAAGAAAGTAGACATAATTTTGAATTTGGTTTGAGATATTAGAGACGAAAATAAAGAGGTCAAATCATTGCAATCCGTGATAGCCGTGAGGTTTAGAAGGTATCTGTTCAATCCGATACAGAAATATAAACTACAAACTATAGGCCTACTGTTTGTGAGGTGAACGATTTGATTGTCTAGCACAAAAAACTCTGTTCTCTACTGTTAAATCACTTCCCGGTGGTTTGGAGCCCACCTAAAACCGTGCGTCTAATTCATAAATCAACATAATTCAATTCAGTGCACAACATAGGTCTCAGAGCTATGTGGGCTTCATCCTCAAAAAAATATGTAGATATCACATGCATCATTGATCTATATAGAACGGCGAGGTTTGGGAAAAATCGTTAACTTTTTCAAAGAAATATTTTGATAACAACTTAATATTTTGTTCCTGGATTTCTTGGGAAAAAATTTGATGGGAAGATGGATCTCATAGATTCGAAAGTACTCGGCCAGATTAAGTGAGTTATTATACTTATTCTTAACAAATATTTGACTGCAAGTCGTTAAATTTCACATGAAAAGTTAATATTAATATTTTGATGAATATTTTCATATAAATTAAATATTCTGTTATTTAACATTTGTGTAATCACATGCAGAGCGAGTTAGACGATCAGTGTGTTGGAAGAAGAAGAAGATGCAAGAAGAAGAAGAAGAAGAAGAAGAAGAAGAAGAAGAAGAAGAAGAAGAAGAAGAAGAAGAAGAAAAACTGGTTGCAATCTAGAATCCGGTTTCAGGTATTAGTTGACTGTCAATAATAGGACTTCATCTGCATACCTGATATTATGAACCGAACGTCTTTAGTGACGATTACAGGAGATACGGACGCTTAAACGTTTATTGTCCGGCTGTACGTCGCTTAACTTATATGGAAACATGGGATTGAACTTGTGCAATGTGTGCTGAATGATAGAGCAGCGTTCGTTCGTTTTGCACGCTGAAAATTGACCTTTGTACAGCCGATTATAATCTTGCTCTATTGCTTCAGTCCAGTTAGCGTGATTGCTGATGGGCTCAGGCTACACGGACGTAAACACTCGACGTTTACTACACATATAATAACCTATCCTCATTTTGCCTTTGATTATTGTACTATAGAAATATTTTATTTTTAGATTACGTCTTGAAGACTCTAGACATTGAATGTAATAAACATTTTGGTGACGACGGAGCTACTAGCGCCTATGTGAGAAAAATAATAAACACGGTGCATCTATTAATTTATATAGAGAGAATAAAAATGAATGAGTTCATGGGAACCCTACCGTTTACCCGTAAATGAAATTTTATAGGAAATCAATGCTTCTGGTTGGTTTATTCGAATTCATAGATGTTGAAAAGTTTGAAGTTTTTGGTGGAATTCCATTTAGTGGTGAGCGGTATGGCTCCTATGAACTCAACTAATGGATGCAAAGATGCAACGAAGTCCAAAACTGCCCTCTTCAAAAAAGTTGAGTGTGCTATATTGTTCAAAAAATTGAGGGGAAATCACGCTAAAAATTCAGATTTACTAAGAACTTTCACTAGAAAAAATTAAATTATTTTTTCTACAGAAAGGCTATCAATTTGAAGGTTTATTTGGAAAGTAACATCAAAAACTTTTGTAAAGAGTCAAAATATTTCATTTTTATAGAAACTTCTGAGCCAAAAAAGTACTTGACTCTTTGCTATGGAAAACAAAAATGAGAATTGATGTGTACAGTGAAGCATGATAAATAATACAGTATGAATACAAGAGAAGAATAAAAGAAAAGGAAAGGAGTAAGTGAAGGAGAAAGAGGAGAAAAAGAAGAGGATGAGAAAGCGAAGATAGAAATGTAGTAAAAAAGAGGAGAGGAGAACAAAATCAAAAGAACGTCTGAGAAATAGAAAGCATCACTCTCAATTTCTGAGAATTTCACACTCAATTTCTGAGAATGTTATGCATAATTTCTAAGAGTTTTATGCTTAATTTCTGAGAGTTTAACGCTCAGTTTCTGAAAGCTTAACTCTCAATTTGGTTATGTCACATTCTAGATCTTCCGTTTTAATTACTGAATCAGGCAACTAATCTGCAAATGGAGTATAAAACGGTACTTATTAACATTACCATTTTAACATGGTACTAGTACTCTCAATTGATTAACTCTAGTAGTCTACACAATACAAACCTTCAACACAATAATTTTGTATCAATATTTTTGTTTTTTGAAAGTTGTGATATTTTTATAACCCTTCACAAGAGACATTCATTGAAAAATTATGACTGCTGTTCATGGCGATTACTCAATATTGCAACTGCTGCTGAACTTTGGACTATGCACTTTGGACATTAACTAAGCCATTCTTCTGGTGAAATTCATGACAAACATGAAAAAAATTCATGAAAAAGGATTGAAAAAAAGAAAATGTAACAATATCTAAACAGTTCTCCATAAAATAAGGAGTAAATGATTAAATTACATATTATATTCTTCTGAAATTCGTCTTTGTTTGCTGGAATCCGTCACAAAAAAGTAGACGTACACGATTCCAATATATATTTCGTTTTATCTCGCTATCTTATCAGTGTAATTTAATACAGAATCCTTACAAAAATTCCAAACAAATTAAAAAATGAGAGGTTCAAGCATCCATCAAGATTAATTTTAACAATATAATATCAAAACTGACAATGTATTTCAATTAAATATATGATTTACACTAACTTTTACTGGAGATACTGGAGGAATGCATTTCACATCTGAAACGAAGCTTCTTTTCAGATGTGGAATGCATTCCTCCAGTATCTCTAGTATAAATGAGTGAAAATCATAAATTTAATTGAAATACAGTGTCAGTTTTGATATTAGATTGTACATCAAGTATTTCGTCATGGAAAACATCACAGATTAATCTAATATTAAAACTGACACTGTATAAAAATTGCGTTTGATTTGAATTGGGTTTGGTCGTTGAGTAAGTTAATTCTATCTTGTTTATGGTGTTTGTTTATTAAGAACCAACTTACTCAACGACCAAACACAATTCAAATCAAACGCAATTTTTAACTACATAATGGACGCTCATCCTAACCTCAAAAAAGCATGACCCCTGGCGGCAGGCTGATGAAGCTTCTCTTCAGAAATGCATTCCTCAAACATCACCAATATATTTATGTGAGTAAAATATTATATAAAAGTAAAATACAGTGTCAGTTTTAATATTAGATTGTTCATTAAGTATTTCGTCATGGAAAACATCACAGATCACAGATTTAATATCTGTTCAAGCCATGATTTCAGTGCAAGAAAACGGCAAAATCAGAACATCTGAGATATAGAAAGCATTACTCTCAATTTCTGAGAATTTTACACTCAATTTCTGAGAATTTTACTCTTAATTTCTGCGAATGTTATACTTAATTTCTAAGATAACTATGCTTAATTTCTGAGAGAATTACGCTCAATTTCTGAAATCTCCACTCTCAATTTACTCTCAAAAAGATTCAGACTACTAACTCCCAATTTCTCGAGTATACTCTTTCCTCCATACTGGACATACCAAACTTAGATGGCGTGATTCTTCCTTTACGCCCCAACAATATTTATTTCAAGGTCGTCATCCTTTTCAGAGAAATTCGCAACAAAAGATGACAAATTCTAAACAACTACAATGATAAGAATAAGATTATACTCTCAGTATACTCTTTCCTTCATACTGGACATACCAAACAAAGATGGCGTGATCCTTCCTTCAAGCCCCAACAATATTTATTTCAAGGTCGTCATCCTTTCAGAGAAATTCACCAAAAAAAGATGGCAAAATCTGAACAACTACTGCAATGATAAAGGGAAGATTATACTCTTAATTTCCTTTATCCTAGCTACACTCATGCAAAGCGATCCTTCCCTCACGCTGACTTCAACAGCGCTACAAACCGGACCAGACTGGAATTCAGTTGTTGTTGTTTTTGTTGTTGTGGCAGACGCAACAACTGCTAGAAAATGAAAGTTGTTGCCCAACTGCAGGATATAGATGTCAAGGTTGTTGCCTGCTCCTACTGCCGACTGCAGAAGATGCTCTTCTCGGCTTATTACTTCTTCGTCTGAAAAGACAACATAGACTAACAAGCAGGTTCAACTTCTTCTTCTACCTCCTCCACCGTCACTGCCACATAATCTTCATCATCATCATCATCTTCTTCTTCTTCTTCTTCTTCTTCTTCTTCTTCTTTGCCTTTTTTATTCTCGCTCTTGTTTTTCTCTTCTTCTTCTTTTCTTCTTCTTCTTCTTCTCCTTCTTCTGCTTCTTTTTATCCATCTTTTGCTCTTCTACTTCTCCTCCTCCTCCCCTTCACCACCTTTACTTCTTATTCTTCTTCTCATCCTTCTCCTTCTTGTTCTTCTTTTTGGGTCTTCTTCTGATACTTCTCCTCCAGTACTCCACATATAGCATTATAAATCTTGTATTATTTAATTTGAAAAAAAAAATTTCCCACTTATTCACCACCTTTTTCTGTCTTTTTCTCTTATTTTCATTTTTGTCCTTCTTCTACTTCATCTTCTTTTCCTTCTTCTTCTTTTTCTGCTTGTTCTTCTTCTCCTCCCTTTTTTGCGTCATCTTCCTCTCCATTTCCTCCTTCTCTTCTTTTTCTGCATCTTCTTTTTCTTCCTCTTTTTCTTCTGCTTTTTCTTCTCTGTTCATTTACTTCTCCTTATTCTTCGTTTACTACTTCACATTTTTTTCTCTTATTTTTCTTCTCTGTTCATTTTCTTCTCTTAATTGTTCATTCTCTTCTACATCTTTTCATTGTTTCTACATCTTTTCATTGTTTCTACATCTTTTCATTCTCTTCTTTTTCTGCTCCTCCTTTCCCTTCTTCTTTGTCATTTTTCATCTTCTTTCTTCTTCTTCACCTTCTTCTCCATATCCTCCTTTTTTCGTCTTTTTTCTCCGACAACTCCTTTTTATTCATTTATTTTCTTCCTTTTTTCGTCTTCTTCTTCTCCCTTCTTCATCTTCTTCTTCTTCTGCTTCTTCGACTTCTTTTTTCCCTTTTTATTCTTCTTTCTTTTCTACTTCTTCTTTTCTTCCTCTTCTTCTTTTTCTACTTGTTCTTCTTCTCCTCTCTTTTTTGCGTCTTCTTCTTCTCCATCATTTCCTCCTTCTTCTTATCTTCTTCTTCTGCTTCTTCTTTTTCTTTCTCATCTTCTCCTTCTTTTTCTTCTCTGTTCATTCACTTCTCCTTATTCTTCGCTTACTTCTTCACATTTTCTTTCTCTTATTTTTCTTCTCTGTTCATTTTCTTCTCCTTATTCTTCATTTTCTTCTACATCTTTTCATTCTCTAATTTTTCTGCTCCTCTTTTCCCTTCTTATTCGTCTTTTTTCATCTTCTTTCTTCTTCTTCACCTTCTTCTCCATATCCTCCTTTTTCGGTCTTTTTTCTCCGACTACTCCTTCTTATTAATTTATTTTCTCCCTTTTTTCGTCTTCTTCTTCTTCTCCCTTCTACATCATCTTCTTCTTCTTCTTCTTCTGCTTCTTCGTTTTCTTCTTTCCCTTTTTCTTCTTCTTCTTCTTCTTTCTCTTCTTCTTCTTCTTCTTTCTCTTCTTCTTTTCACCTTCATCTTCTTCTCCTCCTCCTCACCCTCCTTTTCCTCCTCTTATTCTTCTTATTCTTCTTCTATTCATCTTCCACTTCTCCTTCTCCTTACCTTCTAAACCTGTGCTTCTTATTATCTTTCTACTCATCCTTCTCCTTCTTGTCCTTCTTGTCCTTCTATCTGAGTCTTCTTCTGACACTTCTTCTCCAGAACTCTGCATATAGTACGATGAATCTTGTACTATTTATTCTTTTTTTCTATTCTTCTTCTCCCACTTCTTCTGTCTTCTTCTCCTCCTCCTCCTCTTTCCTCTCCTTCTTTTCCTCTTATTTTTATTTATTTTCGTCTTCGTTCTTCTTCTCCTCCTTTGTTTGCATCTTCTTCCTCACCATCATTTCCTCCTCCTACTCCTTCTCCTCATTCTCCTCCACCTCCTTCTTCTTCTCCTCTTTTTTCTTCTTCTTTTTCTTCTTCTATTTCTTCTTCTTTTTCTTCTTCTTCTTTCTCTTCTTCTTCTTCTTCTCCTCCTCCTTTGTTTGCATCTTATTCCTTACCATCATTTCCTCCTCCTACTCCTTCTCCTCTTTCTCCTCCACCTCCTTCTTCTTCTCCTCTTTTTTCTTCTTCTTTTTCTTCTTCTATTTCTTCTTCTTCTTCTTCTATTTTTTCTTCTTCTTCTTAATCTTCTTCTTCTTCTTTTTCTCCACCTCTTCCTCCTCCGCCTCCTTCTTTCTCTTCTTCTTCTTCTTCTTCTTCTTTCTTATCCCACATCATAGTATTGCAGGCGGAGGTTGCAGAGGTGGTACAAGTCCCAATCTCTCAGACTGGTTGTACGACTTTTCTATATCTCTTGGTATGCCTCATCTGCCCAGTGCTTGTTGCAAGTTAAACGACCTGGAACACTTGACCTCTTACAGAATCTCCCCCGGTTCCCCTCACCAAGGCATACTTCTTCTTCTTCTTCCTCTGGTTCTTCTTTTTCTTCATTGTGATAGCACTACACTCGAAAAATTACAGCTACATCGCCTAGAACATAGATGACTGGCGGGCCAGACTCTGTACAGACTATTTACAGAGTGTATCGTGAAATCATACTGTAATACTGCAGTATGAATCATACTGACATAGCGTATTCTACACTTGTAAAATAGCGTATTCTACACTTGTATTCTGTACTTGCTAAAATAAATGAGAGATATTTTTCACGAAAATATCAGTTTCATTAGTGATTTCACTATGATTGGTCCTATGAGTTCTACAAAACAGAACTATCCAAATTGATCTCATATTGATAATTTAGTATTGATCTTATTAGTGATGTGATGATGATATTTATTTATTTATTCATTGATGTAACTAACAATCAATGTGATTACAACAGGCTATTGCCCAAAACTTTTTTTCACAAAATTTCAGAGTAGAATCAAAATTTTAGGTTACGTCTCTTTCACTAGAAATTTAACCTCGGAGCATAATAGTTCACAAGTTTCTTACAGAAGAAAAAGTATTAATTTCCGATTTCATTCTAAACAATGCACTATCACAGTCCAAAAAAAGTTGATATAATTTTGAGATTTTTGAGCCAGAAATGTACACTAGTTACATAGTGTTACAATATGTCTGTGAAATATCAAACCAAATATTTTGGAAAACATGTTTTGAAGCATGTTCATCTGTCCCTGGAATAATAATGGTTTAGGGAAAACAATTTCTGGAATTGCTAAAAGAATTGAAACACTTGAAAGGCAAATTTTAACCAACATTTTTCATATTGTGGTAGATATCCTACTGATGTTGCTTCAATCATTTCATACAATTAAGAGACGACGAGATAATATAGTTCCTACAGCAATGTTATTTTAAATCTCAATTAAACTTTACTCCATACAACATGAACAAGCGGAGTGGAGGAACAGTATTGTTCATCGATATTCAGATTGATTAATATTCATATTTTTCGAACTCGCGGCCAAAATTCAGGAAAAATGACACCACATTTCTGAGAATCGGATTATAATTAACATTGATATGACGAGAAAATGGTGATCTTTGGTTAAAGTCAAACTTTTTTCTTACAATAATTTGTAAGGGAAATGGCCAACAAATAAAGGATATATAGCCTGTTCCAGTTGCTTCTAAGATTTGATATTAAAAAATGTGAAATTATAAACAGAATTTATTAATTTCGAATTCCTTTAATTGCTATTACTTTATACTGAAGACTTCCGCAATGGCGGATATTGACAACAGCATTGAACAGCTGATGGGAATCGATGAATGCTACTGTACAAAAATATCAGTCACTACCGGGAATCGAACCACGGACCTCTCAATTGCCGGTTGAGCGCCCTTTACCACTAGACCATGGAGACCTTTCTGTACAGAATTAATCGATTCCCATCAGCTGTTCAATGCTGTTGTCAATATCCGCCATTGCGGAAGTCTTCAGTATAAAGTAATAGCAATTAAAGGAATTCGAAATTAATAAATTCTGTTTATGTATATTTGTCAGTTTATTCAATTGTCAGTCACTTCAAACTAACTTATGTGAAATTATATTCCTATAACAAGGTAAATTTTTTATAGAGAAAATAGTTTTAATAAAATGAATTATCGTGTACCCTACTACGGACGCCGTAATTAGAATAGGTTCTTTCAACAATTTTCAACTGTCTTGATAGTTTCATTTTGAGTTTCATTTATGTTGGTAAGTAGGCCACAGAAAGTCTCATTTGGTTTATTTGTAGAAGTAAATTGATCAAGAGATACAAAGTAATTCCTGACTTTTGATGGAATGAAAGTTCCATTATAGATTCAATTACTTATTTGTAAGTTATATTCTATATCATTCATGACGATATACTTGATACAAGTACAAGTCACAAGTACTCAGAACATAGGCTAGTGGAAATCATGACTTATTGGCATTCGGGACACGGTGGTAATCGTCACATTGTAAATATAAAATATATTATAATATTGTTATTTAAATTTTTTAGTACGGTAGTAGGTGGTGTATCATTCATTGGTAACTTGAAAACAAATTATTTATTTACTTATTCAATAAATTTAATCTTATTATGGTATATCTATGACAAAATTGGTCTATTCTCTGTGTAGATTTCTTCAGGCACTTAATAATTAGCCTTTGAATAAGTTGAATACGTTAAATACTTCAATACAATCATTATTCAGTGTTCTTTCTGCTGATATAACCTGATTTTTAGTCTTATTGATGTATTTTGTATCTGAACCAAAATCTCCGTTGATTCTACTGAATTCTCAAGAATCTTCAGTTTGTTGTCATTCCTTCCATGCTATTTAAATTTCAAATAACTCTTATCCTCAGCTTTGTTCGTCCTCATTAATCCACATGCAAGATTTAGTTACCCACGCACAGGTTCCAGACCTACATGGGCTTCATTCTATTAAATAGATTTTTAAAAAAAGTTGAAACTGGTAAGGTAGTTTCAGTGAAAAATTTCAAGTCAATTGATATCGGTGCTTAATTTTTCACTAAATTGCAAAAACTGCACAACATTCTGAGCTTTAAAAAACCCAAAATGCTTTGAAGGACAAATTTTAAATTATTTCAATAGTTTTGAAAGGGTGTGGCAAAAGTTATTGAAGCAGTGAATTAGGTGGATGGATATTCGAAAACGTTTTTTCTTGTGACGCATTGTTATTTGACGGTTCATATTGGATTTCTCAAGATAATCTTAGCTATCTATTTATTTCACCACATGAGTTGAAGAGAGTATTCATTTATTTGCGATTCTACCAAGTGAAGTACTGCTTCTACTCCGCGATTTAAGATGTTCTGTGAGAGGTACACTTTCTGGTCCATAGATGGCGCTAGCTGTAGTATTCTCTTCACACGTAGGTGATGAAAGAAATCTGTGATGTCCTCCATGACGAAAAAATGAGAAATCTTACATTTCATTTTGATTATTGAAAGTTGATTATTATTATCAATGAACTAGACAGGGTCAGCTTGAATGTAAAATTGTGATGAATGACTTCTAATAAAATACTCGGCTTTTTATATTATCATAAAAGCTATATTAATTATTAATTATGATGTTGAAGATCCATCTTGTTTCCACTAATATGTAATATAAACTTAATAAAACAACTTTTTAATGGAAATTAACTCACGTTATGGCGTGACGGCCGTTTCGCTCTGTTGTCTAGAGCATCGTCAGACGACCCACAGTACACTCAAAGTGTGTGTACTGTGGGTCGTCTGACGATGCTCTAGACAACAGAGCGAAACGGCCGTCACGCCATAACGTGAGTTAATTTCCATTAAAAAGTTGTTTTATTAAGCTTATATTATAAATTATTCATTTTGAATGAAGTAAATAATATTGTCAACTTTTGGACACAACTTATTCACAAATTTTATCACAAATCAAAGTACAACACTGAAATCATTAAAATCATCACAGGACAATGATATACTTTTTCCAACGCAGTTCTTACTGTGGCACGATTTGACTGAGTCGACAAAAGAAGATCCCTCTAAATTCTAAACACATGCATGTCGTTGACAAGAGGTTTCACAGCATTCGCATGTACCTGAATATTATGAAATAAACTTTCAAGCTTCAAACATTACTCCAAAGTAGAAAAGTAGACATAAAATTTATCCAGTTTCAGAATTATATGCTTAATCGCTTTACAAAAACGAGAACGCTGTTTACTTATTGTAAGCAAGTTATATTCTTAAAATTTTAGCGAAATATGATTCCATCAGAGATTTTCAACAGATTCTCAGAGATATCAACACAACCTGGATTATTAAGTGAAATACATTCTTCCAGTTTAAATGAGTGAAACCATAATTTGGATAGAAAATACAGTGTCATTTTTAATATTAGATTGTCTACTTTTCAATTTATTAATTATATACTAAAGTTATTGATAAATCAAGATATTTACTAGCTTTTTCATATGTACATATTATATGCTATCAAGTCTATAAGACTAATAGGCAACTTCGTCTGACCCACATTACGAAAATTCAATGTAGTTTAAAGAAATGCTCCTGAGGGTTTCTTTGCAAACATCCAATTATACATGTGCACTTATGGATGGACTACTTAGCTGGGTTTCACGCATATATTTTTTGCTCTGGTTTTCCACTAAACAATTGATTTGCTCATTAACTTGAAATTATTACTTTTTTCGAGGATGAAGCCCACATAGGTCTGAGACCTATGCGTGGGAAATTAGTTGGATGATGGTGATTGATGAGCTGGACCTTCAGTTTTAGGTGGGTTCCGAACCACCAAACCATACTTACAATGAATAGACTTCTAAACTAGTTGATAATTACTCAGTCCTTTGTTTGGTAGCCTAGTTGTCTAAAACAGAAAGCTCAACATTGAAAAACTAAAGAAAAAAACGAAGAATTGAAAACTGAAAAACTGGTTTCATTTCATTTTTGTCTAGTTTTCAGTGCCAAAAACGGAAAGAAAACTTACTTTCAGTATTCAGGGCATGACTACATGAAAAGTGAAATTTCAGTTTTCGTTCCGTTTCCAAATTAAAATGTTGGCTTCATTTAATTTTTCGTCCAGTTTTCAGCGCCGAAAACGGAAAGAATACTGAAATTCAGTATTCAGGACATAAATACATGAAAAGTGAACTTTCAGTTTTCGTTCCGTTTTCAACTGCTAGGAAAACGTATCATGAAAGCATAATCTGTCCATTCACTTCTTTAATCACATAGGCTTAGCACTAGAACTTGGATTTGCTTGAATGAAGTCTGAAGTTCTTTGCTGTGTTTGAAAACTGCAGTAATCAACCGAGATGCATTAAACAGGATGCATTTTATTGCATGAGATAGCATATTTTGAATAAGTGCATCATCTTTTCTCTCCTAATTTGTACTGCGTAAAGCTGTAAAAGGTGAGGATATAATTATCTCGTAAAAACTCACTCACTGAGATTTACTTCATATTAGACTCTTGAAAAGGATTCATGACAGAGGCCTATGAACAGAAAATTAATCGCAATTTGCTTTACTAACATGATAAGTATGCTTAAAAGTATGTTAAGTATGCTTATTATGCTTGAGAAAGTTGATTGTATTTCGAAAAAAGTGACTAGATACTTTGTACTTAGCAACCAGTTACTACAAAACTACTAACTATTGTCCAGTGAGGTATTATTATCACTGACTTGGTGGTTTGTAACCCACTTAGAACTGTAGGTCTATTGTTATAATCCTTTAATTATCAACGCACAAGTCTTGAACTCATGTGGGCATCATCAGCACGAAAAAATCGTACAAATTAATAGATCCTTGAGATAAGAATTATCGAGAATCGACTTAAATGGAAACAAACATTACTTATTGCTGTCTCAGTTATTAATTCATTAAATTCACTGTATTTATAGTAGCTATAAATTACAGTTATTATTCACTGACCAAAGCTGTTTTCTAATGGATATCATTAAACTACGACCTAGAATTCTTGGCGTTATATTCTCAATGTCATTTAACCTACATGGAAGATAGACAAACATTAATTTTGAACCCAACTCACTCAGAAGAGGCAATAAAATATTATTATTATTCTTTGGTCGCCTCACTGCAAATTATAACGAGGATGAACTGAATCCAATATCAACTATTGAAGCAACCATTCCAGTATTTCCAGTAACTGAATTAATATTAACCACAGATTGTTAGTCTGCTACTTGAATAGAGAATTAATTATTTCAACCATGGCTATCTCTACAAAGGACATCCTGTTCCATCAATAAACAGGTTGGAGTTCGTCTTCAATCAATTCAGTGATAATAGAGAGTGAAAGAAGGGCAAAAGTGGAGACAAAGAAGAAAATGAGGAAAGGAGATGAAGAATTAAAGGGTGAATAGGGAGGAATGAAAAGAGGAGTCAAGATAATAATGTGTAAAATAGTGCAGATGCATGAGTGACAAAGAAGAAATGGGGGTTCTAAGGCGAATAAGATGAAGAGGAGAAAATATTAGAGTGGAGAATAAGAAGAAGAAGAAGAAGAAGAAGGAGAAGGAGAAGAAGAAGGAGAAAAAGGAGAAGAGGAAGGAGGAAGTGAAGGAGAAGAGAAGGAGGAGGTGAAGGAGAAAGAGAATAAGAAGGGGAAGAAGGAGTAGAAGGAGAAAAAGAAGGAGAAAAAGGAGAAGTGGAAGGAGGAGGTGAAGGAGTAGGAGAAGAAAAAAGAGGAAAAAAGGAGAAGAAAAAGGAAAATAAAATGGAGAAGAAGGAGAAGGAGGAGGTGAAGGAGAAGAAGAAGGAGAACAAGAAGAAGAAGAAGAAGGGAAAGGAGAAGAAGAAGAAGGAGAAGAAGAAGGAGAAGGAGAAGGAGACGGAGAAGGAGAAGGAGAAGAAGAAGGAGGATGTGAAGGAGAAGAAAAGGCTGAAGGAGAAGAAGGAGAAGGAAAAGGTGAAGAAGAAGGGGAAGAAGAAGGAGACGAAGAACTAGAAGAAGAATGAGAAGAAAAGGGAGATGGAGAAGAAAAGGGAGATGAAGAAGAGGAAGGAGAAGGAGAAGAAGAAGGACAAGGAGAAGGAGAATGAGACGGTGAGGGAGAAAAAGAAGGAGAAAGAATAGGAGAAAAAGAAGGAGAAAGAGAAGATGAAGAAAAAGAAGTAAAAGAAGAAGGAGAAAAAGGAGATGGTGAAGAAGAAGAAGGAGGAGGAGGAGGAGGAGGAGGAGAAGAAGGAGACGGAGACGGAGAAGGAGAAAAGTAGAAGGAGAAAGAGAATAAGAAGGCATTTCAATGTTTTAATGATTATTATTACATTTAGCACGGAGTCTGAACCTTTAAAACAGATAAGAGGATGAAAAGGTGGAGAGGGTGAGAATAGGAAAAGTAGAGAAATAGAGGAGCCAGCGAAAAAGTAGAAGAAGGAGGAGGAAGAAGAGATTGAATAAGAAAATGAATAGAGATGAAAAGATAGAAAGAATAATAAATCTAGCCTGTAGCAGAATGCGGACGAAAAACACAAAAAAACAGATAAAGCAAGGTTTAAAGGAAGATACGATAGAGTAAGTAAAATTAGAAATAGAATGATGTATCAAAGAATGAAATTAATTTAAAAGACGAAGGAAAATGGTTGAAGGAACGATTATAATGGAAAAAAATAAGGAGGTTCAATAAAAGTAGAATGTGGAAGAAGGTGTTGAGGAAGAGAGAGAATGGAAGTTTTCAATGAAGTGAATACAAAAAAAGATAACAAGAAAAATGAATGGAATGCGATAATAGTGGGGAAGTGATAGCCGAGTGCCGTAACAGGTATCAGGTCCAATTAGAGATAAGCTACGAAACTCCTGGGCGCTTTTCGTAAGGGTGGCCAATAAAAAAAACTCTGTTCTCTGCTGTAGAATCACTTCCCGGTGGTTCGGAACCCACCTAAAACTGAAAATCCAACTCATCGATCACAATCTTCTAACTCATTACCCGCGAACAGGTCTCAGTCCTATGTGGGCTTCATTCTCCAAAAATGTGTCTGAGAAGAAAATGCGGAGAAGAAGATGATGGAGAGCACCAGAATAAATTGGGAGATAATGTTGTTTAGAATCAGGAAAAAAAGAAATGGAAGGTAATTGACAAGAAAAAGACTGACTTCTAGAAAGAATAAGGATAACAGTGATACTGATTAGAATACAAGAAGTTAATAAATAAATAGAACAGAATTTAAATGTGATGAGAATATGGAAATAATATGGAAACAAATTTAGAAAAAAAAAACATATTCAAGTAGGCTATAGCTGAAACAAAAACAGAAGCAGTCTCTTTTGAAAAAAGTCAAGAAGTTTGAGTTTATAGTTATCTTGTTTTTTGTTTCCTTTGAGGATCAAAGCATCAGGGGTAATGAAACCTCAAGAAAATTATAAGAAAAGCTAAGACAATCCTGAAAAGACATAAAAAACAGTTTCAAGAGTGAAAACTATTAGAATATGAGAAGATAATAAATAGATGAACAGGATCAAAATGTGGTGAGAGGATGGGAAGAATATAAAAGGAAAATGGAGCATATAGAAACATCTATTAGTGTAGCAATGGATCCTCGAAAAAATTATTGGAAGAACAAAAAAAATTCTAACGAAGTAATAAAACGAATTCACGAATGAGAAGAATTAGAATATGAGATGTTTATGAATAGGAAAACAAGATTGAACAGTGGTAAGGATGGAAAGAACATAAGAGACGAAGAGAAGAAGAAGAGCATAAATAATATATTTATTATATAAAACATCTGGAATAATGGAGCTTCAAGAAGATAATTGGAATAACGAGAAAGATCCTGGAAAGAAGTTGTTAAACGGATATAACAGATCTCAATAAACAATAAACTGTTATTATTAACCTTGCTATAACCTGAACAAGGCATTACTACTGAACCACGGCCTTCTGCAAATTATTAATTTCACTTACAATATTGCCTTTCAGTCTTTCTACTTCTAGGATGGCACTAATATTGCATAAATGATTGGTGACTCCATATAATAGTAAGTTCAATGTGATAATAACTTCATAATAAGAAAAACATAATAAACGATTCAGTTCACTGACAATGTCTTTCTTCTTCTGTGATGGCGCTTCTATTGGCATAAGTTATTGCAAATTCCATATAATAACTCCATAATAAGAAAATCATAAACGACTGGGATGTACCACTGAGAATTGTACTGGTATAGTTTATATAATGGAATGATAAAATTCCTTTCATTTAAATCAAAGGAATGCAGTAAGCTGGAAAACGAGAATAGGCTTTATCTGACAGAGAAAACGTCTTCAATTAAATGAAACGTAATAATAAAATGAATGAAAATGAAATAATAATTATTAAAAATGAAAATAAAATGATGAAATAAAAAACAGAAAATAAAATACAAATAACATTTCGAAATATTTTTATTGGATTTTCTTTTTTTTATTAATATTATTTTATTTTATATAATATTCTATATATTTTTCATTATTATTTTATTATTATTATTATTATTTATCATAATTGTGAATATTCATTCCTTTTTATTACCATTTCTTCTATTTATCTATATTATATGTATATTAATATATATTATTAAAAAAGTTTTATTAGACTATTATTATTTCATTTTTATTTTTTCCCATTAGTATCATTTAATTTTTTTATTTTATCATTATTTTATTTATTTTTTCAATTCATTGAAGTCAATAAAAGTCCAATCAAAGATGAAATGACTCGGAAAGAGATGAGCTATCAATATGATTGGAATTCATTCATATGAATGTGTGAATAATAGTGCAAAAATATACATGTGGTAATCGGAGACATGTGTTAGTACATCACAAGGTTTACACTGCTTTCACATAGTTTAAAACCATTCTTTTAGCAACCTTGCATGCTCATTTACATACACATAATGATCTCGAACCCTGTAATTTGACAACACTGTATAATAATTAAAGAATTTGTCGGGTAAAGACAAAGGAATAGTGAAGCTCCAGCTGTGGAAAATGACAACTTTCAAAATTTATTGATTATTGCAGAATAATAATATGTTGTTGTTCAATGAATCTGCTACAACTGATTTAATAACTGTTATTATTGTGCTACTGGAAGATAATTTTCATCCTTATAATAGTTTATTGTGAACTTACTGAATGAAAGAACAGAAACTTGAAGACGTTACTTTTTATGTACGTATGAGGAAAATTTATGGCAGCATGTTGAGAATTCCGTAAGTTATTTTAAGCAATACTCATCGCATGCTTAGCCTATTTTATGATCAATTATGGAACACGCAGGCATGATTGACTAATTTTATGGTCAGATATAATAAATCATCACTATTATCCATCACTTGCAGTGGACAATCTGGAAACTTCAGTCTCATCTACATTAAAACATTCTGAAATATCAGCAAACAATTGATTAATTCAGCTTTGCGTTACAGCTGAAACGATTTAATTTTTGACCTGCATTAGTAATATTTCTGTACAACTGTTTAAGTTCAAAATTTCTCTCAAAAAGGACGGTCTTTATACTGATATTTCTCTGAATAGTGGACCTTACTCGCCCAACACTCTTCACTCAAAAAAGGATTATATCTTCGAAAAAATCAAAAGTTCTTTCGAATTAATTTTTCATTGATGATAGAAACTGCAATTTTTGACGATCCGTATACATCACCCCTTATATCTAATTATAAAGAGATTAAGAGCTATGCAATACTCCAATCATAAAAGGCACAAATTATCCATTAAAAAAAGTTCAAAATTCTTCCACCAGTGAAATTTAAATTTCCGCTCCCAGTTTCAAATGTATGTTTTCAACTAATTTTCCGAATGAAAGTCTCCAGACTTTTTATGTTCTACTTGATGATCATCTCAATATTTGTATTTTTAATTTTCCCCATGCTAACCTTACAATCAATATTTAGAGAGTAGTTCGGTGTCAACCTCCTTCTCATAGAGTTATCTTTTAATTCCAGTAGGAAAAAGAAGGAATAATCCACAAATTCGCTTTTTGAAAAAGACAATTTTTCCCAACCGCACCTTCAATGCTTAAATTATTAAGAATGTAGTATACCACTCCACTCAGCTCAAAATCCCCACAAAAAAATAACAATAAATTTGAGAAAATCTCAATATTGAAGATTTTGAACCCCCCGGCACCCAAATCAAACACTTCAATAATCAGAGGTAAATTTAACCCCCCTAAAAAAACATTTCATAACAATCGGTCAAGTCGTGTAATCGTGTAACATAGTCTACATACATAAAGACCAAATACCAATCTGTTGAGTCGGTACTGAGACCTCGCAACGTTCGGTCAATTAATGAATCACAGCGTTACGCACGTTATAATTAAACAGAAATATTAGAAAACTTTCCGTAGTTCAATGTCAAGGCACAGAGCCGAACGGTCAGTCAACTCGTACAAGTAACGGCATCGATCTCTGGGACTGGGTCACTGTCACAAGCTACGTCAAAATGTCGCATTCTCATTGACATTTGCTGTAAAGTACAAGTAGAGTTACATAGTAGCTTATATGTATCCATCTCACCGATTATTGGGGTAATCTTCAGACCTCAACAATATATAGGCCTATATCATGTTTTGTAAATATTGTTACGGGTTCTAATAGCTAAAATAAGGCTGGCAACACTTGCACTTTATTTACACAAATTAGTCTATTTACACAAATTAATTGTAAGTTCAATTAATGAAATGGAAACATATCATCAAATGACAAGCTAATACTTATTTTCAGTAATTATTTACAAGAATTGATAAATAATTAATTACAGGCTAATCAATAATAAAATAAACAAGAGTCCAATAAACTGTACAAATGAATAATTAATCAGGCTGATCAATAATTAAAGAAACAAGAGTCCAATAAACTGTACAATAATGCAGAAAGAAATTATAAAAAGAGCAACTAATCACTTACAAAACACAGTCCAATTCGTTATTTGACAGTCCCAAATAATATCACTTAACTATCTTTAAACTATTAGTAAGCTGCATAAACAGTAAACACTTGTCTCTGCACTTGACACTGTCTAAAGACTGAATAAAGCACTGTTTACTCCACTGGCACTGGATTGTCTCTTCTACGAGATCCGTAATACAATCTGTCACACAGGTTTGAAAACTGACTCACTGGTTCACGTGGGCTCCTTTATATAGCTGTTGTAGTTGTAATTCCAAGAATTGGAGCTCACCAGACACTTCGAGAATCTTCAAGAAACATGATCTCGATCGTTCCAGAATTCCAAAGAAATCACGAGAAATCTCGAGAAATCAATTGAGTGAGAGAGTTGCAGACTTGAAGAATAGGAGTGACAAAGACATCTAAGGAGAGAGAATAAGAAGATCGGATGAAGATGTCGAAGTCATGTCCAACCATGAAAACAATAGAATGATTTAAATAGAACAAGTGCGTGACTAACTGCTTGTTTGCTCTTGTAACAATATTTTCACTAAGACGACATGCAGAACTATTATCGACAAATAAATAGTTATAATTAATGAGTTAATAATGAGAATTATTAATAAATAAATGAATAGGCTCTTATTGATAAATAAATAGGTGAAAATATATTTTATGCTACTCACAGTTCGTCATGTTTCAACAATATGATATATTTTGGGCTATAGAACAGATAACACAAAACGCGGAATGAATGATTACTTCCCTCAATCAAATAATGAATTTATATTAGTATGCCAAGCTGATATGCTACCAAGTATAGGCAATAAGGCGTACCAGACATGACTGATCAGGGAGAACTTAACATATTCAATTTGAAATGAATACTATAGTAGGAAGAACATAGCGTATCTGTTTTTAAAATAAGAAGCATTGTAGTTAATTTTAGACATTTTATCAAGTTTTTGTTTGAAGCTCACATCATAGGGTTAGGATAATAAAGCTCAGAATACGTAAAAAAGGTCTTATAGAATGAAAAAAGTCTACCCATTTATTTATTAAGCAGGAAACAATAGGATTATGAGCGCAAAACTGTTTCCTTCACAGTTTTCAAGTACAAACAAAAAGTAAAACAGACATAAGTAAAAACTAAAATCTAAGTTACATAAATATATCTCCGTCACAAACTAAAATTTGAATTAGAACAATCTTGATTACATGTTTAAATACGTAGTGAACTCATTGACCCACTTCAATATCAATGAAAAAGAAATCAATATCGGAAAAAATAAATGCAAGGATTGTATGGAATAAGATGAACTTTTTTATAATAAAAATACTACTTTCTGAGGCTTTTTTTTTTTTGAGGATGAAGCCCACATAGGTCTGAGACCTGTGCGTGGGTAATGAGTTGGATGATGGTGATTGATGAGTTGGACCTACAGTTTTAGGTGGGTTCCGAACCACCGGGAAGTGATTTTCAGCAGAGAACAGTGTCTTTTTTGCTGGCCAATCTAATCGGTCACCGTTACAAACAGGACCTACGAGAACGCAGCTTATCTATCTGATTGAACAGATACCTGCTACGGCTCGCGGCTATCACTTCCCTAAAGCTTTAGTTGAAGAGTTGCCAGAATCACAACATATCTCTCCTAATCAATCACACAATTCCATAGCTGCTTCATGAAGTGTGCTCTCAACACGTCAAAGGAAACATGAGATCAAGGCATTCAGGGAGGACAATAATCAAATATATTTTATACTAATTCAGATAATATTTATATTATTATTATTATTATTATTATTATTATTATTTATAAATTATTATTATTACTATTATTATATTTCATATTTTATAATAATTCAGATAATCGCGAGCGCTGCGGGAAGCTGAACTGATTTTCGCGGTAGCATTGAAGCGTCCGTCTATGCTCTCTACACACGGAATGCATTACGAAATAACTAAAGTTCAATAGACTGAAGGAGAGAAAGAAGAAGAATGAAAGAAGGAGTAAGAGGGGGAAAAGACGAAAAGGACAACAAGGTGAAGAAAAAAGAGGAGATAAAGAAGAAGGGAAAGTATCAGAAGAAAAAAAGAGGGGAAAAGCACGAGAAAGAGAAGGTAGAGAAGAAAACAATGGATAAGGTGGAGAAATTGAACAGAGAAGAAAAAGGAGAAGTCGAGGGAAAATTAAGAAGAGATTAAGAAAAAGAAGGAGAAGGTGAAGAAGAACGAGAAGGAGAAGAAGGCGAAAAAGGTGGAAGAGAAGATAAAATGAGAGGAACAACAGTTAGATAGAGATAGAATTACTTTATGGAGGAGGAGGAGGAGGAGTTGGATGAGGAGGAGTTGGATGAGGAGGAGTTGGATGAGGAGGAGGAGGAGGAGGAGGAGGAGGAGGAGGAGGGTGAGGAGGAGGAGGGGGAGGGGGTGGAGGAGGAGGAGGAGGAGAACGGAGAAGAATAATAAGAAGAAGTAGAAAAAGATAAACAATCTCATTAAATTTTTATTCTGCCACAATTCCGTCCAGTTGCAAACTGTTGAAAAAATGATAAACTTGTTTCGAAACACACTTTTCATGCTTTGGTGAGTGATTCCGTGATCCATCTTGACGGCTGCTGGTCATCTAATTATATTAAGCTACTGACAAGCCATTAACCTGTTACCATCCTTATGTTCTATCCTTATTATCCTTCACTCTTATCCTAACTTGCATTTATATCCATTCATCCTTTTCTAACACTTAGTCCATCTTTCTAGCATAGAAGAGTTAGTTGTACAACACGACGAAGTTTTATGCAAGATTCTCGTTGTGAGTAATTCAAGGTTGCTGACAAAACTGCGGTATTCAAGTGGGTTGAGTAATATTAGATAAGTGAATATTTTGATGAAATTTTTTAGATTCAAGTAGGTAGTTGACAAATTGATGCCGATTTCAATGATGCATTGCGTGGGCTCTAGGTTGACTGAAATTTATTAGGTAGGCCTACTGAAAATGCTGTAGATTTGTAGATACTGCAGTATTTGTTGTCATTATTGCTGTGGATATCCATTTTTCGTGGACTGCAGTAGAGCTTTTCATATGCATAAACTTGCTGTGCAGAACTGACCTTTTTTGATTCGCGGCGTACGCGTCTCGAACTATGTCGTTCTTCTTCGGCGCTTGGTTGCAGACCAAGCAATTTTATTACATATGAATAATTTGTTTTCAATTGCGGTTTTTTATTAAAACTTAAATCACTCATTAGAATTTTAAAGATTGATTGATTTGCATGTGTGTATGAAGTGTATAAAGTTGCATTACATGTAAATTAATGTGAACCAAAGTAATCGTTGTAATACATGATTATAATACACGAAGCCGATGATATTAACACTTGGTTAGTCACAATAGTAGGTTATTCGAGCAACAACCTAGTTATATTGGTAGGAGATTCTATAACAAACTACCGCAATTATAAATTCTCCGGAATATTGAGATACTCGAAAAACAATTATTGATAAAATATTCAATAAAAAATCGATATCCTCTTAATTAAGACCATTGGTGGCAGGCTCTTGAAACTTTTCCTTAGAAGTGAAATGCATTTCTCTAGTCTCTAAGTGAGAAAGATCATAATTTAAAAAGAAATTCAGTGTCAGTTTTTTTTTTTTTTTTTTTTTTGAGGATGAAGCCCACATAGGTCTGAGACCTGTGCGTGGGTAATGAGTTGGATGATTGTGATTTATGAGTTGGACCTACAGTTTTAGGTGGGTTCCGAACCACCGGGAAGTGATTTTCAGCAGAGAACAGTGTCTTTTTGCTGGCCTTTTTATTGTCTTTTTATTGTATTACTCTCTGAAACTACAGAGTCAATATATTCGATTTTTTATTAGAGATCTGCTTATCTACTGATAATTCATTTAAAACTATTTCAATTAACTTCACTCCATTGAATTATAAACTATTCAGTTTTTACATCCGATAAACGTTTTATAAATGTGTCAATTATTATCAAGAATTTACGTCTCGTACAGGAGATCCCTTTACCTTTCCTTCAAACCGGTTCAGCTGATCTCTAATCGCTCATAAAAAGTCAACTAAGTAATTCATTCAGAAAATTATGGAATAAATAAATTCAATAGAACTCCTGGATTTATTGTTTCATAACGATCTGTGTCTTTAAAATTAACTTTTTATGGCCTTTGAAGATGAGTCTCCATCACTCGAAAACGTTTGGCATGAAGTGAGTGGAAATATAATTTATTCTCAATTAAAATTCACTGTAAGTCATTGAATTTTCCATGAAAAGTTTAAATAAATAGAAATAACAATATATCGCTTCATAGTTCTCGAGTTGGTTTAGAAGGTTCTGACAATTTATCAAACTGACAAATATATAAAACATAATTTTATTAATTTAGAATTCCTGAAAGTTCTATCAATTTATTATACTGAAGATTTTCGCAATGGTGGATTTTGACAACAGAATTGAATAGCTGATGGAAATTCATGAACGCTGTAACACAAAAATATCGATCATAGTAGCGTCCATCGATTTCCATCAGCTATGGCCTGAAGTGAGTAAAAATATAATTTATAATATAAACTTAAAAAAAAAAAACACTTTTAAATGGAAATTAACTCACGTTATGGCGTGACGGCCGTTTCGCTCTGTTGTCTAGAGCATCATCAGACGACCGATGATGCTCTAGACAACAGAGCGAAACGGCCGTCACGCCATAACGTGAGTTAATTTCCATTTAAAAGTGTTTTTTTTAGTTTATATTACATATTAGTGGAAACAAGATGGATCTTCAACATCACAATATAATTTATTCTCAATTAGAATTGACTGCAAGTCGTTGAATTTACCATAAAAAGTTTAAATAAATAGAAATAATATATTGCTTCATATCAATGCTGTTGTCAATGTCCGCCATTGCGGAAGTCTTTATTATAATTAATAACACTTCAGGAATTCGAAATTAATAAATTATGTTTAATAGTTCGAATTGAAAAAAAACTAAATAATCCTTCTAATCATAAAACGCCTTGTAATCTGAATCCTCTCCAGATTGTCGTGAACTCTGTTAACAAGAAATCAGACAAATAATGAAAATGAGAAGAGAGGGAGCAAGAGAGAGTGAGAGAGAAAGAGAGTGAGGAATAATGGAAATGGAGGAAGAGAAGAAAAAGAATAAGAAGAACGTGAAATGTCAATAGGTTACCAGGGCTAAGAGCCTTGGCTTCGGGAACAAAGAGCTTTGCTACCTATATAAATATAACTGTAGTATTATATCCAAGAATATAGTGTAGGTGCAAACTATATCCAAGCTACTACATCCAGTTATATAGTACTGGTGAATGGGAAGCATATTCTTGTTTCAGTTATTGAGTGCTATTGTGTCAATTCTGCCTAGCTGTAAATCAAAAACTACTTTGTGGAGAGCAATAAAGCTCTCTAATCACCAAAATTTAGATATTCTACGAATTTAAATTGAAATTATTTCAACTAGTATCTAGTATCGTTAGTTCAGATAAGATAAACATTATTTAAATATATTAGATACAACCAAGAGTTTAAATTAGCTGTACTGTACCATATTTTGAAAATATTAGAGATATGAACTTTGGGACAAAATTGAGTTTTCTTGTTGCAAGTTTGCTGATTGGAGAGACCTCAGATTCATACTCATAATCGTATTATCATACAGTATAAATCATCATCTTGTTATAAGGACGCAATTGGAAAATGAATGGACTTTTTCAGTGAATTTAACGACTTTCAGTCAATTTTTAATTGAGAATAAGTAATATTTTATTCACTCTCTAGCCGGAACGTTTCCGAGTAATGAAAACTCATCTTCAAGGCTTTGAAGATGAGGTTCCATAACTCGAAAACGTTCGGCCTAGAGAGTGAATAAAATATTACCTATACTCAATTAAAAATTAACTGCAAGTCGTTAAATTCACAAAAAAGTTAAAATTAATAACGCATTTCGTCATGGAACATAAAATCCAGAAATAAATGGACTGATCAATTATACACTAAACCGATCAAAACTTGATACAATAAGACTTTTGAATAGAATAATTTTCTACAAGTTTCATTGAATATGTATGTGAGAAATTTTATTCAACAAAAGTTGGAGACTTTTTTCTCGATTCTCTTGAAAAAACTGGTTTTGAGCTTGAGAAGTACAATAAAATAAACTAAAGTGTGAAAAATTTGAAGTGGGAAATCGAATGGAATGGCAACATAATTAAATTTTGGTTCCTTGATGAGAAGCTTGGATGCGCATATCTCGACAATTTGAAATCATTGTTGAGAGTTTGAATAGATTTCTGAAAATATTGACATGGAACTTGTCCATTTATAATTGGTGTAGAGAGTCTGGTGTAGAGAGTGTAGTGTAGAGTCTGGTGTATAATTGGTGTAGATTGGTGAAAGAGAGTCCAGCTTTATTCAGGTCATTGAATTTCCTACTTATCAGAGTATTTTTGACTATTATAGAAATCCGTGATCACTAGAAATTTTGTACAGATGTTAGTATGAAACATCATCATTATAATAAAATATAATATCCAATAAATAAATAAATAGATGAAGTTATGATCATATCATGGAGCCTATGAGTATGTGATTAGTTAAGTAGCCTACAGACTGGTTGTTAACATGTTAATAGAGTATTCACAAGTCCAACCTGGACAAAGTATTATTATCCTGGTTTATTGTGAAAAATGTACAGACCAAACTCAGCAATACCAAGACCATCATCTATGAGTGAAATTTGGTCATGCGGTGAGCGTGGTGTTCAAGTGGTCGTGATGTTCAGTCACGACCGCTCAAGACTGCGCTTGGATGGGTGACCGTGCTTCTATGACTTGATGTTACAAGCTTTATTATCACTTACCCGGTGGTTCGGAACCCACCTAAAATAGTACGTCCACCATGTTCCCCGTAACATGGCACAAACGGCGAGGTGGAACTACCCGTAAGGGTCTCCCCACCATTAAAAGCCATACGCTTATTATTATTATTATTATTATGAGTGAAATAATGCTAGCAGCCAAATCTGATGCACGCTGTGCTTTCCTGAACCCTGGTCGTTCTTTTTAGTGGATATTGGAAGCACGTCTTCACCATGAAACTATACTCATAGCTAGAAAACTATACATCATATTTATCTACAACGGTACTATATACATTGCATATCATATTCATAGCTATATGTATTGATCTACAGATATATAGAATCATGCAGTTTCTGTGCTCCACCAACAGCTCATAACGCAGCCAATTGCAGCATTATTCTTCCTGGAATCGTTTTTACGTGGAATTGCATTGCCATAAAATCTCATCTCTCATCCAGTTTATTGAGAAATACTTGTATAAGTATAAGAGTCATTAAACTCCTCTAGAAACTGAGGGAGAATCTATAGAATAGAAGAGGGTCCCATTCATTCATACTGTTCACGAAATTGTGTATATTTTTTTTAATGTTGTTATGGGTTCTAATAGCTAAATAAGGCTGGCAACACTAAAGTTCACACTTGCACTTCATTTACACAAATTAGTCTATTTACACAAATTAATTGAAGTTCAATTTCTTAAATAAAAACAGATCATCAAATGACAAGCTAATACTTATTTTCAGTAATTATTTACAAGAATTAATGAATAAGTAATTACAGGCTGATCAATAATAAAAGAAACAAGAATCCAATAAACTGTACAATAATGCAGAAAGAAATTATAAAAAGAGCAACTAATCACTTACAAAAACACAGTCCTATTCGTTATTTGACAGTCCCAAATAATATCACTTAACACAACGTCTTTAAACTATTAGTAAGCTGCATAAACAGTAAACACTTGTCTCTGCACTTGACACTGTCTAAAGACTGAATAAAGCACTGTTTACTCCACTGGCACTGGATTGTCTCTTCTATGATATCTGTAATACAATCTGTCACACAGGTTTGCAGAACATAACTGTCACGCAAGCTTTTGTAAAACTGACTGTCTGGTTCATGTGGACTCCTTTATATAGCAGTTGTAGTTGCATAATTCCAAGAATTGAAATCACTAGATGCATCGAGAATCTTCAAGAAGAATGTAGAATTGACGAGAAGATCAATTGAGTGAGAGAGTTGCAGACTTGGAGAATAAGAGTGACAAAGACATCTAACGAGAGAGAATGAAAAATATCAGACTGCAGTTGTGTCTGTCCATGAAAACAATGGAGTGATATAAATAGAACAAGTGCGTGATTAACTGCTTGTTTGCTTCCATAACAATATTATAATCGTGAGATTGATTTTATATTTTTATTAATGATTTTAAATTTTCAAATGAATGAGTAGGCTTATAAGTGAGCAACAGATATAGGAGGTGAACAAACCAACATTTACAAAAATAATGCACAAATCGATTTGAAAAGCATTTCAAATTGGCATGATTAGGTAGACTATTATCAGCATTGTTAGAAAACATTGCATTATTTAATGAGCTTTATGTGATATTGAAGTACAAAATAAATTAATGATCATGATGTATATTTATTGTGTATACGGTGTTCATTTTAGATATTATCATAATTGTAAGATTGATTTTATATTTTCAATTATCAAATGAATCAGTAGGCTTATCAGTTTCCTGAAGAAATAGGAAGAGATCATACCAAAATTTATCAAAATAATGTACGAATCAATTTGAAAGGCGTTATTTCAAATTGGCATGATTAGACAGTATTGACATTATGAATAATTAGACGAAATTGTCACAACTACATTTATTGAAAAATATTGAGAAACTAGTTTCGGTTGTTATTCATTATGGATACATTCCACAATATCACCTTAGCCACTACAAAAATTATTGACATTATTAGAAAGAATTGCTTTAATTAATGATCTTTATGTGATATTGAAGTACAAAATAAATTATTGATCATGGTATATATTTCTCATACTTTTATAATAATACATAATTTTCAATGATTGTAATGTGAAATAAATTGAGTTGGTGTCATCAAGCCATATTGAAATCTAAACTGATGCACTGAGAATCTGGAGTAATATTTATATTTGGATTTCACTTTAAATTAATGAATATAAGTTACTTATATTCAATATTATAAAACTTGAAGAATTCTAAAAAAATAAATTTCAATTTTCAATAGTTCAAAGGCATTGAATTTTTACCTGAATTGAATTAGGCTAATTCAGTGGATATCATTAGAAAAATACATCATGAACTTTCAATCGTATCAATTTCAGTGAAAACCATAAAATATATATTATAATCTCTATATACGATACACTTAATTGAATAATATTGAAATAAGTTTTGTTTTTTTTACTATATCATCTTATATTAGGAGACTCATTCCTACTTTTGGTCTGACCTCTCTTTACACTTGGAAAATCATTCACAACATATTATCATTATCATAGATATTTACGATTTAAAACTGCTGTTTCAACTAGAATAACATTTTTTCAATTTTTTTTATAATTTGAACTAGTTACCAGGTCTTACAAAAAGTTTCTTTCTATAATAATTATACGTCTTTATAATAATTATAATACGTCGATAATTATTATAGAAATGTAGACTCAGCCATTATATAGACTATAATCGATATTTTCAATTATTTTATGATTAATATAGAATTTCTAAATTAGCCTACTGAACTTTACACACGACAATAACGTCACGCTTCCTTGACAATATAAGTTTCAAAAGTTAGTAAAGTTGTGTCATAGAGAAGTGAAACCCAGTTAAAATAAAGCGTGAAAGAATTCACCTACCAACACCAACTAACATTTCTTCTTATTTTGCCATGTTTTAAAATTATTCTCGTACCAGGAGTAACTGAAAAAGAACAGAAAAGGCTACCAATTAGTGAGAATATCCCAATTAGAGGAACTTCTGCTGACCTCTTACATAACAGGCCTGCATTTTTATCTCATCAAAAGTTCTAAGTTATCAAACCATAGTTTGATTCATTTCTGTGACAACTTTGTGAAATAAATTACATAACATGTTGAAAATTGGACAAATGTGTTAATCTTAAGCCTGTGTGAACTTTTATCTCTATTTATTTGTCATAACATTTTTTCAACATAATGCTCCTCATCACAGGTTCTTGAGTTGATCGTATTAAATAATATTTCAATAGATATCGTACTTACATTGAATGAATAATAATGTAAAATAAAGTATTCGAATGAAGCTTGTCAAATACCGTACTTCCAAATGATTCTTGATCTTCAACAATGGAAGTGTTTTCTATTAGGCCTACAGTACTACAGTAGACTATCATGTAAAATTTTTTTTATAAATAATTTTATTATTGATAAAAATTAAAAGTGTAGTAAACCACATTTTGGAAATACCAAACTTTGAAACTTTCAAGCCTCTTTGATTTCTCCCACTAGCAAAGAATATGAAAATCTTATTTATAACTGCAAGAAAAATTAATTCAGGAATCCAATAGACATAATTTCCAATTTTATTGTGACATTATTGATTTAATGTGAGCTAGGTGTAGCCTATAGATAATTCATAGCTATGGTCGAAACATGCATAAATCAACCGTTAACAATGGCATATTTCAATCTTGATTTATACCTATTAATATATGCTGAGCCATCATCTTGAACTTGAAACATCATAAAGGTTGCTTTAAAGGTTGAAGCGTGATATAAATGAATGAAATTGACAGATTTAAAAACAGCAATTGTTAATCAATAAACATGAAAATACAGTACTTTCGAATTATATTGCAGCAGTAAACTGTTCATTGGAATGAAGTAGATTTGATTTTCCCGGTTGAATAAAATTGTAAATTTAGCCTATATCAATATTTATATCAACGTTCTTGATTTTGAATATTTGAAGTTTATCATGAACTATTTTTAATTTATCGTTCCTTTTTATTTATTAGTTTTTATTCGTTATTATTTTTCCATTCTCATGCAGAAGAAAATGATTGACTGTTATAACTAATTCATTTTTGAATAAATACAGCTTATGCTGCTACTATCAACAGGATCAAAAAGCATATACTTTACTGTAGAGACTGTAATAATGCATTAATTTAATTATTGTATTGTAGCGAATATGAAATTGGAGAGAATAGAAAGAAAGAAGAAACAGTGGTTCTCGGTGTTATCTGCTATGTAAATGTTTACTTTTAAGCAATTAATTACTCTGCTTTTGAAACTTTTATAGTGTTTACTTGGTAATTTGTAGAATGTTCTAGTTGTTTGATTAGACATTAATGGAATCTTTTCAAATATTGTAGAAAGTGCTAGTTTATTTATTTAGAAGATGATAGAAAAATCCAGAGATATCTCAATTATGGAAAATCATATAAATAGAGGGATACTTTTGTAAATTAATTCAGTTGTCTTTGAAATTCGTCGTGATAAACAAATTGTGACAGTTCGGTATATTCTATCTATATAGTGATAACTCTTTCTCTGTGTCTATAGTGACAATTCTTTTTCCTGCTTAATTCATACCAGTGAGCTACTGAATAGTTTTTGTTGTAGTTTTTTGAATAGTTTTTTTTCGACGTTTCTTTTTGAATATTATTGGACAGTTTATTGTACAGTTATTAATTAATATTAGATCGGCCTTTTAACTTTTAGTGATTGATTTTTGAACAGTTTATTGAAAAATCATTATCAGTTGAACAATATCGTGCTATCTGTTTTTAATTGCTTATTTTTCTGTAAGACATTACTGAACAGTGAGTGTTGTGATAATTTGTGTAAATAAAGTGCGAGTGATAAATTTAAGTGTTGCCAGCGTTATTTTAGACATAGAACCCGTAACAATATATCCATACTATTATTGGAAATAATTATTAATAACCATCACTTTAATTATTGTCATAAAGATAATAATCTTTATTTTCTGGTCGATTTTGAATTCTACTATACAATACCAGCACAAGAGACTTCGTGTGCATAAAAGTTCACAAAAAATTTGCAATCTACAAGTAAAAATTATCATAAGACTGCAGAAACTACAAATGCTAGTACTAATAAAACTGGCTTGTGAATCGTAATGAATCAGGTCCTAGACAATCTTAAAAAGAGATTTTGTGAATTTTCTTTCAATTTTATTTAATTATTTATTTTGGCAAAGTAACAAGTAGTAACAATAAGTGTTGCCAGCGTTATTTTAGACATAGAACCCGTAACAGTATTTATAATGTAAAATTGCAAAATTATTTCAATGAATCAAAGCATGAATAATCCAAATTATTTTCAGTTTTGTCTTGTTTGAAAACAGATCTGGAAATTTTGTCTTTACAGTAGGCTTTATTTAATAGAGATAAAAATTTAACAGAGACCCCAAATTCGGAGGCATATTCAAGAAAGGGGCTTATGCCCGAAATAAAGATTAGTTTAGTAAAATAAACTTTTGCATACACAAATTTGTGTTGCCATTTATTCAAATAGCTTGATTTCAATCAAAATCAAAATCAATTTATTAGATTTTTTTATAAGAACAAAATACAGAAAATACAAAATATTCATTTTACATAAATGTGGAAATTACACTGCAAGGTCGGGGACCAGTGCGCAGTGTAAGAGTGTTGTTTTTTTTATTAGTTAAAAAAAATTGAAATTTTAGAAAAAATTAAGGAATTATTACAAGTTTTAAGTACAGTAACGTGTTAACTATGATGAAAAATTTTGAAATTTCGAAACAAACTTTATATAAAAAATCTGAAAAACTGGAGAAAAACGCTATTGTGAATAAATCCATTTCCTTGAACCCTTTAAAAATAATGATATCACAAAAATCTGGTGTCATTAAAATTAAATTATGAATTATTTTAGTTATCTACTAGACTCTACTAGAGCAAGGAATGCTAAACTAGTTATTATTATTATTATTATTGACTCCCCCTCACCAATCAACAGTAACTCTAATCTCTATTCGCCACTGCCAAATTAATGTGAAAACTATAATTTCTCATGAAGACCTGTTCAGATGCAGATCTATTAATTAATTTCTTGACAAGCTTCATTCATCAAATAATAAACCATTAACTTTTCAAGTGAATTAAACGACTTGCAGTCAAATTTGACTGCAAGTCGTTCAATTCATCAATCACCATCATCCAATTCATTACCCACGCACAGGTCTCAGACCTATGTGGGATTCATCCTTCAAAAAAAAAAAATCACTTGAAAAGTTAATATTAACAACGCAGTTCATCATGGAACAAGAAATCCAGGAATAAACCATTCTTAGAAATATCAGATTTATATTTTTCATTGATTACGGTAACACTATTGAAAATTCATGTTCACAAAAGTATAAAGTAAGCAAGCTATGATAGCAAATGGTATAGAGTCCATGAATCTTGGGTCCATCAATAATTTGATAATTTCTTCTCTTCTTTCTTATTATTTATAAAAAAATTGGTCTATTTAATTTTGAAATCTTTGTAATTGCTCTTTACTGTATGTCATGATTGATAGGTTCTTAATAGGTTCTCCTGTGAGCTTTTTTATGCAAATGCAAATAATAATATTAATGACGATGATAATAAAACTAGTGGTAATAATAATAATAATAAAATTATAATGGTAATAATGATTTCAGATTGAGCTTCAATGAAGACTTACACCCAATCATAAGCTCGCGTTATAAGGCACAGGAAAGTAGTAATTATCTATGTAGAAGGATACAAACCCAATATGAAACATCGATATGAGTATTTTAGAGTCCCTAGGCCCTAGGGTGTTACATTCCATTCAAAATCAATCAGTTATTTCCAATAACTTACACCCTGTACTTGGTACAATCTTTTCAGCATAAGAATCATGACTGATATGCGAGATACTTATCAATATTGACTCTACAATCTCAATGATTCAATATTAACTGTAAATCATTGATTGTATCTGATACATACACCATATGAAATCATTGAGGGATAGAGTGTAGCTTCTCACTATCACGAAATTCACCTCAGGCTAAATGTTTATGACGTCTGACTTAAAACACAATGGCCTTTCAACTCTGTTAACTTATTTTGACCTTAGCTGTCTTTTGAATGGTCAAAACTAGTTCTGAAATAATGTGAGTCAGCTACAACACTTCAATAAATTGTTCTAGTTCTGCAAATAGCCTGTGGAATTAAAATTTGAATATAAAAGATCTAGCGTCATCATGTACTGAACATTGAAAGCCAGTATGATTTTAAATGGGAGGTTCCTTCACCTTCAGAAGAAAATAGTTTATTGATTTCTGCAGCTTTTGAAATCTATGTTCCAATGCTTTGCCTGTATTTTTATCGAAGTTGGTGCATGGAAGATGTTATGCAAATGTTTTTATAGTTTTGATCTTTCTATTTTAAATGTTTCATTTATTTATTTATCTTTTTCTTATCCCTTCTAACATTTGGAATGGAAGAACAAGTGAACAGGTTTTATTATTGTGAAATGAATTAATTGGTTTGTCGAAAATGTATCGGGACACATAATATTCCTATGAACATGTAAATTGAAAATATACAATATACGATTACCAGCAAGTTGCCCAATTCAATCCGAATCTGAATTTGCAGAAAGTGTAATAACCCATATACCGCAGTTTTCAAAGAGTCTTGAAAATATAAAAAGATTTGAAAAATAAATGATGAGAAAATATTCAGTTGATAAAGCGTTTTATAGAGTACAAGAGCTCCTTCCACATCAAAATTAACAAGTCAATAAATTTATATAGTAATTATGGTAACTAGTGTATCAGATTGTATTGCTTTGACTTGTCTTATACTTCTTAACTGGAGTCTCCAAGACGTAATCTGCAAAAAAATGTGGCTATTGCATAGCATTTCAAATAACCAAATCAGGCTAAAACTTTGTTTTAATCTAAATAGTTATCTGTGATGTTTTCCATGACGAAATACTTAATGAACAATCTAATATTAAAACTGACACTGTATTTCACTTTTAAATAATGTTTTACTCACATATATTGGAGATGCTTGAGGAATGCATTTCACTTCTGAAAAGAAGCTTCGTCAGCCTGCCGCCAGGGGTCATGCTCTGTTTGGGTTAGGATGAGCGGCCATTATGTATTTGAAAATTGCGTTTGATTTGAATTGTGTTTGGTCGTTGAGTAAGTTTGTTCTATCTTGTTTATGGTGTTTGAATATTTCATATTGTTCCAGTGTATTTAGTTTGTGGCTTTTTTGGAATGTGTGTAGAATTTCCAAGTCAGTTTGGATGTTATTGTGTGAGTGCCCAGTGTTGATTAAGTGATCTGCAAATGTTGAGTCAGAGTTGGAATGTAGTGCTTTGATGTGCTCTTTATATCTTATGTTGAATGATCTGCCTGTTTGTCCTATGTAGTACTTGGGGCATGTGTTGCATTTAAGCTTATATATGCCTGGTTTGTTGAATTTGTGAATTGTGCTGTTTGTTAGGTGAGCTGGTTTTTGTTGGATCTGGTGTTTCAGGTTGTCAGACAAAGGCAATAGCACAGTCATAATCCACACTGATGATTTGAACAGAAAAGTAGATGAATTCATACAAAACAACAACATCCAACAAATTCAAAGAGACCCAACACCCAAATTCCAGAGCACAATTAAAAACATTATAAATAAAACAAAACACCTCTTTAATGAAACAGACAAACGATATATGAAGCAAATTCACCCTTCTGCACCAACTCTTCAAGCCCTACCTAAAATACACAAAGTAAGCACACCAATCATGTACCAGAATTAATATCCATAATTGACTATTACTTCTTTATTTACTAAACGTCCTGTATTTATCAGTTCTAGTGTTTTCATAACTCGCGGTTCCAATAAATAAATTAATTCTTACGTTGGCAACGGATGATTTCAATTGAGTGTTTCCTTTTTGTTGCGTTGGCGCTCCTGTCTTATAGCTAACAAAAAAAAGAGGAACCACTCGATCTTTCTATTGCATCCAGCCTTTTGTAGAAGTTACTAGACAAAATTTACGATGCAATGATTTTTATATCAAATATGGTCTAAGCACCAAATTTAATAATTCTTCAAATATGTGAGAGGAGACTCACTTTTTAATGTCATATATTTAGAGCCATATCCTTTATAACCCAGTTGGGTAAGTTTTTCAAATGTATTTCTAACCTTTCTCTTTCTTTAATCTGTGAATGACTTATTAAGACATTACTTTTTTAAAGGGTTGATATAGTTTGAATTGTTAATGATCTTCTATAAAAAATCTCACTCTTATTCCTTTCTTTGATTTTGTCTCTTGTATCAATGAAGTCTGTTATTTATAAAATTGTAATTTAACTTATTATTAATAATATTATATCTTTCTGTCTTCAGAACTCAACCTGCTATTGCATAATGAAACTTGTCATAAGAGCCCTCTGCTCAATAAATTAAATATTATATTTTGTACTAATCATATCGGTTCTCAACAGGTTTTATATTTTGGTTAAATGAAATGGAAGCAGCTTAAATAATTATTTATGGACAAATAGCAATGAAATAGCCCAGCAGTATATTAATCAAAGGACAAATAAGAATGAATCTGTCATCACTACATAATGGTAACAATTCGATATATATCTATGAATGGACTCTTCGATTACTACGTGAGTAAAGAAATTTAATAATTCATCAAAATCTTCTCCGTACATACTACGAGCCTACGTCTTAATATCTTCGAATTCAATAACTAACATTTCGTTCAACTCTACTGTTCGACTGCCTTCATCAATCCATGAATTTGTACTATTTTCTGACTTTTTTTCTGTTTTCCATTTCATATTTTATAAATTTGTTAATCTCAGATTATATTATTTTTTGGCTCTAATTTTCGAATTTTCTGAGTGTTCCTATAGTACCGATGTTTCATTGATCTACCTTCCTCTGAGGGTTCACACCTTCCAAATAGTTAACAACTAGTGTTTAAATACATTAGGGGTTACAATTGGTAGCAGAATAGCGTGGTTTTATTTGGAATTAGATCTTTAAAATTAATAATCGGTGCTGTAGGAATTCTTTGAAATATGTAAGTATTCAATTTTGGGCTAATTGTACCCATTAGCCTAACCTAACTGTACTTTGCTGAGGTATTGCAAAGGCTAGCTTTGTATTGTAGCCTGCTTAACTCAATTTACTTTCATGAAATTTATTTCTTGATTTTAGAGTTATTGTTGTAATTTAATTTTATTTTGTCAATATGGACTTGATTACGCAAATCGTATATCAGGATATTGACTTGAAAAAGTTTGTCGCTCACAGGATTAATCCAGACCACTTATCTAAAGATAATCTTGTTTTTGAGTTATTATCTCTCGGTGAAGTTATTGATGACCTTGATGTAAATGCCTTACGTACAAAGTACCGTTCTGTGATAAATAATCACAGTAATAATGAAGTTCAAATGATTGTTGATATTTCAACTTATTCAAAATCGGCTGATGCAATTAATGAAGGACTACCCTCCCTATCCAAATCTATTGTTGAATTCAAAGAAATTCCATGTGAAGAAAGGGATAAGATCAGGAAAACTTTAAATAAAATTGAATCTAGATTTATTCACTTACATAACCGAATTCGTATGATGATTCCTTTTTTGGTTACAAGAACCCAAGTAGATAATTATTTGGATGATTTATCGATCATGGCCAATAAAATGTTGGAGCATTACCATAATATTTTGTTGCTTCATACTGTAATTTCTAGCAGACCTTGTTCTCCAAACCCTGAAGTACAACCTAGTACTAATCTCTTGCAATTACCTAATTTTTCTCTCCAACAATCAGTCAATAATCAAACTGGAGCATGTAGTAATGTTGCCTTAGGTGCTATTTCTAAATCATTTGATTTTAATTCTAATAAAAAGGTGTTGGACACTAGAGTTCATGACAGAAATTCTGCTTATACTCAAGCTTCTGTTGTTAATAGTAGCCAACCTAACTATAACAATATGAATGCTGGAGCCCATGTGATTCCCAACCCGCCTGTAGCAACTGAGAGTTTTTACAATAAACTAAGAAATCCTCTCGAATCCATACTAAGTGATATTCAGATATGTGATGGACTTGATATCGCAAAGTTACTGGAATTTTTGCATGCAGCTATTAGAATTAGGAAATTGACACCTATCTCTGATCACAACTTATTACAGATACTTTCACCATATACTTCCGGACCATTGGCCGATAATATTTCATTGTCATTGAGTATGAATTCAAACTTTGAGGAATTTCACAAGAATATTTTGCGAAATTTTATTCCTGAACGCTTACTTGTAAGTATCAAAGCTGACAAATACTATCGCTTGCAATCACCGCATGAGCCTTTATCATCTTTTGTGACCAGTATTAAGAATGCTTCTGAATTACTCCTATTAAAGGAAAGTGAGGGCGAAATTGTAAACACAATACTCAGTGGAATTAACCCAGATGAGAGATCTAGACTTTCCCTTATGCAAAGACCAACAACATTTCAGGATTTAAATAATCTTTGCATCCACTCACAGAATATTGCTTTCACAGACTTTGAAAGGAATCGTATATTTAATTCAGTGCATGATAGGCATACCGATAAAGTTAGTAATTCTGCTCTCAGCGATAATAATAATAGTGGAATTAATAGGACTCGTAATCATGGTAAGTCTAATGTTACTTGTCATGCATGCGGAAAGCGAGGTCATTATGCAAATCAGTGTTACTCAAAAAACGAGAAGCGCCCAATTCAAAAGGACAAGTCTTGACATTGAATAAAATAATAAAAAGGAAAAATTTGAAACAAAGATTAGTCTCAGGTCATAGAAGTCAGAATAAAATAAAAAAATATAATAATAAAAATAATCGTATTGGTAGAATAAAAAGGAATCTTTGTGGAGTGATTAATTCTAATAACAATCTTCCCTTTGTTTATGTAGAATTCAATAAGAAGGAGGTAAATTATCCGGCACTTATTGATACTGGCTCCACCTATAGCTTTCTATCAAATGAGGTATTTGAGGAATTATCTCGTGATCCTAAATCTAATATCAAAGTTAATGAGATAAATGTCTCCTGTTCTACAGCTAATTCTTCGAAATTAAAAATAAAGAAATCTTGCATTTTGAAGATAAAGATAGAACATTTGTCTTGGAAATTCGAATTCCTTGTAGCCGATAAACTACCTGTTAAGGTCATACTAGGTTCTGACTTTCTCTCTCATACTCAAATGATAGTAAACTTATTTACTCAGAAATATTATTTTTGTTTTGATTACGGTCTAAAATTCTCTTTGAATTCTGATATTGGAATGAACAATGTAGGTAAGAAACTTTCTGTTAATAATGTATTAAAAAAGATTGTTCCTGGTGATAAATCGCATCTCACTAAATCCGAATTAGCTAAAGTGAACTGTATTATTGATGAATTCCCGGATGTATTGACTCCTAGAGTAGGTGGTACCGATCTTGTACAATATGATATTAAATTAACATCTAATAAGATTATTAGATCACAGCCATATCCTTTGAATCCTATAAAAACTAAGGCAATGAAAGAAATTTTACAGAAACTATTGAAGGATGATATTATTGAAACTTCCAATTCACCCTACAGTAGTCCTTGTTTCTTAGTTCCCAAAGGAGAAGATAAATGGAGATTGGTAGTCGATTATCGTCGTCTTAATTCTATTGTAGAACTCCAAGCTGGACCTATAGGTGACATACAAAGCTCCTTCCATCATTTTTCAAAGGCTAGATATTTTACCACCTTGGATCTTAATAATGCCTACGGTCAAATCCCGCTAACTGAATCATCAAAGAGACTTACTGCCTTCTCAACTCCATTTAATCTATATCAATACAAACGTATTCCTAACGGTATTTCTTCTGGTGCCCAAGTATTATCAACTTTAATGGAAAAAATATTTGGTGATATGAGATTTAAAACAGTTTTCTTCTACTTGGACGATCTCATTATTTACACTGAGTCATTTGAAACTCATCTTGAAGTGCTTCATGAGGTTTTCCAACGTTTAAGAGAGGCTAATCTCACTGTCAACCCTGACAAGGTTACCTTTTGCGTCCCAAGTATTTCTTTTCTCGGTCATATTGTTTCGCACAATTCTATTAGCATTGACCCTGATAGGACTAAGGCCATCACTGATTTTCCAGTACCTAAGAAAGTTAAAGATATACAACGTTTTATTGGAGTTTTGAATTTCTATCATAGATTTATTCCTAATCTGAGTGAGTTGGCTGCCCCACTTAATGCTCTTAGGAAGAAGGATGTAAAATTTATCTGGACCCCAGAATGTCAGAAAGCATTCGATAAGTTGAAGACTATTATAACGCAACCTCCTGTGTTAAAAATTGCCGATTTTTCCCGCCGATTCGTCCTTCAGACTGACGCCTCCTCTGTAGCTTTAGGTTGTGTATTAGGTCAATATTATGGAGATACACTCGCTCCTATTGCCTTTGCCTCACGCACCTTAACACCTTTAGAACGAAAATATTCGGCATATGAGAAAGAAGCATTAGCGGTACTTTTTGGAATCGAAAAGTTCAAATTTTTCATTGAACATACGAGATTCACTCTGCATACTGATAACGCTGCTTTACAGTGGGTACTAAAAAATCCTAAACCTCTTGGTCGTATTGGACGCTGGATCCTTAGAATAAATTCATTTTCCTTTGATGTAGAACATATTCCTGGTACTCAAAATATTATTGCTGATGCCCTAAGCAGAATGTTTGAAGATAACAATTATGAAGAGGATAAAAATGATGTTCCTTCATGTAATATCACACTCTGTGATTTTCCCTTATGTTTTGAAGACATATTACAATATCAGAAACAGGATGAATTTATTTCTGATATTGTTAATAAGAAATCCCGTGGTGAGGATATCTTTCCTTATTCAATTTCTAAGGGAATGTTACTCTATAATTGTCGCCATGACAATCAAACTAAGGTTGTTATCCCTCACATTCTAAAACCTATGATATTCAAATACTATCATGAAACTATCTTTGGAGCACACGCAGGATATTTGAAAACATTAAATAAAATAAAGGAAAAATTTTTCTGGAAAGGAATATCTAAAGATATTAGTTTATTCATTAAGAATTGCAAAATTTGTTCTATGAGCAAGCCTGCACAAAAAACCAATTTTGGATACCTTGCCTCTTCTGTAGCAACCCAACCTATGGAGAAATTATTTATTGATTTTGTTGGTGTTCTCCCTCGCACTGTAAGTGGTAACACCATGATATTTTCTTGTGTAGATGCATTCAGTAAATATTGTTGGTTGATACCGATCAGGAAAGCAACTTCTATAATTTTATGCAAGGAGCTTGAGAAAATATTTGTGAATTTTGGGTTTCCAAAAACCATAGTCTCAGATAACGGTCCTCAATTTAAGTCACACTTGTTCAAGAACTTCTGTTTCCAGAAAGGTATAGCTCATGTTACGACTACCGAATATTATCCTAAACCTAACCAAGTTGAAAGGATTCACCGCAACTTGAAGTCTTGTCTTATCGCATTCAATTCTGATAAGCAGAACAGGTGGGATTTTACGTTGCAGTGGCTTCCTTTATCTTTCAATAGTGCGTTCCACGAAAGTAGTAAATATACCCCTCATGAACTAATGTTTAGGCATAAATTGAATAATCCCCTAAATAATATTTGGAAAATCGACCAGATCCTTCCTACTAAGTTTGTAGTTGACACTAATAAAATTTGGAAATCAGCCTATGAGAATTTGATGAAGTCTCATAATTCAAGTAAGAAAAGGTATGATATGTACCGTAACCCAATTCCATTCAAAACTGGAGACACAGTTTATCTTAAAACAAACCCGATAAGTAAAGCTGTAGATAAAATTACTGCAAAATTGTTGCCGAGATATTCAGGTCCATATTTAATCAAGGAATGGATTACACCTGTTAGCGTTAAACTTTTCACCATTGACGGTAAAGATTTTGTGCGCAGAGCTCATGTTAGTCAATTAAAGAGTGGTACTATTTCTAAATAGTTACTTCATCATTTTGACTTTTACTCTTGATTTGTCCTTAGTAACATATGTGGTGGACGCATCCATATGCTACTTGTATGCATTTATATGCTACTTGTAAATAGGTACTTAATGAGTTGCAACTCAGAATAATAAACTTATTACCTGGATTAGTCTCAATTTTAAATCATACTTGAATTAACTAAGTATTGATATTAAATTAATCTTAAGTCATTAGAATTACTTAGAGTTTAGCTTGATATTTTTCTTATTTTTATATCTAAGCTTATTCTTAAGTTATCTTAAATATAATTGATTTTGTATGAATATATTTGTACGTAAGTCATTAATCAATCTTGCTATACATTTTATTATTGTTATGCTTAGATTGCTTGTACTCTTCACTTACTCTGTTTCCTGTGAATTTATTGCAACAAGTTCGTTGTCTATTTTCCGAAACTTGGTCTGTTTTCTTATCTTGAGTAACTTTCTTTTTAGTCTTCTTATTTTATTTACTTGGTGCATTCCTTGTAATTATTTATGCATATTGTATTTTATTGGACTTGCGATTTGTGAAGGCACTGATATAAAAAAAAAGGAAGTGGTGTCAAGCTGTACACTTGACATCTATCCCTGAAATAGTTTCTTCTTATTCTAAATTTTTATCCCTGTGTCATTTCGCCTGGCCAGCTGAATGTACACCTTAAATTTTAATTAGTCTTAATTCTGGTACATATTTTATTGTATGTTCCAAATTAAGCCTCCCCAGGCAAGGAGTTCTGTACCAGAATTAATATCCATAATTGACTATTACTTCTTTATTTACTAAACGTCCTGTATTTATCAGTTCTAGTGTTTTCATAACTCGCGGTTCCAATAAATAAATTAATTCTTACGTTGGCAACGGATGATTTCAATTGAGTGTTTCCTTTTTGTTGCGTTGGCGCTCCTGTCTTATAGCTAACAAAAAAAAGAGGAACCACTCGATCTTTCTATTGCATCCAGCCTTTTGTAGAAGTTACTAGACAAAATTTACGATGCAATGATTTTTATATCAAATATGGTCTAAGCACCAAATTTAATAATTCTTCAAATATGTGAGAGGAGACTCACTTTTTAATGTCATATATTTAGAGCCATATCCTTTATAACCCAGTTGGGTAAGTTTTTCAAATGTATTTCTAACCTTTCTCTTTCTTTAATCTGTGAATGACTTATTAAGACATTACTTTTTTAAAGGGTTGATATAGTTTGAATTGTTAATGATCTTCTATAAAAAATCTCACTCTTATTCCTTTCTTTGATTTTGTCTCTTGTATCAATGAAGTCTGTTATTTATAAAATTGTAATTTAACTTATTATTAATAATATTATATCTTTCTGTCTTCAGAACTCAACCTGCTATTGCATAATGAAACTTGTCATAAGAGCCCTCTGCTCAATAAATTAAATATTATATTTTGTACTAATCATATCGGTTCTCAACAGGTTTTATATTTTGGTTAAATGAAATGGAAGCAGCTTAAATAATTATTTATGGACAAATAGCAATGAAATAGCCCAGCAGTATATTAATCAAAGGACAAATAAGAATGAATCTGTCATCACTACATAATGGTAACAATTCGATATATATCTATGAATGGACTCTTCGATTACTACGTGAGTAAAGAAATTTAATAATTCATCAAAATCTTCTCCGTACATACTACGAGCCTACGTCTTAATATCTTCGAATTCAATAACTAACATTTCGTTCAACTCTACTGTTCGACTGCCTTCATCAATCCATGAATTTGTACTATTTTCTGACTTTTTTTCTGTTTTCCATTTCATATTTTATAAATTTGTTAATCTCAGATTATATTATTTTTTGGCTCTAATTTTCGAATTTTCTGAGTGTTCCTATAGTACCGATGTTTCATTGATCTACCTTCCTCTGAGGGTTCACACCTTCCAAATAGTTAACAACTAGTGTTTAAATACATTAGGGGTTACAATCAGACCCATCATAAATTACAGAAAAGCACCAGGATACAAATTAGCCAAACAGATAGATACTCAACTGCGCAGACTCATCAATATCAATCATCCATCTCATATAAAGAACAGCACAGACCTCATAAACAAAATAAAAAATACACACATCCCACATAATTCCACACTAGCATCATTTGACATAAAAAACCTGTATACAAACATTCCTGTAACTGAAACCATTTCCATAATAGAGAACATACTCAAAGCACAAAACAACCCACCTGAACACACAAAAGAACTAATTGAGACATTAAAAATCATCACATCACAAAACTACTTCACCCACAATAACAAGTATTACACCCAACCAGAAGGACTACCAATGGGATCCCCAATCTCCAGCATCCTAGCAGAAATATTTTTACAGCACATAGAGAATACTAAAATACTAAAAGACACCAAACACTCAAACAAAATTATTTACTGGCACCGCTACGTTGATGACATTATTGTACTTTACAATGGAAACCAAAGACAGTGTGAACAACTCCTAACACAATTGAACAAAACCCATAAAAACTTACAATTCACAGCAGAATATGAAACAGACTACACCTTGAACTTCTTAGATCTCACTATCAAAAAACTAAATAACATGCACAAATTCAAAATCTACAGAAAACCAACTCTCACAGACACACTCATTCACAACTCATCCAACCACCCAAATCAACACAAACTTGCTGCTTTCAACTCCATGATCCATAGACTCCTTAATGTTCCACTATCACAAGCTGACCACAAAGAAGAAATCAATACAATCAAATATTTAGCACAACAAAACGGATACAACACCAATCTAGTAGACAAAATCATGAATAAAATGAAAAATAAAAATCCAAAACCTGCAAACCAAAACAGATTTGTCACACTCACATATCTCAACAAAAAATCACACAAAATAGCTTACATCTTCCAAAAATCCGGATTTAACACAGCATTCAGAACAACAAACAACCTGAAACACCAGATCCAACAAAAACCAGCTCACCTAACAAACAGCACAATTCACAAATTCAACAAACCAGGCATATATAAGCTTAAATGCAACACATGCCCCAAGTACTACATAGGACAAACAGGCAGATCATTCAACATAAGATATAAAGAGCACATCAAAGCACTACATTCCAACTCTGACTCAACATTTGCAGATCACTTAATCAACACTGGGCACTCACACAATAACATCCAAACTGACTTGGAAATTCTACACACATTCCAAAAAAGCCACAAACTAAATACACTGGAACAATATGAAATATTCAAACACCATAAACAAGATAGAACAAACTTACTCAACGACCAAACACAATTCAAATCAAACGCAATTTTCAAATACATAATGGCCGCTCATCCTAACCCAAACAGAGCATGACCCCTGGCGGCAGGCTGACGAAGCTTCTTTTCAGAAGTGAAATGCATTCCTCAAGCATCTCCAATATATGTGAGTAAAACATTATTTAAAAGTGAAATACAGTGTCAGTTTTAATATTAGATTGCTAAATAGTTAATCTTGAATTTAGTAATGGTGGAGGATGATATTCCTTTGATATTCTATCCTTTCACACATACTTTTATAGATTAGTGTAACATTTATCAGGACTGAAAGAAATAGGAGAAAACCCCCAAAAAATCTTATTCTATTAAACGAGCAAGGAATTGTATGTATGTATGTATATATGTATGTACGTATTTCCAGTCACTATCTCAAAAACGACTCTAACGATTTTGATGAAATTACGAATATAGGAGCTTTTTGGTGCAAAAATACGATTGCGCTAGGTCTCATTCCTGTAAAAACTCGCTGAAGGACACAAAAAGGAGAAATCTATCCTTAGAGGAACAGCTGATAAAAAAGAAGCAGTTTTTACTGTAGTATTCATATAACTTGGCAGCGTGTAGCAGATGGGACATCCTACATCTGAACCCAACATACTGTTGCCAAGTTATATGAAAACTACAGTAATCATATGTGAGGCCCAGTAACGGTGTTATCAACGCTGTCTGGATCTATGTAACGAGCAAGGAATTAATCTTATCTTATTCTATTAAGCGAGCAAGGAATTGTATGTATGTATGTATGTATGTACGTATTTCCAGTCACTATCTCAAAAACGACTCTAACGATTTTGATAAAATTACGAATATAGGAGCTTTTTGGTGCAAAAATACGATTGCGCTAGGTCTCATTCCTGTAAAAACTCGCTGAAGGACACAAAAAGGAGAAATCTATCCTCAAAGGAACAGCTGATAAAAGAGAAACAGTTTTTAATCATATGGTAGGCCCATTAACGGCGTTATTAACGCTGTCTGGAACGCAAAAACTTCCGCGCGTACCGTGTAGTCGTTGTCTGAGCCTTGCAGTCATGTAGGAAACATATGACTGGAAAGTCAGAGCTCAGCTTATGACGCCATTATTTCTTTGGTGAAAAAAAATCTTTTCTAATTACAATTTAACCCAACGAACCCATGAGACCAATAGAAGGGGCGTATGCACTAGCGTAGTATTATAGGAGGTGAAGCCAAGTCCGCCATACATGTAGTGGATAGAAAGACGAAATCGTGTTTTCAAGAGCAGAAAATTTCAATGCGCACTCTCCAAAAAAACTGCAGTTTAACACACTTCGGATTAAGATATAACTTTCAAACTTGGCATGAGCATAGACAATTAGTTTCTAACGATATCAGTGGCATTATAAAAGTTAATGGTTACCTCTATATATTTTAATTAGTTGTTTAAAGTTATATTTTTGACCGAGTTTCAAACCATGACATGAAAAAGTAGGTCGGCTACCAAAATCTTCATCTTTTGGGTAGAGATGTGATCAAAGCGAGAAAGTTGTACAGAAATAACGGAATGATTTTTTCATGATTTTTATTTTAATGTACGACTTATACTTTGGATGCAATGTTAGGTTTAAGTGCAATGTTGAAACGCGATCGGGATGGCGCGCTGTCGTCAGCCGGCTTGCGCATCCGGGACCACAAAGCCAATTATTCACTTATTTCTTGTGTTTGATTCAATACTTCCTTGAAGGTTTATTATTGTAATGTAATAATATTATAGTTAGATTGTTTTTAGTAAATTGTTGATTAAATTAGTCCAACTTTTAAATCTTTCCGTTATGAACGCAAATGAACAAAATCCAAATTGGAAAATGTTTAATAGAACAATGTCATTATTAAATAAAAATTCATCTTTAAAGTCATTGAATCATATAAATCAATGACTACATACATAGCCTATTGTAAAGACCGTACTTTCGCTATCCAGAATGAAATAATTTCGATATGGGCGCCAACCAAACCAACTTTTGGTTGATAAAAAAGTATTAACTTTTAAATTTCAAGTTAAAAGAAAGTGGTAATGTTAAAATAATAAAAATTGATATTAATAAAGCTATTCTTCAAGCACTCGCGAAGACACTGAGCACAAAATATATATAACCCTTGAAATAGCACTATTAAAGCAGTATTGAATTAGCTATTAATTTATTAGCACTATTAAATTATATGCAATAATTGATATTGCAGAAGGCATAACAAGAATTAATGTTACATTCAAGATAGGCCAATTGAAACGTCTAGAACATGACTCATTTATACTCAAATTTACATTAACATTTAAAATTTGAAGGCCTAATGCTTAATAAGGCAATACATATTTAACAGAGTTTTCTAAGTTGAAAGCAAGTTTCCTAACAAGTTATATTTAGATTAACCTAGGAATTAATAATAATGACATAAAACAAGATTAACCTTGGCCTATCCCTAACATGGGATAGGCTAAGCAATATACAATGAGTTCAATCAAGATCCTGAATTAAAATGATAGGTTTTACATAAAACATGATTACTGGAACAGTGTATTCAATTTGTGGACCTACATTTCAATTTAAAACTTAGAGACATTGCATTACAAGAAGATTGAGTAAATATACTAAAATAACTAAGATTTAAACATAACTGCATAATATCCTACGATCCTTAAACTATCTGAATCGGGATTCTATCTAATATTTAACAAATAAAATGGTAACACTGAAATTCAAGTAGGCTAATCAAATCATCGACTTTCAATTTCATATTCTATTATGATTTTATTGTCCAAATAGCCTACATTGGAATAAATGATCAGATAGACACAATTAGTATTTACTAATTATGATGTTTGAAATTTAGCAGTTTAAAAAATTGCAAGTTGATTCAAAGAAAACCAGCTTGATTCAACAAATTATTGCCCTAACTAATGATGCAATAGTTGATTCTCTCAATTAGTATTGAATCAAAGAGTAAGTCCCAATTAATCAAATTTGAAATTAAATTTGCATCTTGATAATAGTTTAATGTTGATAAGACTAAAATTATATGAAAACATAGTAGCCTACTTTAAAAAAAGCATAGGATGATATCTTAAAATAGTTTATTCCAATATAGGCTATTTGGACAATAAAATCAAAATAGAATAATATGAAACTGATAGTTGATGATCTGATTAGCGTACTTGGATTTCAGTGCTAACATTTATTTTATTTAAATTGTAAAAATATATATGTAAATTTAGAATAAATAGCAAAAAGTGGCTTCTCAAGCGCCCGCCACTTGGGTGAGTCATACCTGCGCCACCATCTTTGTAGTGGACGAGCGTGTAACAAGTGGCTTCACCTCAGCAACAAGAAGCCCCTTCTATTGGTCTTATGTGTTCGCTGATTTAACCATACAAAAATAACATTATTTGTAATTTTTTCATATTTTTTGGATATTTTGTATTACAGTACAATAACTCTGGGTCCAGGCAAGCTAGGAAGATCGGAAAGCCGGAAATACTATAAAACTCATGAAAATTTGGCTAATTATAATAGCTCAATTTGAAAAATGTTTTTTTCTAGATTTCAATGTCAATTATGTGGAAGAGCCTACAATATTACCTACAATTTGAGACCAACTTTGCATTTTTATTTTGAGTAGTTACCAAGTTCTTAAAAAATCGACATTTTCCAAGTACAGTAGAAAGCCTACATTACACTTCCAAGAAGAATTACAAATTAAGCTAAATGTTACAAGTATGAATTTGGGTCGTTTCAATGAACCATTAGACAAAGTGTGAGAAGCCGTTCTTGAGTGAGGGGTTACAAAGTGGTATCCCATCAACCCAACCACCACCTATCTTGAAAAATTACAGTTCTACGAGCTGGTAAACTCGAAATTCAGATTGTTACTCAAAATACATATATGTAGTGTCTAAAAGAACATTTTTACCAATTGGAATTAACATTATTGTTGATTTACTTGTGCACTAGCTTATGATGGAAAATGTAGAGATGAGGTGGGACCGCTTCACAGCATAACGCGTCGTTAATGCCCTTCCCACAGCATCATCTTCGATCTTCAAGATACACACAATTGCCCCCAAACATGTAACCCCCTCCCCCCACGAGCGGAGCTCGGTCTCCCGATATTAGAGATTAAACATAGTTGAAGAAAAACAAAAATTTACATGAGATATTTTATGAGTGGGAGAAGGTAAATGGAGTATCCGTAGATAAAGAAGATGAATTGAAAAACAAAGGTCTTAGAGAGGAGGATACAGTCAAATTAATAAACAAGAGGATAGAATAAAATGAAATTAAAGAATAAATCAGACAAAGAGATTGCATACACCAGGACAGAATAAGTGTGATGATGTCTATTGAAATATATAATATAGTAATAGATAATAATATTGTAATACATGATAATAGAGGGGTTTAGGATAGTATAGGAGGAATAAGTAGAGGTAATGACGACGTTGATGATGATGGTGATGGTGATGATGATTATTCTCTTGCCAAACCTCTGCTCAATCTATTGTTCAAATCATTTTTCAATTAGGAGTCTTAATTAATCATGATAATATGCTTCAAAAGCTGTCGATTATTACTGACCTCAAAAGACTACCATCAAATTAAAAGTGCAATTTTGACATGTATCCAATTTATCACAAGGCTTTCAATGTATGAAATATGTGTGGTCTTGCTTACTTGATACTTTTATAATATTCCAAGAAAAATAATAAAAAAATACCTGATATCTGTTGACGCAACTTTGGATGACTAAGTTGATTCTATATAGATTATAATGTAGCAGCATAACATAGTTATTGTGATGGAATTTAAAACGATATTAGCACATCACGACTTTGGGATGCTCAGTGCTAATAAAATTTTATGTCAAATGTATTATCCATCGCCATCTTGGTCTATCTGCGAGTGGACTGCAATAAGCCACGGATGACTTGCAATTTAACAGCGAATTAAAAATTCAGAGACCTCATTTTAGCTGCAGAACAACCCAATAAAGTATGGAACCCTCAATATATATTATATATTGGCAACATTCTCTTTGTGTTTTCGCATTTTGCACGCTTTGTTCCAATGGAATGCCACCTTGTTCACAGTTAGTATGTAACTTCATTTACATTATCTTGGAGCACTTGGCCTGCTTAGTTCCAGCTAAGTAGCGCTTGAAATGGGACTTATTTTGTCCGTTTAAAGTGGTAGTCTACTAGTCTTCTCATCATAAATCATAAATATGATGGATTGATGAGTCTTTGTATTCGGATGACCATTATATCATCAGCTTCAGCGCTGATGCTTCAAGCTGATAGACCTGTAAAACCTTTTTAACAAGCTTGAGTGCTAGAGACATAAAAGTGAGTGAGAAGTAGATCATGTGGACTAATAAAGCTTCTGTTTTAAAAACTATCCTTAGTATAACTTTTCATGGGAAATTTAACGACTTGCAGTTAATTATTTGTTAAGAATAAGTATAACTCACTTAATCTGTTGGCCGAGCGCTTTCAAATCTATGAGATCCATCTTCAGAGGCCTATAATTGACTGCAAGTCGTTAAATTTCCCATGAAAAGTTAATATTAACAACGCAGTTCGTCATGGAACAAGAAATCCAGGAATTCTATCCTTAGTGTTAGTATCACTAATACTTACCCACACAGCACAAGGACATCCACAGGATATCCCTTGGATATCAGCAATGGGATATCTGGATATCCCAGGGTCATGCAAATCATGTCCCACGATATCGGTAGGATATCCTCAGGAGATCCTGATGTCCCCTCCACACGACATCCTAGGGATGTCCCACATGGATATCCTGGGGACATCCCTTGGACCACTGAGGGATTATGTAGTCTGCAGCCACAGGACCTCCCATGGATGTCCCACATGGATATCCTGGGGACATCCCTCGGAATGCAATGGGATTATGATTTTTGTAGCTACAGGACCTTCCTGAATGACCTTAATAATTTTACCTCTGAACTTCCCTCAGATAATTTTTAGAGGTCTTGTTTTCTAAAGCCCCATCAGGATGTTCCTATTTGGTGAATTCTATTTTTTCTGGAATTATTTTCAAATAAACCTCATGAGGATCTATAGATAACACTATGCACCTCCATCATATATAGTGCCTATCATCCCCTGAGAGGCCTCGACACATAAAAAATTGCTGACATGGTGTCAATTTGTACATGTTGAAGCCTCTCATAGGGGATGATAGCAATTTGTGCAGGTTTGATACTTTTAGGGCAGGTTTATGGGTCATTCGGCTTTATTTTAGTCTAGGACAAAGCAATAACTCAACCAATCAGATGTTTTAAATTTAGTTTTTTTTTATTACAAAGAGCTGATAGGTTGGATTAAAATGAAGCCCTGACTCAGAAACCTGACCTGAGTGTTGTCAGTTTAGATAAGGAGTTCATGAGACAGTTTTTTTAAATTGTAAAAATAAACTAATCATAAAGAGCCAGTAATGCTTTAAATTTTGCCTGTCTACTATAACAGACAAGGTAATGTAATAGTAATAACAACATTGAGCATTATAGCAAGAGATAAATATTTGAATCTAATATTGAAATAAATTTTAAAAAATAATTTTATTAGTCTAAACAGATTATCAGTAGGTAATCAACACAATTTCACCAAAATTCATCACTCTCATCAATCATTGACATTCGCTTGTCAAGTAAGTGCATCAGGATCATAAAATCAAACAAAAAAATAGCTTTGAATTTCATAGCCTAACAAACTGTAAATTTAATAATTTAAATTTAAAGTAAAGTATTTTAGCATGTTCATGAAGACAGTGTTAATACATATCTAAATACATATACAGTGCTAAATACTTTACTTTTAAATAACTTTTTCAAGCCAAATCGAAAACAAAATTAAGTATGACTTGAAATGTTAAATGTGCTTGAAAGAGATAATAAGGTGTTTCTTTTAATTTTTTTCAATTATAAACTAGCATCATAGCTTTAAGCAGGTCAAAAAATAAAACATTCCTAGGATCACTATTCTTTTTATTCTCAAGTCTCACATTTTTCACTTATTTCTTATACTAGTTTTAACTTATTAGTTGACTTCTAGGTCTTCTTCAGCAGTGTTTCTTTTCCTGAAACAATTTTTCAAATTAACAACTCTTTTAAAACCTGCTGATATAAGTACGATTGCCAACATTCTTATAGAGCAAAATTGCAGCTGCAATGAGCTTTCAAACAACAACTTTCAAGTTTTTTAACTTGAGCTTTCAAGTTAATCAAACAACAAATATCCCCATCACAGCAAACCTAAGTAATAGGCGAATTTCCAATAAATGAATTTATTTATTTGTATTTCAATAGCATAAAATATGCTAAATGTAATAATGTAAAAAAACATAATATCAGGGTGTCCAGTGTTTTTCCTGAACAAAATTCCTGTATATTTCCTGTTTTTTCCCCACACCATATAAGAAGAAATTCCCGCTCAATGCACTTGACAACACATTATATGCTAGCCATTATAATGCCCACAATTATCGCCCATTATCTTTACCGCAATTATCGCCCATTATCTTTACCGCAATTATCGCCCATTATAATCTTTGCTTCTGTTTGGTTGATATAAGACTGCGACTATAGAACGCTTACTATTTTCGTCCAACATTTTATTTCCATTAGAAACTGTCAGCATTACAAAAGTGAATCCTTTATGATTACTGATCTAAAAGAATATGATGTATACTTAATGAATAAGATGAATTGATTGATTTATTGATTAGCATAAACAGCCATTCAAAACTGCTCCCAATTAATGCATTAATGCCCGATATCTAATTCCCACAACTGGACGACCAATATGAAACAGCTGATTAATATCCCCCACAATTACCTAATGGACAATATTGATTTGCCAATATAAAACGACTACTATTTTCGCTCTTACCTAATTTCTGCTACCAAACGGCCAATATAGATATGAAAAGACCATTAAAAATGGCCACTGTATAAGCCTTTGATCATCGTCTGATGTCAAATGCCCAATACCAATTGGCCGATAAAACGACCCCTAAAGAACGTTGCGATTATCACTGATATCTAGTTCCTGATACCGGGTGGCTGTTAAACTACTCGTTATTTTTTTAGTATTTTCAACTACTCACTCAGGCTTCAAATTGCACTAAATACTTGACAGATACTTGAAATTTCAAAAGCTCACCCGTTTGTAGTAAATCTAAATGTAAATAAAAACTTGTTGATTGTCATGAGTTTTGTTTATTTTTAAGAAACATAAATTATGCATAAGCATCACTTTTGATAGAAGAAGCATCTGAATAAAAAAATATGTGCTTACATTAAACGGTCTTTTCTCTCTTTGGCATGGCGTAGCCAATTTTTTATAACGATTATCCCTTCAGCATCTGTTGTTGAGGGATAGTGCAGCCGAACTATACCTATAACAGATAAAATATTTCATGGGTTAATTGTTTATAGAAACCTCTGTAAAACAGAAATGTCAACATGGAGATTAATGATGTTGAAGATCCATCTTGTTTCCACTAATATGTATTATAAACTAAAAAAACACTTTTAAATGGAAATTGACTCACGTTATGTGTACTGTGGGTCGTCTGATGATGCTCTAGACAAAAGAGCGAAACGGCCGTCACGCCATAACGTGAGTCTCTGTTATTCTTTGCCCAATCTTAATAAATAAGGTATCGTTGGCATTGTGATAAAATTTGCTAACTGTTTTGTCTCTTGTAAATTTTCTGTTAAGTGATCGGTTTTCGTGAAATTCGCCATCAAATATTTAAAATAGCCGCCATTTTGAAAATTGTCATCAAAATTTTTATTTTTTTATTTTTTAAAGTTGAGTCTTTATAACATAAATATTCATGCCAAATTTCAGATCAATACAACATTTCATTCTTGAGATAAAAATTCCCAAGTGAAAAAACAAAATGTCTGCTATAAGGATAACCGCTGAGTTTTGGAAACTTTAAATAACTTACAACATTTGTAGTCTCCTATCATCCAGGAACAATACCCTAAAATGTTCGACACTAATTCTGAAACACCCTGTATATATGTGTGTGTGTGTATGTACGAAATCCACAAGACAAGGATTAATACACTTACTTTCTTGGCTGCTTTAGGTTATCTTTTTGTTAACAACAGTTGTTTTTATTCAAGAATTTCTCAACTATCAATATTTTACACAAAAATAATGAGAATAGCAAACTGACCATAACAAATCAATCATTTATGATATATTGTACCTTAATATCGAAGTCGGAAACATTGATAATTAAGAAGTGGTCAGATAACAAAGTTTAGGCTAATCTAAACATTTAATAGTCATTGGATTTGACTGTAGCTTAGGCCTGCATTGTAGATTAAATTTCAAGCAAATTAATAAGGGCTAGTAAAAAATTTAAACTAACAACTGGTGTAGCCTACTGTACAATTGAGTAAGCCTAGGTAGGCACCCGAAGCTCCATTACCAATGATAAGCCTACTGTATCATGTTCCAATCGATCTTTCATTTCTAGGCCAGGCACTGTAATTTTTCATCAGCACAGATCGTAAAAGTACAGGCCTAGTAAAAAACTAACTATAAATCATCAATACACCCTCTGTATGCTTCTTTTAAATCTATCCAAGTGTTGCCATATTTTGGAAGAATGAAAGTAAGTTAGTACACAAACTTGCTGAAGAAGAGGGGGGGGGGATTCTATTTACACTGTAGTTTTAATTAAAACCTATGACAAATGGCATTTCAAGCAAAATAAATTAACTAACTAATAATGTAAAGTCCTAATATTGATGGAGTGTAGTGATACACGTGAAATGTTTAGTGTTGGGCCTAGGCTTAGTCATAGGGCTATATGCCTACTTTGGTTAGTAAACTTACAGATCAGAAGACCCATCAATTTAGCGGTTAAAATTTAGATAGTCGTCTACTATAGTGTGTGCTTGTTTAAGCTGGGGTGGAAGATGTAATCGTAATTTCACAACAAATACTAGTTATGGATTATACTTCAATGGTACAATAGGGGAAATTCATAAAAACGGATTACGGATTATTACGAGAATGGATAGGCTAAATATCAAATGCATAAATGTAAAAGCATAGCTAAAAAATATTTAGTGCTATGGAAACAACACAATTATTATATTTTCTTACCTTTCAACGTATTACGAGCAGGAAGACAAGACAATAAGAATAACAAAATTCAGTTCGTTCAGCACAATCCAAGCAACTCAACAGCAAATAACCGAAAAAAGCTAACAAACTAGAAAATGTCGTTTCCCGTTTGTTGGACAAATGCCACTCATATTCTGTGATCTAGTGGTGGAGAATAATCGATAGTACTATCGATAGTTACGGCTATCGGTAAAAATCGATAGTTTGCAGTGCGCAATCGATAGTTTTTGATAGTGTTTTTTATAACATTCAGTACCTATTTTGCTTATGTTATGATTATGTAACTTCTTCAATTCGTCGTTTTTATTTGCATGAAAAAGAAGCTGAATACATAAAAAAAAATTCAGCATATAGGTCTACCATAAAATAAAATAAATCATAACTTTATAATGCAATTATTAATATATTATTAGGCTACATGGGACTCGCACAAAGGCCAAAAAGTGCTAACCCTGTGTGTGGAAGAGAGTCTGCAGTTTGGATTATATTTTCTGCCAGTTCTACTGCCATTTGATAAAGCTTTTTTGGTTTATAACACGATTTATCAAGCTGTGAATATTGGTTTACTAACAGAAAATTATTGGAATACAGTATTTGCATTTTGTTGTATATAGGATAACTATCGATAGTAAAGGTGTTGACTATCGATAAATATTAATGGGGCTGACTATCGATTATTCTCCTCCACTACCTGATCTTAGCGCTATTAGCGGGAGCCGATGAAAACAAAGATGTTGTTCTATTTAATAGCCAGCCAGGTCACACGATATTATTATTATTATTTAATAAAACAGTATTATACAATAGAAATATAATTATAATAGAAAATCGTTAATGCCTATGCTGATGTCCTATATATTTGAAAGTATGTGAAAGTATAGATATATTTGATATCCAGCAGGATTAAGTAGGAATGTCCTAGGAATATCCACGATCTCCTGGGACAACGTGGATATCTGTGGGATATCTGTGGGATATCCATGTTGTCCTGGGATATTGAGGATGTCCATGGGATATCCATAATGTCCCGGGTTGAAGATGGGATGTGTGGGACTAAAATAGGATATCCTTGGGACATTGTGTGCTGTGTGGGTAGAGGGTATAGTGTATTTTTATATTTTGATTAAGGTACAATTCTAGTTTTGAGCTTTAGTGTTGTTGTTGTTATTATTATATTACAATATCAATACTACAGATTCACAAAAATTATGCTGAGAATTGAAATAGTTTAGAAACAATGGTGTCTTTTGACTTGAATATTTCAAGTCGTTGCATATAAAAACAATATTTTGCACTCGAATTAAAAGTTGAATTTTTCCTATAGTAATGCATAAAGTAATTTAAACAGAACAAAACAGGTCATACATAACCTGACAATTCTTCACATAACCTATCTTCGAATCAAAACGATTTCAACAACATTTACAGCTGACTGTTTTTGTGTAGCTGAAGCAGGTAGTCAACCTATTTTTGAATGCAGAATAGGGAACCTGCGTTTTACATGACCACTATTTTATGTTGTTGGGTTGCAAATCTGGAGTGTTTAAAAGAATTTTTTTTTTCTATTTACCCAAATCAAAGTGCCTATTTTCGCACTAACTGTAGCACACAAAATAGTCATTCCTGCACCAGTGCGGGAAAGTAAATTCCACTGCACAAAACTACTTTATCACACTCAAGATTTGCAACATAACAACATAAAATAGTGAGCACGTAATACGCAGGTTCCCTATTCTGCATACAAAAATAGGTTGGCTACCCTGCTTCAGCTACGCAAAAACAGTCAGCTGTAAATGTTGTTGAAATCGTTTTGATTCGAAGATAGGTTATGTGAAGAATTATCAGATTATGTATGTCCTGTTTTGTTCTGTTTAAATTACTCTATACAATACTGTTGGAAAAATTTAATGTGTAATTTGAGCGCAAAGTATTGTTTCTGCACTCGAGAAACGTTTTTCACTTGCCTTTGGCTCGTGAAAATACTGTTGGTGCAGAAGAACCCCACTTAGCACTCTAGTTACACTACTAGCTGTTCTTTCGGTGCAGAAATTTCCGTCTTTTCGCTCTAGTTACACAAATAGCTAATTCAGGCTACATACAGTTTATTTGATACAAGAACAAAGCAGATGAGACCTGATCGATGGAGGGCATATTAAGTCTGTAGGTCCCGGCTGCATGGAAACAATATTCAAAAGTCACTTCAGAGGCCCTGAACTTATTCAGGTGTGACCTGATAACTCTCATAACCCCAGACCTTAGCCAGTTTACAAGATGTAAATATTTTATTTTTAAACAATGATCAATGCAAGAATTTGAAACAACAGTGAAACTGAATCAAGCAGAAAAAATGAGCATCACTTTTATCTTTAATAATGTAAATTTTCATAAATCTATCACTAGCACACTAGCAAAGCTGTTGCAACGAGTTGAGCTTGACTCAGCCAATACACCACTGCTCACGTACCAAACTCGTACGGTTAAAATAGTAGGATAGACAGTGGTGATTTATTAATTAATTAATTATGAAAAATAAGACGAAATTGTCACGACCACATTTATTAAAACTTCGAGAAACTAGTTTCGGTTGTTACACCATTATCAATCTCAATCAAACTGAAAAATGGTGTAACAACCGAAACTAGTTTCTCGAAGTTTTAATAAATGTGGTTGTGACAATTTCGTCTTATTTTTCATTATGGATACCTTCCACAATATCACCTTCGCCATTACTAAGAAAGTTAATTAATTAATTTATTTATTTATTCATTTTAAATGCATACATAAAAATTACAAATAATAGAGGCTAACAGCTAATGCCAAAACAAGCCTAATTAAATGCATTAGATTGTCTCAAAACAAACAAGGAAATCACAAAACAAAAATTGAAAAGCTAAGCTAACAAAGAAATAAAGTCAAAATGCATACAATAAGAAAACGGCATGATTAAATGATTTGAATGATTAATGGGCATAGGTTTAAAAAAATATGAATAAAAGATACTTTACATGGGCCAGGAGAAAGATTCTACAGGATAAACCCCCAATTTTATTTGGACGTTGGCTCTCACACTTTGAGCAGACGCCATTGATTAGAAATTAGTATAAAATTGTGACTGCGTGTTTCATCTTGTGTGGCTTTCAGTTGGAATAATTTCAATAGAATAGTTCAGTGCCACCCTGAGAGAGATGAAAAGTATTTATTCGGTGCAGCCACGATCCATCCCATCAGCTGCGATTGCCACCAAGAAGTTGGTGCATTCACGAATTGTATCGACCACTGTCCCGATTCTCGTTTCGCCAATCACGATTGGTCCGAACTATACTGTCCTATGGCAGAAAGAAGAAGGAGAAAAATCAGATGACGAAGAAGAAGAAGAAGAAGGAGGAGGAGAAGAAGAAGAAGAATAAGAGGAAGAAGAAAAGGAGGAGGAGCAGGAAAAGAAAAATATGAAGATAAAGAAGAAGAGGAAGCGTAAACAAAAGGTAGGGGTAAGATGATGAAAAAAAGAAGACGAAGAAGAAGAACAAGAAGAACAAGAAGAAAGAAGCAGAAAAAGAAGAAAACGAAGAAAAAGAAGACGAAGATGAGGAAAAAGAAGAAGAAGGAAAAAAGAAGATAATAAGAAAAAGAAGGAGAAGTAAAATAAGAAGAAGGAGCAGAAGGAGCAGAAGAAGAGCAAAAAGAAAAGAAGAAAAACGAGAAGAGGAAAAAGAGGAAAAAGAAGAAAAACAAGAAGAGGAAAAAGAAGAAAAACAAGAAGAGGAAAAAGAGGAAAAAGAAGAAGGAGAAAAAAGAGGAAAAAGAAGAGAATAAGAAAAAGAAGGAGAAGAAGAAAAAAGGGGGAAAAAAGAAGAAAAAGAAGAAGGAGATGGAGAAAAAGAAGAAGAATAAGATGAAGAGAAACAAGAAAAGATGAAGAAAAGAGGAAGAAGAAAAAGAAGAAGAAGAATGATAAGGAGCAGAAGAAGAGCAAGAAGAAAAAAACAGAAAAAAAAGAAGAGGAAGGAGAAGAAGGAGAGAAAGAAGAAGGAGAAAAAAAGAGGAAAAAGAAGAAAATAAGAAAAAGAAGGAGAAGGAGAAAAAGAAGGAGAGAAACGAGGAAAAGGAAAAGAAGAAGAGAAACAAGAAAAAGAAGAAGAATAAAAAAAGAAGAAGGAGAAAAAGGAGCAGAAGAAGAATAAGAAGAAGATGAAAGAAGCAGAGGAAGAAAAAAATGAAGAAAACGAAGAAGAAGAAAAAAAAGAGAATAAGAAAAAGAAGAAGAAGAATAAGAAGGAACAGAAGAAGAAAAAGGAGAGAATAAGAAAAAATAATAATTAAAGAAGAAGAAGAATAAGAAGGAACAGAAGAAGAGCAAGAACAAATAAAAAGAAGAAGAGGAAAAAAAAGAACAAGAAGATAAAGAAGAAGAAGAGAAAAAGAAGAAAAATTAGAAAAAGAAGAAAAAGAGTAAGAAGAAGAAAAAAAACTAGAAAAAGTGGAAGGTGAGAAAAAGGAAGACGAAGAAGATGAGGAAAAGAAGAGAATAAGAAAACGAAGAAGGAGGAGGTGAAATAAAGGAAAAAGAAGAAAAGGGAGAGAAACAAGGAGGAGAAGAAGAAGAAGAAGAAGAAGAAGAAAGAGAAAGAAGAAGAACAAGAACAAGATGATGAAGAAGAAGAGGAAAAAGAAGAAAAATTGAAAAAGGAGAAGGAGAGAAAAAAGTAGAAAAAAGAAATTCTCGAAAAAGAAGAAGGTGAGAAAGAGGAAGAAGAAGAAGAGGAGGAAAAGAAGAAGAATAAGAAATGCTTGAGAGGGAGAAACACTCAAAAAGGAGAAGAATAAGAGCCAAGAAGGTTGGTGGTCACGAATACTGTAAACAGACATGACAGAAGTCGATAATCCTGCAAAAAAAGAAGAGATTGCAAGAAACAAAGGAGGAAAGGAACGGGGTGTGAGGAAGCAGTGAGTGATCATGCACCTGTTAGGCAACTAAACTAATCAAAATCTGCATCGAGACTATCCGGTGATTGATTTGATTGATTCACTGATTTCAACTTTTCATCACCCCGATCTTTTGAATAATTTCGTGATTCAATTCTGTAACTGGGAATTTCAACACTTTCAAGCACTAACAAATTACATTGTAAATGTTACAACACCAGATGAATAATAGTTTTCTTTGGAAACTGATACTATATTTCTTGGAAGTAGTTGATTTTATTCGCTTGTACCTGGAATATATTATTTTTGCTAGGAGTATCGTCAGCTGTATTTTCAAAAAAAAGAAGATATTTTCAAGGTGAGCTGTATTTTTAAGGTTAGTTTTCAGATATTGATATGTTACAGGTTCTATCTCTAAAATAATGCTGGCAACACTTAAAAATTAACCCTTGCACTTTATTTACACAAATTATCCACAACACGCACTAATCAGTTATATCTTACAAAAGAAATCAATCAGAAACAGATGAATCAATAAAGCTCAGCTAATAACAAATTTGCAATATTACTGTACAAATATCAATTACTAACTGTAGGCCGAACAAATATCAAATAATAACTGCTCAATTAACTGTCCAATAATTCAGGAAGAAGCGTCTAAAACATTACAGTTGGAACACTACAAGCACTTACGAGTTACTGTATAAACTGTTAAGAAAGCTTGAATAATAATCTGTCACAATATACTGTGATTATCACTTTAACAACAAACGTTCATATAACACAGTTTGTATTAGCGCTCACTGGTAATACGGTTTGTATGTATGGTAATGGGAACTGTAATTTCAAATTACAACTAACTCACTTTCAGTAGAGTCTCTGCCTTTTATACACTTTTAAATGTTTTCAGAAAGATGGAGAAGGTTCTATAATGTTCTATCAAATTCTAAAATGAACAAATAAGGATTTTCAAATTTTCTAGTCCATTCCATGAAGTTCTAAGAAAAAATTCCAAAGATATCCAGATAAACCGCAAGGCGAGGAGATTCTGGGGGGTAACAGCAAATAAAACACCCTTCTTATCGCAAACAGAGGACATATTGACACAGCAGTAATTAATTCTTCCTTGTTCAATAACAGATAGTTCAATGATAATTAATAGCATATTGTCCTGCTCTCTTGAATAAATTCTGAAATGTATTTTTCCTACAGTGACCCGAAAAAGTACCTATTTTTGCACTAACTGTAGCACGCAAAATAGACTATTCCTGCACCAGTGCGGGAAAGTAAATTGCAGTGCGGGAATGTACTTTTCCGCACTCCAAATTTGCAACCTAACAACACAAAATAGTGAGCATGTAATACGCAGGTTCCCTATTCTGCATTCAAAAATAGGTTGGCTACTCTGCTTCAGCTGTGAAATAGTTGTTGTAGTTGTTGTTGTTGAAATCGATTTGATTCGAAGATAGGTTATGTAAGGAATTGTCAGGTTATGTATGTCCTGTTTTGTTCTCTTTAAATTACTTTATACATTACTGTAGGAAAAATTTAATGTGTAATACGAGTGCAAAGTATTGTTTCTGCACTCGAGAAACTTTCTTCACTCGCCTTTGGCTCATGAAAAAAAACTGTTTCTCTCGATGCAGAAAAACGCTATTTTGCACTCTAGTTACACAAATAGCTATTTCCTACAGTGACCCGAAAAAGTGCCTATATTTGCACTAACTGTAGCACACAAAATAGTCTATTCCTGCACCAGTGCGGGAAAGTACTTTTCCGCACTCCAGATTTGCAACCTAACGACACAAAATAGTGAGCATGTAATACGCAGGTTCCCTATTCTGCATTCAAAAATAGTTTGGCCACCCTGCTTCAGCTACGAAATAGTCGTTGTAGTTGTTGAAATCGATTTGATTTATGTGAGGAATTGTCCGGTTATGTATGTCCTGTTACGTTCTTTTTAAATTACTTTATACGTTACTGTAGGAAAATTTTAATGTGTAATTCGAGTCCAAAGTATTGTTTCTGTACTCGAGAAACTCTTTTCACTCGCCTTTGGCTCGTGAAAAAAACTGTTTCTCTCGATGCAGAAAAACCCCATTTTGCACTCTAGTTACACAAATAGCTATTCTGACATTCTGAAAGAGTTATTATTATGAAATGTGTTATAGGCTATCAAAATTTGTACTTGTATTTTAAAGCAGTATGATCAAGCACCATCTGTAAACTCTTGTTGAATTTAGCAAGTCGCTTCTATTTTTTAACTTAATTTAATAAAGCAAGAGTTATAATTTTTTTCAGTGGGATATGCTATACTCTTCAAAAAAAGACTCATTTGAAGATACTCTGTTCAAAAAAGCAATACAATAAAGATAGAACTTTTAATTTTCCCCTGAGTTCAACTTCTCAAGATGGAGGTACTCTATACTTGAGCATATTTAATACATTACACCATAATGTTTGGGAAACAGTCATACCAATGATAATTGTATAGGCTACCAGAGTATGATAATGGACGAATTTGGATGGATGAAATGTTAGATTATGAAATAACTATGCCACTAAGGCGATTCTAAGGTCACAAAATGATCAGTAGGATGGTTAGTAGAGCCTTTCCCATAACGTACCCTTAAGGTATTCAGAAGCTAGCGGTTGATGAGTAGGACTTTCAGTCTTGGACAGATGATCTTACCTGTTAAGGATTGTGCTTTGATAAATGGTCATCGCCTTATACAGTTCCTAGCTGCTTCAATCGAGTTCTCCAGATTATGAGAATCAATGCAACTCATTCCCAATCACACGAGAAATATGATGATTGAAGTCCAAAGGTCAATGTAGAATGCAAGAGAAGATTGTACGCTAAATACCTCAAAAATTGCCTCAGGTTCTTTTTGTTCTCATTTTCTAGTTATTCTAAACAGTATCAAGCATGTAAATAAATCGTTACAACGCAGTTTCCAAGAACCCGTCTCTAGACTAAAATAATTGTTATCAATTATTGTGCTGGTAGGTCTATGCACCATCAAACTTTTATGATTTTTTTTCAAACGCCATACATTATTATCTCCGATTCACAAATTGCTTAATAATATGCACTGCAGTATATCTTATTTTTTTTGTCTTTTATTTTTCCTTGAAAATGATTTATTGTATGGAGAAGGAACCTCACTCAAGATTACCTTTTGGGTCTCCTTTTTAGACGATAGACATGCATTGTGCATTTTATTCTATGAATCTGGTATAAACATTTAATTTTATATTTCGCATGTACAGTGTATGTTTGTCGAATAAATTATTGAATTATTTAGATCTTACAATAATGTTTTGCTTCTTCTTGATTTAAAGGAATTTGAATTAGTGATGATCATTGTGGGCAGTTTATTTATTATTTTTTTACATTGTAACATAACTAATAATATATATTTTTCATTGTATCTTCTGTATGGCAATAAATCAATTCAATTCAAATGCCACAGTGCAAACAAAAAAAAAACATTTTCAAAGTAGAATATGCAATGGTGAAACAAAAAAAGACTGTATACTACTACTACAGTGGTGTCATAACTAATCATATTGCAATAAAATGCAATCTGTTGTCTGTACCTAAAAATTTTCCAAAAACGCTAACAAGTCTGCAATCTTGAACAATTTTACAGTGAAAAATGCAATATTTGAAATAAAAAATCTTCATCGATTACTACAGTAATATAATAGATTCTTACTAAAAATTATTCTTAATAAAAATTTGACTGCAAGTCGTTGAGTTCACTTGAAAAGTTAATATTATAACAACGCAGTTCGTCATGGAACAAGAAATCCAGGAATATAATAACTAATTATTGTATTGCAAAAAAAATGGGAGAAAGCTCACTGATATTTGCATAAAAACGGCAAAAATCACTATCAAGTTTGAGATCTTGTACACTTTTATACTAGAGTATGCAATATTTTTACTCAAAAACGCTGTATTCTTTACCACTGTGATAACATGAAATAGTACATTACAATAACTAATTGTATTGCAATAAACAGCAAGAAAGCTGTTGTTAGAATTAAGAAAACCTCAAAATACAAGTTTGCAAGCTCGGCGGGATCTCATCACCAGGAGTGTCATTAGAGGGATGACAAAAGGGGTTCTACGAGAGGGGCTTGGTATCACAGGATCTTAGTCAGTGGCGACGAAAGATCGTTACCGATGGACGTCCAGTTGGAGTCGATACTTAAATTTTGGTCGTGAAGTTCTAGTAAGCTACTTATGTAAGTGTCGAATCCAGTTCGTGATTCGTGATCTACTACAGCGGCAGTGGGACAGCTCGGTCAGACATCTGAACTGATTTTGGTGCAAATATCGATTATTACAGATCGAGTATTGATCTCATTTCGTGAGCAAACAACGCCTCATGCCTCTCTAAACGTAACCCGTTTACCGGTTTGCACAGTTATGCATGACAAACATGATTACGCAATTGTAAATATTGCTAATAATTGGCCAGGCGTCGTTATTGAATCATCTCTGGGTTGAAATGTATTGTTGAAAAACTCTCTGAGACCCAGGAGAGTTTACTTTCTAATGATTCACTGTAATGGTGTAAAATCATCAAGTTTACATCATCTGTTGCATGAGTATGACAGGGTTACATATCCAATAATCACAAAGTAAGAATATTATTCATTAGAATTATATTATTTGGTACACGAAATAATCAAACTTCAAAAATGTTTAATTTAAAATTGCAAGTTCAATAAACTGAACTAAATTCTTGGATTTCTTGTTCCATAACGATCTGCGTTGTTAATATTATAATTATATTTTTGTTGTAAATTTAACGACTGGCAGTAACTTTTATATTGTGAATATTTTATAATAAATTCCTGGATTTCTTGTTCCATGACAAACTACGTTGTTAATATTAACTTTTTAAGTGAATTGAACGACTTGCAGTCAAACTTTTATTAAGAATAAGTGGAATTTACTTACTCTTTAGGCCTACAGAGTAAGTGAATTAAATTCCTGGATTTCTTGTTCCATGACGAACTGCGTTGTTAATATTAACTTTTCAAGTGAATTAAACGACTAGCAGTCAAATTTTATTAAAAATAAGTAGTTAATTTAATTTCTAGAAAGAGTGATAAGAGGGACACTGGTTGACACTAGCGGCACTCTGTTGAACAAAACCCAGCAGATCTTAGGGTATGCAGATGATCTTGACCTGGCAGGAAGATCAGTAGCAGCGGTCAGAGATTTATTTGAAAAACTAGAAGAGGCAGCTGTAGAAGTAGGTTTAAAAGTTAACATAGAGAAGACCAAGTTTCTACAACAGAGCAGACGACACCAGAATATAAATGAACAAGACTTCTTAGTGGGTGAATACAGATTCGAAACATTGAGAGATTTCACCTATCTAGGATTCAATGTAGCAGATGATAATGATGAAATGAAGGAAGTACAAAAAAGAATCAATTTAGGAAACCGTACTTTCTTTTCTCTGCTGCAGATTCTGAAGTCTAGAAATGTCCACAGAAATATCAAGGTCAGACTCTATAAAACCATAATCCGTACAGTAGCAACATACGGAAGTGAAGTATGGACATTAACATCCAGAGCTGCAGGAACTCTAGACCGCTGGGAACGGAAAATGCTGCGAAGGATCTATGGGCCTGTATGTGAAGGAGGGGTGTGGCGCATTAGAAACAATAATGAGCTGGCACAACTCTATAAAGAACCACCCCTATCCACATTCATTAAGCTAAAGCGCTTGAGGTGGGCAGGCCATGTAGAACGGATGCCAGACACTAAGATTCCCAAAAAAATATATGTGGGACAGCCAGGTGGAAAGAGACCAGTGGGAAAGCCAAGGCTCAGATGGGCAGACGGAGTTTCAAAAGATGCAAGAGAGATCCTTCGAGTCAGGAATTGGAGGGCGGAAGCACGGAATCGAGATGGATGGAGGCACAGAATTGAGGAGGCCAGGGCTCGATTTGGGCTGTAGCGCCATCGAAGAAGAAGAAGAAGTTAATTTAATTTAATAAGTAGTTAATTTAATTTAAAATAAGTAGTAAATTTAATTTTATCAAAAGTAAGTGAAATACTACTTATTTTTAATAAAATTTGACTGCAAGTCGTTTAATTCACTTGAAAAGTTAATAAGTGAATTAATTATTCTACTTATTCCTAATAAAAATTTAATTCGACTGCAAGTCGTTGAAATCACTTGAAAAGTTTTTATTAACAAGTAGAATTCACTTAATCTTTAGGCTTACAGAGTAAGTAAATTAATTCTACTTATTCTTAATAAAAATTTGACTGCAAGTCGTTGAATTCACTTAAAAAGTTAATATAATAAATGTTCACATTCAAATGTAAGTACATTTATTATATATTCACAATATAAAACTGACTGCTAGTGGAGAATTTACAAAAAAAGTTAATAAACTGGAGTAGTCTTTCAATGAAATATTACAATTCGTTGAAGAGATTCAATTTAATTTTTTAAACAGTTTTTTCGATTTTTTTAAACAGAAACAATTTTTTGAAAAATAATCAATTTTACAAAAATGCACCTATTTTCGAATTTAAAAAAAAATGGATAAAAGAGAAAAATATTACGAGTGTAACAAGTAGTTTAAAATTTTATTTGACTAATATGAACGATTATGTATGCAGACTTTTTCATTTTGAGCCTCCTCTTCGTTGTCCAACATCCCACCCACCCAATGATCTCACTAAGGTGTGAGTCAGTTTGAAAGAGGAGTTCTAGGAATGACGTTATTCTAGTAACGCCAGGAAGGCTTTTATGCAAATTTTCTTCAGGCAGAAAATTAAATGACACTGCATACAGTAATCAAATTAACCCTTGTTGCCCGAGGCTTGTAATGAGCATTGATGGAACAGTGTTTTGCTAGAACTGTATTCATGTTAAAATGTACAACCTTCGTTGCTAGATTGATCTGAACAATATTAACAGGCTGAGGCTACTGGACTGTTTGTGAAGCTCCTAGGAATCACTGGGAGCTCTTTTTTTCCCATTTATTTACGAGCATTTGTTGGCTCAGGAGTTTCAAGATCAGTCATGAATAAGACTCGATGTTTTGCTTATTAGTATTAGTGATGATGATGTTGTGGTAGATATCTATAACGAATGAAACAGGTGTTGTCACAACTACTAAATGATTAACATTCGAGATACTGCAGTATCGACAGTCACATCATTGTCAATCTCTATAAAATTATTTGACTAGCCAGGGGTGTCCATCCCACCAAGCCTCATGACGCACCCCCTCCCATAAATGAGGCAACACACTATCGAAAGAAGCGTCTTTCATAAAAAAAATGAAATGAAACTTTATTTTTACAGAAAAAACAAATACAAATGTTTGATCAGGTACACAAATAAAAACATAGTTATGAAAATTGCTGAGTTTTCAGTAACTATTTAGTAATTTCTAGTATTTACTTAGTAAATTTTGCTGTAGCACTTATTAGTAAGTAGTTATCATAAAATACATGAGAAACATCAACACTTTGAAGTCAAACATTCTAAATTTGTAGGCTGCGATCATCTACAAGTTAGCTAGGCACCTTCTAAGCTTGTTAAATCTATCTCTTTACCCTACATAGCAGTTTTTGTCTTTGGGATGAGGAAACAGAAAACCTTTCAATTATTTCTTCCTTATAGAAATAGACTTCCTGCATAAATCCTAAACATAAATATTTTAGCTAATTGATATTCAATAGTATAATAATAATTATAAATCTATTGTCATTAATTGACAGTCTATCTGGTGACTTCGTAATATATTTTTGAATGTCACGTTAAACACGGTTTCAATCAACTTTACCTCCCCCCAAACATTTTTGGAAACCCCCGATGAGGCAGTCTGCGTCATAGCCACCCCTTGTGGGCACCCCTGGACTATCATAATGTTGATTATTTCAGTTGTTATAACAACATCTGTTCTATTCTTCATTTGATATTGTCGAAACCAAAGTTATTTTTAATGAACGAGATACAATACGAGATTGGGAAGTGATAGCCGAGTGCCGTAGCAGGTATCTGTTAAATCAGAGACAAGCTACGAAACTCCTGGGCCATCTTTGTAACGGTGACCGATTGGACTGGCCAGCAAAAAAGACTCTGTTCTCTGCTGTAAAATCACTTCTCGGTGGTTTTGAACCCACCTAAAACTGTAGGTCCAACTCATCAATCTCCATCCAATTCATTACCCACACATTCTGAGACCTATGTGGGCTTCATCTTCCGAAAAAAACTATAGATTTTGTAGTTATGCCATTCTCAATTTCAATCAAAATGAAATTAAAATTCAGGTCAGCTTCTTATATACCCTTTATAGACAATTATTAGTGTATAGAGGGCCTCTAATAGCCTGAAAAAACTGTTGGCTTGTCATTGGCTGATACTAAGGCGTACGGATACGCTACGGTGTAGTGTCAAACGTGTTGTTACCTTAAGTGAGTAAAAATCACAATTTAAATACAGTGTCAGTTTTGATATTACGAGATTGTTCGTAGATTTCCAACTCTTTCCAACTGTAACAGGCAGATCATATTTTTCTATTTAATTTTATATAAACCCTTCACAAAGTTATACTGAAGACTGATATAATGGAAGCCTACTCTACTAAGCTACATTGAGTCCTGTGATTGGTTGATATTCGAGACTAGAGAGACATCCACTCATAACAGGTGGAACAAATTTACAACACACAATTATTCACCTTTGAAAACCGTGCAGGCGCCATTTTAAATATTTGTTGGTATTTGTGAACGACATTGTATTTATTTTTTTTGTAGATTATGTCTTGGAGACTCCTGTTATGGAGTATAAGGCAAGTAAGATTGATAATAAATTATACTATCTTATACACTAGTTTACCATAATTATTATATATCAATTAGTTGAGGTGAGGCTTAACTTTGATATGAAAGGAACTCTTGTACACTATAGAAAGATTCATAAATTAAATATTTTTTCAATTGTTTTTCAAATATTTCTATATTTTCAAGACTCATTAAAAACTGAGGCAGCTTGTAGAATTTCCTACCAATATAGCTAGGTTTTTGTTTGAATAAGCTACTGTTGTGACTCACCAAGTGATAATCTCCTCGGCTTCTTGTATTATAATCGTGTAGGTCAAATTTTGGCTAATATCACTCTTTTTTACATATAAAGTAGCTTCATACACATATAAGCAGGGTACAGGAGACCAAGTCTTCTGAACAACGGCCTACATGAATCTAATCTATTTACTTTTTCCATATACACCTAACCGCTTTCTTTTGGATCTTAAACACCCTATCAAGGTTTTGTTTTGATGAATTACCCTATACTAAGATTGCATACCTAATATGTCACAGTAAGAGCCCATGGTAAGCTGTTTGAAGTAACAAAAAATTATCATTGTTGTGGATATCCATTTTTCGTGAAAATTATCGTACGGAAAAATCAATTTGTGTGTTTAAAAGCAGAAACACACTAGACCGTACCATACTAGGACAGTGTCAGGCCCAGCAAAGAACGTTCATTCACATGAGTTTGGCGTTTTAGGGGACGCACTCCAATAAAAATGAGAATAATAAAAAAGGAAACGATTAAAAAAATAATAAAAAATTAAAAATGAAATAATAAAATTATTTATTTGGTAGAGTTAAGACTGTAAAGTCTTTTCATGTGAAATTTAACGACATGCAGTCAAATATTTGTTAAGAATAAGTATAATAACTCACTTAAACTGGCCGAGTACTTTCGAATCTATGAGATCCCATAGATTCGAAAGTACTCGGCCAGTTTAAGTGAGTTATTATACTTATTCTTAACAAATATTTGACTGCATGTCGTTAAATTTCACATGAATAGTTAATATTAACAACGCAGTTCGTCATGGAACAAGAAATCCAGGACTGTAAAGTCTGTTTCACCACTCAACCGCTTACATGATGATAAAACGAATATTGTTTTGCATGTGTCGGGATGAGCACGGTACGGGTACGCTACGGTCCAGTGTGTTCCCACCTCAAGTGAATAAAAATCACAATTTAAATACAGTGTCAGTTTTGATATTACGAGATTGTTCAATAATTCTATTCTCCTTATTTTGTAACTGCTACTTTCAAAGTATATAGGATTTATAAAAAAATCTATTACCAATATTTACTTGTTATTAGCAAGATGATTTATGCAAGCACGTTTCCATATCAAGGTGCTTTTGCTTTTAAAACGATTCTGTCATTATCAGTTAACCAGCAGTTTTAAGATGCGCGAGTTCAAGACGAGTCCTCGCCAAAATCGTGTCTTGATTGATTCAGAATGTTATCATCACCCTCCCTTTTCAAAATCCGAACATATAGGTGACCGAAATTCCATAATATGATTATAGCTTGCAGCATCAGCATCAACATAATTTCCACAAGTTTAGAACATCTCCAACAACATGTATTTTTGCTAAAACTTGTTTGATACGGTCCATCATCCATGCTCTATGTGGTTCGCGATCGTGATTTTGCTATAATCTACTCTCACTATTAGCAGTAGAATATGAAGAGGAGAAAAAGATGATGAAGAAGATGGTAAAGAAGGAGAAGAAGAAGAAGTGAAAGAAAAAAATCTAGATCCTGGTAATGGTTTGCAGATCATCACGACTTATCATCCATCTCATACACATACACATCCAGGCTATATTTCATCACTATAGTCTACTCTTGACAGTAGGGTTGCCAAATTTATCCTTCCCATTTTCAAGTAGATTACATTTTTAACCTATATGATATTGGAAAGGCATCATAAATAATTCATTGTTCCGCTCATAACATTCGCCATCCTTTCTTTAGATTAGTTTCTTGCTTATGAAAAGATGGAAAATTACGATTTCACTTCACAAATCAAGTAGTAATAAATAATATAGAATAAGTAATAAATGGAGCAGTAATGGAATGAATAAAAATAGAAATGAATGAACAGGGCTTTTCAAATAATAAAATTAGTTGTGATTTTTATTATTCAACCTTGGGGGCCAAGCTACTCTTCATTTCAATTTGGGGAGCTGAACTTTCGGGACTTCATTTCAACTTTGAGGGCCACTGTTCTGTTTTAGGGGTCTTTAACTTACAACTTCTAAGTATGGGGCCTTTAACTTACAACTCCAAATCCTAATACAATATTCTATCTAATTCAGTTGGTCCGCAATGAAACAACTAAACGTTTTCTAGTGATAATAATTGATAAACAGAATAATATCGTGATTCAAGAGTATTCTCTCAAGGTTGAAAATCCTGTTGTTAACCCCTCAATTTTCAATTCTAATTAATTTCCACAATAACTTTTCAAAGACTTTGCAGCTTCAATAGGATGTTGAATGAAATTTTTTTTTTTTTTTTTGAGGATGAAGCTCACATAGGTCTGAGACCTGTGCGTGGGTAATGAGTTGGATGATGGTGATTTATGAGTTGGACCTACAGTTTTAGGTGGGTTCCGAACCACCGGGAAGTGATTTTCAAATTTAATGATAAGAATATTAATGTCGAGAATAATGCAGTGATATCACGATTTCACGATTATTATTGATTGTTGAATTAATTCTAAGTGGGTAATCTAGGAGATTTTTTGAGAATTATCAGAATTTGAGAAAAAACCAAATCAGGTGAATGTTAAATTCTTAAGAATTGAACGCTTTTGAAGAAATTCAAGAAATTTTTTGGAAATGTATTTGGAATTTTTCATTTTTATTATTTTTTACTGTTGTCAAAATAAGTATGTCGAAAGTCTCCAGTGCATTCAATAGAGATGTCATAAATTTAGAATTCGAAGTTAATTTCCATCTGTCTTCAATAATAATATTTTTTATGAACAATGTTGATAATATCAAGTTTATATTATTATGATAAATAAAGCAGGAGTATAAAGAAAAATTTAATTGGAGCAGAGCTCCCTTTTCAAAAAACATTTAATGAGGGAACAATAAATACCCTATCAATCATCAATATAATCATAATCATCCCGATTCCACAATAACATATAAAGTATACATACAGAATTAACTTAATATCTGAATACTAGAACACGTTTACAAAAAATTACTAACTTACAAATTAAAAAATTAAATAAATTTATTTAGAAGTTTCTCGTTCTTTTTTGGAATTAGGTACCTCCTAAAGCAAAAGCTGTATTGGAAGTTACCATATCCTAATTGAATTCACAAGGAAAGAAAGAAAGTGCTTGTCAAGCAAAACTATGCTTTTAACATTATTTTTATATGCTCTTTTAGAATTAAAACAAAACTTTTTATCTTTTCTTATTCTTATGTCTTGCCGTACCTATACGAACTAAGCGTATACTCTTTCAAATTTTCAACAAAATTTTTTCTATATTACAAATATATCTTACTGCATACTTTTATTATACATATTTTAATTGCACACATTGTGACACACATCAACAAATTAATAATAAAAGGAGTGAATTCAAAACAATAATTGTAGCATAATATTAACATAATAGCATTTAAACAAACTGAATCAAAGTTTGAGCTTTTTATCTTTTCTTATTCTTATGCCTTGCCGTATCTATACGAACTAGGGGTATACTCTATCAAATTTTCAACTAAATTTTTTCTATGTTACTAATATATCTTACTGAATACTTATTATACATATTTTAATTGCATACATTGTGACATATAACAACAAATTGATATTGAAAGCAGTGAATATAAACCATTAATTGTAGCATAATATTAATATTGTAGCCAATATGAAATTGCAGTGAATAGAGAGGAAGAAGGCACAGTGGTTCTTGGCGTTATCTGCTATGTAAATGTTTACTTTTAATTGATTAATTATTCTGCTTTTGACACTTTTATAGTGTTTACTTGGTGATTTGTAGAATCTTCTAGTTGTTTGATTAGAAATTAATGGAGTCTTATCGAATATTGTAGAAAGTGCTAGTTTCTTTATTTATTTATTTAGAAGTTGACAGAAAATTCGAGAGATATCTCAATTATGAAATTTTATATAAATAGAGGAAGTATCTTGTAAATGAGTTCAGTCTTGTCTGTAATTCGTCATGATAAACAAGTGTGACAGTTAAGTAGTTCAGTTATTGTTCTACGTTGATAAGTGGCAGCAGTGACAGTTCCCGTTAATACAGACAGTACAATCCCGTTTGAGCTATTACAAACCATTGAAGGAACTTTTATTGTCTGTAGTGATAATTCTCTTGACAGTTCAATAGTGATAATTCTTTTACCTATTACTTGTGCTACGTAAGTTAATTGTTCTTCCTCGACGATTTTTTTCGAATATTATTGGACAGTTTATTGTACAGTTATTATTTAATATTAGATCGGCCTTTTGACATTTAGTGATTTATTTTCATTCAGTTTATTGAAAACTCATTATCAGTTGAACAATATCATTTTATCTGTTTCCGATTGCTTATTTTTGTGTAAGAAATTACTGAACATGGTGAGTTGTGAATTATTTGTGTTAATAAAGTGCGAGTGATAAATTTAAGTGTTGCCAGCATTATTTTAGACATAGAACCCGTAAAAATATATAGCATTTGAACAAACTGAATCAACGTTTGAACTTCATTGTTCTATTTATATCTATTATATCATACGATTATAATATACTTTATTGAAGAGAATGAGAGAAGAACGCTTCAAGATACAGATGCGAAGACGATCATAATTGAGTACATGACCTTAGTTCTTGGTGCGATCATTCAACGAAGAATGTAAACTCAATTACAGCTCTCGAAGTGTGAAATAGAGTAATCGATATCGTGATGAATCACTCTCATTGACAAAATGCAGCCTATGTTTAAAAAGTCATTGTCACAGGAAGTAAATCTCAATTCCTGTCATGTATCCTCGCAGCTTCACTTGTCAAAGATCAAGCCTACAACAACCTTGAAAACGATCACACCTTTGCACGAAAAATCTGTTGATCTCCTAGATCTGGAATAATCATACTAATTATCATTCAGTCAATGACTCAAACGTGACATAAGGAACCAACAGTGATGATGAGGATGAGGCGGAAGTAGAGCATTCTCCATTATTTTTGTAGGTCGGATGAGAAAATTGATCGTAAAAAATTTGATGACCAGGTGGTATTGACCTTCATTTTCGTTCAAATATATTCTAGCCTGCAGTGTTATTTGAGAAGATAATTATTTCGTTAATCTACTTTTCTATACCATTTATTCTTCTACCTGCAATGATACAGACACAGATGGGAAAATATGTATATTTTTCCATATAAGTATTTATATTACCGCTCATTGATACAATCTTCCATTTTAGTAGATTCGTTGATATACTTTTCTAGACCATTTATTTATTTTTCTACCTGCAATGATACACACACAGATAAGAATATATGTATATTTTTCCATATAAGTATTTATATTACCGCTCATTGATACAATCTTCCATTTTAGTAGATTCGTTGATATACAATTCTAGACCATTTATTTATTTTTCTACCTGCAATGATACACACACAGATAAGAATATATGTATATTTTTCCATATAAGTATTTATATTACCGCTCATTGATACAATCTTCCATTTTAGTAGATTCGTTGATATACAATTCTAGACCATTTATTTATTTTTCTACCTGCAATGATACACACACAGATAAGAATATATGTATATTTTTCCATATAAGTATTTATATTACCGCTCATTGATACAATCTTCCATTTTAGTAGATTCGTTGATATACAATTCTAGACCATTTATTTATTTTTCTACCTGCAATGATACACACACAGATAATTTATGTATATTTTTCCATTTAATTATATGTTTAGAACATTGTGAGACACCCACAGCTAAAAAACCTACGTATGCAAGTGTTTTAGCAAATATGTAAATGAATTAAACGACTTGCAGTCAAATTTTTATCAAAATAAGTAGTATTTCACTTACTTCTGTAGGCCGAACGTTTTCGAGTTGTTAAAACCCATCTTCAAGGCCCATCTTCAAAACCCATCTTCTGAAATACTACTTATTTTAATAAAAATTTGACTGAAAGTCGTTTAATTCACTTGAAAAGTTAATATTAACAACGCAGTTCGTCATGGAACAAGAAATTCAGGTATGTAAATGAGTTACATGATTTTGAGATACAGCACTAATACATTTCAAATAGAAGTTTCAAATAGAATTTAACAAAAGGAGTAGTGGAGCATTACTCAGAGAATATCTGCTCAATCAGAGATAAGCTACGAAACTCCTGGGACATATTTGTAAGGGTGACTGATTGGATTGTTCAGCAAAAAAGACTGTTCTCTGCTGTAAAATCGCTTCCCGATGGTTCGGGATCCACCTAAATTTAGTCCAACTCATCAATCATCATCCAATTCATTCCCACGCACAGGTCTCAGACCTATGTGGGCTTTATCCTCCGAAAAATAATATAACTTGAAAGTACGATGCTACCAAGTACTGCAATAATTATAGGACTCTACGTTAAATATCCGTCATATTACTGGGTTATTTCTCTGCAATTTTTAAAACAGAACTTTTTTATCAATTTGTTTCAATTCTATATTATTTATCATTATTTTTCTTATATTGCTTTCTTTATATTGCTTATATTCCTTATATTTTTCTTATATTGCTGGTGCCCAAATGTATATGATGGGACTAGGTGATCGATTATCAAAAATTCCAGGTTGGTTCGGAAATCGAGCCCAACACACACAGTTAGAAGATTCGCAGCTATTATTTGCCTGATAAGTTGACTACATTGAGAGAGGTCAATAACAGTATGATGTAACAGGGTCTTATTGATGAGGGCTATTTTGCGTTGAACATGAGTGCATAGTTTAAACTGCAGTAGTGCAGTTGCACTTCGAGTTGCATTAGATCTTTACCGCTGTGTGAGAAACGATGCAGTTTGCAAATGATGTACGTAATGATGTTGGACGTAAATGATGATGATGATCATTGGCGCACGAATCTCAAGCTTCTCATGCTTCATATTGCATCGACTGCTCAACAGATTCCTATGAGAAAAGCCTGGATCTTCTGACTCCTGTCTTTTAGCGTCATGTCTGGTCAGTCTGACCACCCTCGCTTCTGTTTGGGCATTCTAATACATTTCTGTGATCTACAAAAAGTCATCATGGGTCACGTTACCAAGCCTGCGTTTAATTGATTCGTAAATTTATGTATGTTAAAAAAGCATGAATGTCATGTTTCTCATGTTCAGTAAACTAGGTGAAGTTAAGCACATACAGAAATTGAATTTCAGACCTGAAAGTTAAGTATTGTAGGACTGAATCTAGAATAAATCGATAAAATTAAATTTAACGTTTCGTAGCAATGGTTAGTCTACAATTAATGTTAAAATTCACATACAATATTTAGAGTCTTTCTGTAGCATCCACTTCTGATCGACCTTGAATACAGATTGAGAATTGTTAACTGTATTTTGATTCAATTTCAAGTTATTCAACTCATTTTGTGCTATTTGTTCACTCAGTATTTTCTTTTACTATTGGTTTTCTCTTCACACTCATAATTTCGTTTCCTCTCTTATCCTTAATTTATCATAATTCATTCCTTGTACCATTTATTCTCATTTGATACACTTTTAATACTAGTGTATCATTACGTTTCAGAACGTATTGATGCATCCTATTTACTTAGAAGGAATTCGGCGTTTTTAATCGAAATCAACCAAAGGACCTCAATGAATAACTTTGTTACATCTTATGGATAGGAATACTCTGTATCAAAAACTATCATAAGAAATTTAGAAATACTGTTACATCTCGGAAGTTTTATGTTTTGCTTGGAAAATACTGTAATTTTCTAAAAAATTCTCATGTTTTGCTTGAGAAATACTGCAATTCTTTAAGAAATTCGGTGTTTTCTATCAAAAAAACCGTTATTCGCGAAAGAACTCGATGAATACCATTACTAACATCTTGTGGATAAAAATGCTCTAAATGAAAACCTGGTAACAAAAATTAGAAATAACTCTTACAACTTACGTTTTTCGATGTTCTGCTTGAAAGATACAGCTATTTTTGAAAAAACTCCGTGTTTTGAATCGAAAACAACCGTTATAAGCGGAAAAACTCGATGGATACCGTTATATCTTGTGGATAAAAATTTTCTGAATCAAAAACTAATATAAAAAATCTTAAAATACCGTTACAATTGGCGTTTTCAAAGTTTTTCTTGAAAAATACATTAATGTTTTTAGAAACTCAGTGTTTTCGATCGAAACAACCGAAATTCGCGGAGAGACTAGATAAATTTATCCATTTATTACTTTCTACTACTCATTTTTATTTTACCTATCAATCTTACCTATCTATTTCTCTCATTATTGACACGAATACAGTAAACTCGTAATACTACAGTCTACTAATTCTTTCTCTCAAGCTTCCATCTCATTCAGCTACTTAATTTCTCCACATTCCATCTCTTCTCTTAGTTTACAGTCATTTCTCTATCGGTTTACCTTCACTATGCGTTCATATTCACGTTGATTGCAAGCTGATAATTTGCGAGTTTGTTTTAATAAGTTCACGACCTTTGCACTGCATTCATGCAAGCCGGCTGTTATCACGCAACTCTGAGCTCTGAGGTTAATCTCATATGAAGTTAATACATTCGTCCAACCGGAGCTGCTCTTGGACGTACTGTAGCCTATATTATGCTTGGCCAATTCTTCATACATGTTACTTTTCAATGATGTACAAATTGCCTAGTTGCTTGAGTTCATCATATAGTTGGTTTCCAACATCATCTCTAACAAACAATTAAAGAGGTATGTGGGCCTATACCAAAGCCCCACTACATATAAAATATGTAGTGGGGCCTCACCCATACACGCACGCATTCACACGAATATATTGAAATTCATCCATTAGATAGATAGATTTCTTTATTGCCACAAACATTCAACATAAATGCATGACAACGTCAATTAACAATAAACATATAAAATATGGGCTAGTAAAAATTCATCATAATAACAACTCTTCAATATAACAGTAAAAATATTAAAAAAATGAAAAATAAATGAATTATCACAGAATATTATGTAATAATAATAATAATAATAATAATAGTCAGCAGACGAGTGCTGTAAATTGATTGGACTGTCAGACTCTGTGGTGGAAAAAATGCAGAAATCTGTTTTGCTTGACACTGCACGCATGGTGCGTCAAATATTGCAATGCACAAGATAAGTCTAAACCATAAGTTACTCACTTGTAATAGTTATCTTGGAGAGGAGGTTGCATGTGAATGCCCCTCCCTTCAAAAGACCTTACCGCAAATGCGAGAAAACACCAGTAATAATAATAATAATAATAATGAATAATAATGAATTTTATCTCCAACCTTGAAAAACATATAATACAAATTTTGCAAAAAAAAAAACCAGGAAATTAACTGGCCTCTACCTCCAGTACATGTGGCCAGTGTGCAACTAAGCTTAGAACTTAATTTATAAAAAAATAGTCTAGTCAGCATATATAGTACAAATATACAAATATACATGTATAAGTACAAATAACATACAATAAACTCTTGTTTGCTTTTTGAACATTTTTCAATTAGGATATTTTTTATCATTTTCTTAAATTTATCAACCTCAAGCTCTTTTAAATGTGCAGGAAGTGCATTGTAAACACTTCCACCAAACTCTATGAAACAATTGGAGGGATTGGGATGTATCAACATAACTTTTAATCTTGAAGCCTACTCAGGGTTTAATTTCTGAATTAAGAAGCACCAGAGCTGTGACTTACCATAAAGGGTATGGAATACCCTCAGCAAAAAAGGGGAGTCCGGAAATTTTTTGAAAATTACACTTGAATTAGTGCATTTTAAACGCATTTGAGAATGGTTAGTCATGCACATATAATATTACATAAGATTTAGGTATTTTTAAAATAAGGTCTTTTGAACGATTGTGACAAAAACTTAAAACCATAACCACAAAAGTCAAAAATTTAAGTCAGTCCAATTAAAAAAAGAACAATCATTTCCAGCTAGTTTAGATCTGGTTTGAAATAAATGATTTTATTATGAACTAGCTATTGTGCCCGTCCTTCGTACGGATTATGTTTAGAAATAAGACTTTCAAATAAGAATTTCGGCTTTTTTGATAGCAACGATCATGAAGTTGTTAGCAGCTTAGGTCCCGTTCATACAATACAGTTTTTTTGCGGTACGGTTTTTTTACTGTACGGCGTCAACTGTACTGTGATGTTCACACGGTCCGGCTTTGCTGCTTATCTTATTGCTGTGCTCTCCTCCTTCTTCCATTGCGCTTCCAGTTCAGTTTTATTTATTCCAGTCCAGGATTTTTTTATTTGTGTAAGATTTTTTTAAATAAGTTTCTTACTGAAGGTTTCTCTTAAATTTTGATCAAAGTACGCAAATTCTGGTTTCAATATTCCACACATTTTTCTCTCGTTATTTTTATATTAATCTTAAGTCTTGTCCCACAAGGCGGGTCTCTCATATATTAGAGAAATTAAATTTTCACAATTAATATCTTCCACTTCTGGACACTGGAATTCACTAATAAGAAGATCAATGCTGAAGAATATCAATGAAGAAGATCAATGCTGACGATCTGAAGACTGCTTCCAGTGTAATAAGCGTATCGTTTGAACATATCCATTACCGGTACAATACATGTGCCACCGGATACGGATAGTTATTTTGCGGTACAGCTGATTTTAGTGATACAGTTTTCGAAGACAAAACCGAATGTAGAAATCGGCTAGAACAGCTTTTTTTACTGGATCCAGTCGAAACAGTATTGTGTGAACATACAATATGAAATTTACATGCAAACGAAGGACTGCAAAATAACTGATACAGCAAATTTACTGTACCGCACAAGAACTGTATCGTGTGAACGGGCCCTTAGTAAACAACTTAGAATGTAAACAATTTAGTGAGAGGCATCAGAGAGAATATTTTTTGAGAACAGCTGATTGATATTATCATGATAAATTACGTGATTTTTTATTGTGGTAATAATAGTGCTACCTGGCGAATTCCCAAGAGCCTGGCACAAACCGAACCTTCCTAAAATGTTAATTTTTGTTTCGATAAATTGAAATTAGAAAATTTTGTTTTTTTCAACAAAGAAATAATTGATAAAACATAAGATGAGCTTTAATTCACCAGACATATGTTTCCTAAAAGACTGCAATGCTCCGACTACACAAGTCTGCAGACAGCGTAAATAACGCCGCGAAGGGCCCACCATTTATATTTGAGAACAGCTGATTGATATATCATGATAAATTACATGATTTGTTCTTATTCTTATGTGGTAATAAAACTTGGAAGAAATGTATCCAAAATCGCACAATACTTGGTTTTTAAACGTTTATTATTCTGTTGAAAAAAAAGTTAATTTAGTTTTTTATAGCTAAAGACATTGTCAATAATGTTTTCAATACTGTTCAATAACTAAAATCCCAATCGATGCTCTCGTTTTTGAGGAGAAGGCCGCGTAAAATGTATCCAAAATCGCACAGTAATTGGTTTTTAAACGTTTATTACTCTGTTAAAAAAAAAGTTAATTTAGTTTTTTATAGCTAAAGACATTGTCAATAATGTTTTCAATACTGTTCAATAACTAAAATCCCGATCGATGCTCTCGTTTTTGAGGAGAAGGCCGCGAAAAATACCTTTGCGGCCGTGACAGACAGACAGACAGACAGACAGACAGACAGACAGACAGACAGACAGACAGACAGACAGACAGACAGACAGAAAGTAAGATAAGACTATTTTCGGCTTATTTAATGTATAAAACGTAAAAATAACCAAAAAATATACAATTCTGATAAATGTACAGACAAAACTCTAATTTTATTTATATAGATTTAGATAGCTCTGTAACTCCACTCCGGCGTCCTAAAAAAAACCGGAGTGGAGCTCCGGTGTGCTCCGGCTGAAATTAAGCCCTGAGCCTACATTTTTATGTCTGTCTTTATTTAGAAATCGTCCATTTTAAACCAAAGAAAAATCGCAGCTTCAAAACTCTGAGCTCTATATTATGAACAAAATGATAACTTATTCGGTAACTATGAAAACAACCAAGATGCTTCTTATCATTATTTTTGTATTTCATATATGTATCAAATCATTGTTGTTATATTCCACATTAATTGTGGCAATTTCAGGGTTATTAAACCATAAACTGCACTAAAAAATGAATGAAAAAAAAACCGATATTGCTCTGTTAAATTATCTCATAAAAAACGTGAAACTAGTTAGAAAATACAGTATCAAGGTAGTAAATTTACCATTTTTATTTTTAAATTAGGTGTAATGTTAAACTTTGTTAACAATATGAAAGCTCAACAAAAGGTCTAAGAGAAATGAAATGCGAACAATTATCAATATTTTTGTATTATTTAAGTAAAGCAAACTGTCCGAGGAACAGCTTGCTATCATTATTCGAAGCCTACAGTTAACTTACCAATAAGAAAAAATTATAAGACAGTAATATGAATAACCTTCGGTTAGTATCATTGAAACTTTATTACCCTCTATGCTTATATTATTAATATTGTCAGTATTGAGGTTGAACTTTTTTTTCATAATAATGTAATACAGTAATTGCATCTCGACACAGAAGATGAACAGTAGTTGATCCTGTTCATTAAAAAGATTGCAGAATGAGAGTGATCATTTGAGCAGTAATATACCGTTTCTTGTAGCATGATACAAACTTATTAGGTTGTATCATGATGTTTCATCACCATCATCATGTACGGGGATGTTGATGATGAAAACATTAATGATAAAGAGGCTGGCTAACCTTTGCCATGAGGCTGGTAAGATATTTGATTGACTTTGTGGACCAGTTTTTGTGAAGAGAACAAATAATCTCATAGGCTATTCTGATACGCAAAAGGAGATAAAAGATAATAACAAGATTTGCAACGAAGAAGAAGTTGGAGAAGAAAACGAGAATAGAGATAGTTGAGAAGGAAAAGACGAAGAAGGAGAAGGGCAAGGGGATAAAGAGTGGACAGTGGAGAAAGAAGAGAATCGGAGGAGATGAGGTTGTGAAAATGTGAGGATAAGAAGAGCAAGATGAAGAAAAATATGAAATAGAAGAAGAAGGAGAAGAAAAGAAGAGAGATGAAAATGAGGAAGCTGAAAAAACGAAGGGGCGAAAAAGAATAAGGGAGGTTTAAATGAAGAAGATCGAGAAAAGTAAGAATAGGAGAAGAAAAGGAGACAAAGAGAGAAAATAAAAAGTGGAGATGGAAGAGAAGACGACGATGAGGGAAAAACGAAGTGAGAAGAGCAGAAGAAGAATATCATAATAAAGATGAAAAAATAAGGATACATGAAAAAATGAAAAAGGGTGATAAAGATGGGTTGAAAAATAGTGAAAGGAACAAGAACAAGAACAAGAACAAGAACAAGAACAAGAACAAGAACAAGAACAAGAACAAGAACAAGAACAAGAACAAGAACAAGAACAAGAACAAGAACAAGAACAAGAACAAGAACAAGAAAAAGAACAAGAACAAGAACAAGAACAAGAAAAAGAACAAGAATAAGAACAAGAACAAGAACAAGAACAAGGAAAAGAACAAGAACAAGAAAAAGAACAAGAATAAGAACAAGAACAAGAACAAGAACAAGACAAGAGCAAGAACAAGAACAAGAACAAGAACAAGAACAAGAAAAAGAACAAGAACAAGAAAAAGGACAAGAACAAGAATAAGAACAAGAACAAGAACAAGAAAAAGAACAAGAACAAGAAAAAGAACAAGAACAAGAATAAGAACAAGAAGAAGAACAAGAACAAGAACAAGAACAAGAACAAGAACAAGAATAAGAACAAGAACAAGTACAAGAACAACAACAAGAACAAGAACAAGAACAAGTACAAGAACAACAACAAGAACAAGAACAAGAATAAGAACAAGAAGAGGAACAAGAACTAGAACAAGAACAAGAACAAGAACAAGACAAGAGCAAGAACAAGAACAAGAACAAGAACAAGAACAAGAACAAGAAAAAGAACAAGAACAAGAACAAGAAAAAGGACAAGAACAAGAATAAGAACAAGAACAAGAACAAGAAAAAGAACAAGAACAAGAAAAAGAACAAGAACAAGAATAAGAACAAGAAGAAGAACAAGAACAAGAACAAGAACAAGAACAAGAACAAGAACAAGAACAAGAATAAGAACAAGAACAAGAACAAGAACAAGAACAAGAAAAAGAAAAAGAATAAGAACAAGAACAAGAACAAGAATAAGAACAAGAACAAGAACAAGAACAAGTACAAGAACAACAACAAGAACAAGAACAAGAACAAGTACAAGAACAACAACAAGAACAAGAACAAGAATAAGAACAAGAAGAGGAACAAGAACTAGAACAAGAACAAGAACAAAAAATTATTAAACGAAGAAGATGATGAAGAAGAGGAGAAATTAGAGTAGAGAATAAGAAGAAGGAGAAGGAGAAGAAGAAGGAGAAGGAGAAAGAGAAAGAGAAAGAGAAAGAGAAGGAGAAGGAGAAGAAGAAGGAGAAGAAGAAGGAGAAGAAGAAGAAGAAGAAGAAGAAGAAGAAGAAGAAGAAGAAGAAGAAGAAGAAGAAGAAGATGATGAAGATGATGAAGAAAAAGAAGATGATGAAGAAGAAGTAGAAGAAGAAGAAAAAGGAGGGGGTGAAGGTGAAGGAGAATAGGAAGAAGCAGTAGAAGAAGAAGAGGGAGGAAAAGGAGGAGAAGATGAAGGAGAAGAAGGAGAAGATGAAGAAGAAGAAGGAGAAGATGAAGAAGAAGAAGAAGAAGAAGAAGAGGGAGGAGGAGGAGGAGAATATGAATGAGAAGAAGGAGAATATGAATGAGAAGAAGGAGAAGATGAAGGAGAAGAAGGAGAAGAAGAAGAAGAAGAAGAAGAAGATGATGATGATGAAGAACTAAGTGGAAGAGGAGGATATAAATACAAATATAAAGAAAAGAAAGGAAAATTGCAGGAAGAACCGAAATAATGAAGAGAAGAGAAGTGGTGATTCTGAGGAGGAGGATGACGGTGATAAAACTAGGAATAATAAGAAAGAGTATGAGGAGGTAGAGTAGACCAAGTTAAAAAAGACAAGGATGAAGAAGAAAAATTAGACAAAAAAGAGTAAGAGCCGAAGAAGAAGATTATTTCAATCGAAATTGATCCATACTGTTTTAATGAACCAGAACAAGACTCATAAATGCAGCATACTGTTGATTAGTATGAAACAGCGATAGTTATATGTATTGTACAATAATACTGATACTATAGTAATCATAAACGAATGCAGAAAAGGTGCGCATCAATAATTAACATTATTGCTGAACCGGATTCTGTTACTGGGGAAATGAACTGGTACAATTCGTGATCAAGCTATGATCATCAAGATCAATAAAAATTCACAGTGGTGAATCTGTTAATGAAGGTCGACCACAATTTGTTGGCATTATCATCTGGAGATGCAGTTACAAATACAGTAATAATAAAATCATTCTACCTTTCCATTCAATAGTGAATCATATAAAAAATTCTCGAACTCGCTGGAGTTCCAAACACAGCAATAATAGTATCTCTGTACTCTATAATAATTATTAGAAAAAATTCACAAGTATTCATTAAGGAGGTGTGATTTCCGTGATTATTAAGATCATAAAAGTAGGCGTCTGAACAGACTGGTTCAAAAAAGTTGTCAATAATTTGCAGGAGGTAGTTGAGAAAAAATGTGATAGGATCATGAGAGATCTACTCAGGTATAATTAAGGCAGTAATATCGTCTTTAATCATGGTTTTTCGATTTTTTTCTTGAATCAACGACTAGCAAAAATATTAAAATTTGCTCTTTTTCTGCAAAAGAAACTATTCCTCATCAATTATTATTCGTGGACTGTGGGTGTCCAAGAAAAATCCTTCAAATTAACTTGACTTCGAAGAAATTACAAGTAGGCTACTAAAAATTTAGAAAAAATACTGCCATTAATGTAAAATAAGATCTACTAGAAAAATGTGGGAAATTGAAAGAAAATATTAACTATTTTCAACTGTTTTAGTGTTTCGTTTCAAGTGAACGTTCAAATTAATAGTGGTCAAGTGAGAAGATTAATTTTATTATTTTTCGAGTGAAGGTTTTCAGCATATCTTAAATTTTTAGTTTGTGTTAACCTCAATGTTTTGGTCAATGAAACATATATTCAAAATTTGTGAAGGGAGTAGTTTTGGACTTGAGTCTGTTGCACCTTCACATTCGTTGTAAATTTGTCACAATAAATAAATTAATTAATCAAATTTACAAAATCTGTTGCTAAGAATACCTAGAACCTGATTCATCACGATTCACAAGCCAGTATCATTAGTACTCATATTTGTTGTTTCTGAGTCTCATGATAAATTAACACACCCGTTTGATCGATGCAGCCTTGAATAGTGCTATGCGTACAATTACCGGATGTCTGCTGCAAACAGAGACTGAATGGCTTCCTGTACTCAGTAACATCCCTCCCCCGCATATCAGAAGACAGGAAATCGCTAGCAGAGAACTAAGAAAAATATGTGGAATACCAGAACTCCCAATCCATGAAGACCTACTTCTGGAAACCCCAGTCCCTCAGAGGCTCAAATCCAGAAAACCAGCCTGGCTTCACCCATTACAGGCTGGACATTGCAATTCTAGTGAACAACAGTGGTTGGAGGCCTGGAATTCTTCATCAGTAAGAAACAAAGAGATAGTCCCAGACCCAACCCAACGTGCTAATGGATTTGAGTTGCCACGGCACCTTTGGGTGCGACTGAATAGATTCAGGACTGGGCAGGGGAGATGCCAGAGGAACATGCACCGCTGGGGTTTTGCTGATTCTCCTCACTGTGAGTGTGGTGAGGTACAAACGATGTGCCACATTCTTGAGACATGTCCATTGAGTAATTTCCTTGGAGGACTTCAAAGATTGAATTTAGTCCAGGACGACGCCATACTTTGGCTGAACAATCTTGAATGCCAAATTTAGTACCTTATTAAGGTACACTCTTGTATATTTTCACTGCTTGTAGCCATACGCATAATAATAATGATAATTTTCACTTGTAGTTTGAAAATTTATTTTGTGAACATTATTTATGGAACACGAAGTCTCTTCTACGATTGCACATAGCATATTCAAAATTTGTGAAAAGAGCAGTTTTGGACTCTGTTGCATCTTTGCATTTATTGTTACTTTGCCGAAATAAATAAATAAATAAAATTGAAAGAAAATTCACAAAATCTCTTTTTAAGATTGTCTAGGACCTGATTCATTACGATTCACAAGCCAGTTTTATTAGTACTTGCATTTGTAGTTTCTGCAGTCTTATGATAATTTTTACTTGTAGATTGCAAATTTTTTGTGAAGTTTTATGCACACGAAGACTCTTGTGCTGGTATTGTATAGTAGAATCCAAAATTGACAAGAATATAAAGATTATTATCTTTATGACAATAAAAGAAATGATTATTGATAATTTTTTCTCGGAGGATGAAGCCCACATAGGTCTGAGACCTGTGCGTGGGAAATGGATTGGACGATTAATTATTCCCGAGCATTGATTTTATTATAATCAAATAATATTATGAATATATCTAATCCAAATATATTTTATTGGCACTCCTTGGTACAAGCTGACTGAAAAGTAGCATAGACGAGTAACGTAATGTTTAGACCCGAAAATTGAAGATTATTACTCATCTCATAGTCAGATACAGTACCTTTTATTCATTTTGGAGATGTTAGTTTGACCATAAAATTTTACAGAAAAATATGCTATTAGATAAGGTCACAAACTGATAAACTCTGTGTTAGAAGAGTGAGTTATAAAGAATCATAGATTTCTATGAGCGATTGATATAGATGATTGGACCTACGATTGGTCTCATGCTTGAATTTATTGATGAAATTATCTAGGAGTGCTCTATGATTTTGTTTAACTTCAATGTTGAAGGTTTAAGAGGTGAGAAGCGAGTCCCTTATGAAAACTAGAGAATCACAATGTTATCTACTATCAAAATCAGAGTTCCTAGCTTAGAAACAAAAATGATTCTCGCGTAGAATTGGAGAACTGTGGATAGTTTCACATAATTATTTTCTCTACTATTGAACGCTGTAATTTTGCACTCACGACTTTTATCTACAAAGTATGCTACGCTAGTTTCAACAGAGGGCAATCTCTAAAGGCACAAGCCCAAGAATGAAATTAATATTATTGTGCTATAGAGTAGCATAAGACCTGAAAAATGGTTAGAAGAATGGTGATTCATCAAAATTGTAAATCACTATTAATAACTGATGAAACGATATATTCATTATTCAAACTAATAAATTATATTAGAAAAATGTATTTTTTGTTCTGTGAGGATGGGACTTCAGAGAAACATCTGAAAGTAGTATCTCAATTTTTACTCCGATCAGGCAATCAGGATTTTCAAAAGACATCTTTTAAACCTGTAAAAAGCTTCAATTTTAAAAGAATTATTTTGAAAAAAACTATTTGTTAGATTGAAATGAAAAATATGTAATTTTTTATTCTTCAATGTGTCTTTAAGTCACAGATAATTTATCAAAAGTTGAAAATCACTCGCGGGTGAAATCAATTTTTGCCCCCAAAACCAGAAAAATTTCTACTTTGAACCTCCATATTTCACAAAATAATTGAGGAAAAAACTTATTTTCACAGCAATAGATAACACATCAAAGCCAGGCTAATAAAATTCAATAAAATAAACTTCAATAAATAAATTATGACCTTCAAATTAAGGACAAATTAGGATATTAGGAAATTAGGATGATTTGGAAACTTCATCAAAAGTTTGAAATCTGTCATAGGTAAGATCAATTGCCCTCAAAAACCAAACAAATTTAATTTGAACCCCTATAATTCACAAAATAATTGAAGAAATTTTTTTTCTCACAGCAATAGATAAAATTTTGAAGCCCTGATTAGAATAGAATAGAATAGAATAGTTTATTTATTTTTCCTTGACGTGGCAAAGTTTAGACTGAAAAGTCTACTCTTCCACTCTTCCACTACTACTACCACTACTAAGTCTACTCTACCACGTCCATGATTTACAATGAATATAACAATACTGTAATACAAACCAAAACAAAAAAAAAATAAATAATAATAATAATAAAATTAATAATTGATAAGTTCAACAATACTAGTAGAAAGACAAAAAAAAAATTGATACACATTCACACTCCCATTCACGCTTATTTCACAGCTGCAATATTGTAAAAATAATAATGTGTATAGATTTGATCATTCCTGACAAATAAAGTGGGAAAAAACTTTGAAAAGATGTAGAAATGAATAAATTATTTAGATGAAAATGAATGCTTGAATAAAACATGTTATTTATGGTAATATTTGTTAATGGTATGAAGTATGATGGGCACCCCCATCGCCGACCAGTACCGCTGCCGGAGCGACCGCCACCGCCAGCCAACCACACAGTGACGGCTCGGGCGAAACAGGGACGACCACACAACATCTTGGTTTGAGGAGGTAGCAAATTCCATAACCTTGATGCCAAGACAAGGAATGACTGGTTGTAACAAACAGTTCTGTGTCTGGGAATTACCAGCAAGTGAGATCGACCTCGCGTCTCTCTAACACTTACCTGCGACAATTGATGTAATTTATTGTACAGATAGTGAGGTTCCTTGTACATCAATATCTTTCCAGTCAACAAAATCACATGTAGTGCTCTCTGATCATTCAATTTTAAAATTGAAGACATCTGATAATAACCTGATATATGGTCATCCCTTCTCAAATTATAGACAAATCTCATGCAGTAGTTCTGTGCACGTTGAAGTTTTGAGGACAGCTCCATAGTCATATCATTGTATACAACATCACAGTATGAGAACAGAGGAAATACCAATGATTTCACGAGCATGAGTTTCATGTTAATTGGCAGGCATTCCCGTACTCTTTTTAATGCATGTATACTGGCAAAAATCCGTCTACAAATGAATTGCACATGATGACTCCATCCAAAGGTATTGTTGATGAGAACACCAAGACTTTTGACTGTCTCATGAAACTGTAAGTTTTGTCCACTGACGGATAACATAGGGGCAATGGATAAATCAAGACTAGATCGTAGACGAGGATGACATATAAGTATTGGCTTTGTTTTGGCTGCATTTAAACAAAGAGCATGATTCCTTACCCAGTCACCAACTGCCATTATATCCTCATTTATTTTTTCAATTGCACTCGTAAATTCTTGAGGTTTAAAATGAAAGTACACCTGTAGATCGTCAGCAAATAGATGAAATTGGCAATGAGAAAAAACATGGCCAATGTCATTTATATATAATGTAAATAATATAGGCCCCAGAATTGAACCCTGTGGAACGCCTCTAGAAACAGGTAGCCATGAGGAAATACTGTTGAGATCTTTGATACATTGCTTTCTAGATCCCAAATATGACTTAAACCAGTCCAATGAAGAATCAGATAGGCCCAAATGCTTAAGCTTCAACAAAAGGAGAGGATGAAAGACACAATCAAATGCCTTTGAAAAGTCAAATAGAATTGATTATGTTCAAAACAAGAAACTTAAAAAAAATGACCAAAAAACCTGTGCACAGCCATGACAAATAGCTCAATTTCTAGTTTAAGTAGCTCAATAATGGCTGTACAGGGCCCCGAATGACGGAGTCAATTAGGGGAGCGTTATTGAAAAAACATAAATAAATTTTTCAAATGAATTCAACGACTTGCAGTCAAAGTTTTATTAAGAATAAGTGGTATTTTACTTACTCTGTAGGCCGAACGTTTTCGAGTTGTTAAAACCCATCTTCAAGGCCTTGAAGAGGCCCGCAGATAAAAATTTTACTGCAAGTCGTTGAATTCACTTGGAAAGTTAATATTAACAACGCAGTTCGTCATGGAATAAGAAATCCAGGACATTAATAAAGTAATTTGGGAGAAAAAATCGAATGAATATTCTGATTAAGAACGGCTTCAAGAGCAATAATATATAATGTAAAAATTATGACAATATTCTTGCAAGAAACTCATTATACTGACGTCCATGTGTATACCAATTTGCCAATGTTGACATTGATCTGTACAAATTTTTGCAGAATGTAATAGAATGGCACCAATTGCAATTGATTGGAAAATTTAATTAGAATATCTATCATACTGACCTTCAATACATTATTTAATGAAGATGGACCTGAAGGTTGAAAGATGCATCGAAAGTAAACGAGTTCACAGATCAATCGATCGATCAATGCATCTAATATGCATTAGTCAAGGAATCTTAATTAATAGAAGAGTTATGATCATGTTGCATCACTTACCTACGTGAGGCACTTGGAGGAGTCATTACAAATTGTATTAGTACAAGAAACATGGCCTTCTATTTATGATTATATTAATATTTTGTAACTAATTCTAGTAGAATGGTGAGTTCTAATAATATATTATTGATACTTATGTGGGAATTGAAACTTGAAATTATTTCTGCTATTGTATGAGAGTTCAATCCGGCTTTATCGATCTTTTTTATTACTTTAATTATCATAGTTTTCGTTTGCAGAAGGATTTATCGTTTATTTCTATACATTTTCTCAGCGTTGCCTTTCAAGTTACATTCTTCTCGAAGCAGTTATGAGCAGTAGGTAATAGCAGAGACGATAATCTTCGAGAAATGAGAATCCTCATTGTCTGCTGGAGAGGCTTTATATGGCCAACCACAGAACAGACTCTCTGCACTCTTCAATTCCATTTCAATATCCGTCTGATGAGTATTTAGTCTCTCTTATTGGATTGCTAATTTTCAAAATTATTCATGTCAAGAACAACATTTCTACAACACACTAGCGATAGGCTATTTAAAGAAGATGAAGAGAAAGAGGAATAAATAAGAAGATGAACATGAAGATGAAGTAGAAAAAGAAGAAGAAGAAGCGAGGAAGAAGCAGTAGAAGAAGAAGGAGGAGAAGAGAAAAAAAGAAGAAGAAAAAGGAGAAGAAGAGGAAGAAAACGAAGAAGAATAAGAGGAAGAGGAAGAAAACGAAGAAGAATAAGAGGAAGAGGAGGAGGAGGAGAAGGAGGAGGAGGAAGAGGAGTAGGAGGAGGACGAGGAGGATGAATAATAAGAGGAAGAGGAGGAGGAGGATGAAGAACAAGAGGAATAGGAGGAGGAGGAGAAGGACGAGGAGGATGAAGAATAAGAGGAAGAGGAGGAGGAGGAGGATGAAGAAAAGAGGAAGAGGAGGAGGAAAAGGAGGGGGAGAAGGAAGAGGAGGAGGAGAAGGAGGAGGAGAAGGAGAAGGAGAAGGAGAAGGAGAAGGAGAAGGAGAAGGAGGAGGAGGAGGAGGAAGAGGAGGAGGTGGAGGAGGAGGAGGAGGAGGAGAAGAAGGAGGAGGAGGTGGAGGAGGGGGAGAAGAAGATGAGGAAGAGGAGAAGGAGGAAAAGGAGGAGGAGGAAGAAGAAGAAGAAAAAGACGAGAAAAAAAGGAGAAAAAAAGGAGAAGAAGAAAAAGGAGAAGAAGAAGAAGAAGATGAAGAAGGAGAAGAAGAAGACGACGAAGAAGAAAAAGATGAAAATGGAGAGGAAGAGGGAAGAAGAAGAAGGAGAAGAAGAAGAAGAAGAATAAGAAAGAGAAAAAGAAGATGAGAAAAAAGAAGAAAACGAAGAAGAAGAAGACAAAGAAGAAGGAGATGAAGACGAAGAAGAAGAAGATGAGGGAAGAAGGAGAAGGAATATGTGGAGAAGAAGAGGAAGACGAAGAAGAAGAAGAAAGAGAAAAATAAAACGAAGAAGAAGAAAAAGGAGATGAGAAAGAAGAAGAAGATGAAAAAGAGAAGATAAAGAAGAAGGAGTGAAGATGGAGAAGAAGAAGGAAGAAGGAGAAGGAGAAGGAGACGGAGAAGAAGAAGAAGATGAAGAAGAAGAAGAAAGAGAAAAATAAGAAGTAGAGGAGGAGGAGGAGGAGGACGAGAAGGAGGAGGCGGAGGAGGAGGAGGAGGAAGAAGAAGATGAGGAAGAGGAAGAGGAAGAATGAGAAGAAGATGATGAAGAAGAAGGAGATGAAGATGGAGAAGTGCGAGAATGGATAAGGAGAAGATGAAGAAGAGGAAGAAGAAGAAGAAGAAGAAGGAGAGGAAGAAGAAGAAGAAGAAGGAGAAAAAGAGGAGGAGGAGGAGGAGGAGGAGGGGGAGAAGAAGATGAGGAAGAGGAGGAGGAGGAGGAAGAGGAAGAAGAAGAAGAAGAAGAAGAAGGAGAAAAAGAAAAAAGAAGAAGAAAATAAGGATGATATGACTCAATGAAGGCAATAGGGAAATAAGACATCAATATTTCCCCAATGTTCGCAATCATGTTTGTATGTTGCCTATTTAGTCAAAATGAATCATCGGTTAAATTTCCAGACAAATTAGAACTGTGAATGTAATTTTCTTCCAGGACAGATGGTTTTTGGTTAGATAATGAACTTTGTAATACAATTATTATTATTATTATTATTATGATAGACCTTGAACTATGAACAGATCAAGTCAATTTTCCAAGATACAGTTGAGAAAGGAACATTATTCACCGGATATGGCATTACATAACGAAGTCTCTGGAATGAGTAATTTTGAATTCTTACCCTTTAAAAATGGCGTAGCCTGGGATTTTGTCCTCCTTCCTGCAAAATTGACCAACAATTTTTATTTCTATAAATTTTAATAATTATTATTAACTGTAAATATATTATGTGAATGATTTTCACAAGAAAGGAAGAGATTTAGCCTGAAATTTTGACCTGCTTCCTGCAAAATTGACCAACAATGTTTATTTCTATAAATTTTAATAATTATTATTAACTGTAAATATATTATGTAAATGATTTTCACAAGAAAGGAAGAAATTTAGCCTGAAATTTTGACCTGCTTCCTGCAAAATTGACCAACAATTATTATTTCTATAAATTTTAATATTCATTATTAACTGTAAATATATTATGTGAATGATTTTCACAAGAAAGGAAGAGATTTAGCCTGAAATTTTGACCTGCTTCCTGCAAAATTGACCAACAATGTTTATTTCTATAAATTTTAATAATTATTATTAACTGTAAATATATTATGTAAATGATTTTCACAAGAAAGGAAGAAATTTAGCCTGAAATTTTGACCTGCTTCCTGCAAAATTGACCAACAATTATTATTTCTATAAATTTTAATATTCATTATTAACTGTAAATATATTATGTAAATGATTTTCACAAGAAAGGAAGAAATTTAGCCTGAAATTTTGACCTGCTTCCTGCAAAATTGACCAACAATTATTATTTCTATAAATTTTAATATTCATTATTAACTGTAAATATATTATGTAAATGATTTTCACAAGAAAGGAAGAAATTTAGCCTGAAATTTTGACCGGCTTCCTGCAAAATTGACTAACAATTTTTATTTCTATAAATTTTAATATTCATTATTAACTGTAAATGTATTATGTAAATGATTTTCACAAGAAAGAAAGAAATTCAGCCTGAAATTTTGACCTGCTTCCTGCAAAATTGACCAACAATTATTATTTCTATAAATTTTAATATTCATTATTAACTGTAAATATATTATTTAAATGATTTTAACAAGAAAGAGAAATGAATAAATTCAAATACTTCACTGAAACTGAGTTACAGGTTACATTTTCTACAAACTCTTGTTCCTTGCTCTACTCATCTGTACTTGACTGTGGTAGGCGTACTTGCCATCCCACGGAAAGATTTTTGAAAAAGTAATAAATTTCTCCAAAAACGCATATTGGACTTTTTTAAATATAAATCATTCCATTATAGCGCACATTACGGGTTAAAGAAAAAACAATCTAGTGCTTGAGTCATCCCCAATGAGAGGATCCGGAGAGAGGAATCCGGACCCGGTAATGCCCCCCCCCTTGACTAGACCTTTGCCCTTCAGTACGATTGAAATCTTCAAATCTTTTTTCAATTTCTAGGCCTTACAGAAGGCTACATCAATATTCTAATTATGCCCATAGTTTGACTATTCTTGAATTTTGTGCTTCCGTCATCAAACAAGAGTGATAATTGGTGAATTTGTACTCTGTTATTAAGTTCACAATTACTACACTTGCTGATGAATATAATATGCACAATAATTCTAAAATTCGAAATACAGTATGTCTCAAGGTAGAAAAAAAAATATTTTTAATAATTAGAATAGCAAATCTCTATCTATAAAAGGATGATACCCTGACTCACTCATCAACGCAGAGCCAAAACTACTAGGCCTATGAACTTGAAATTTCGTATGAACAATCCTTATAGGATTTCACCGTGCAATAAGAAAGGATTTTTCAAAATTCGCAATTTTGGGGTGTTTTTAGGGAGTTAAAGTTTTGCCTATGCAAAGCACAGGTACATGGCTAGCTAGCTTACTGGGATCTTTTAATCATATGGAAAATAATTTGAAATTTTTCGATCTGCTGTACACGCTGTTTCGATGGACAAGCTGTTTGTGTGTTTTGCAAATCATCATTCACCTAACCTACTGAACTTGCCGGCCAAACAGCTTAAAAGAACAGTTGATAGATGTCAACAGTTTTAAATCATATGGCAGGCCCCTTAGCGGCGTTATTTACGCTGTCTGGAACGCAAAGACTTTGCATGTAGGATACCGTGCAGTCGTAGCCTTGCAGTATGTAGGAAACATATGACTGGGTATGATTAAATGTAATTATGCCGGATTGATGACATCTGTTAACCAATGCAGCTAGAAATTTGAAATGTATTCTCAGTAGGCCTAGGAGATGGCGAATAATAAAATAAAAAACCTAGCTTCTCCTTCTACCCTAATAGTCGTGGAAGGTTCAACTTTGAAGTGTTCATTGACAGGTGGTGAGTAAGGTCTTACTGTGTAAGAAAACAACGAAGGAGGCCTCTCTGATAAGCTGGAAGAGCCCTAGGACTAACTTCTTCCCTAATTAATAGTCCTAGAAGGTTGAAATTTGAAATGTAACCTCAGTGGGAGGTGACAAATAATAAAATCAAGCATTTTTTTTTTGAGAACGCAGCAACGCGCGTCGGGCCAGCTAGTGTCTTCTAATTACATTGATATGAAATATATGATAAAAATAGCAATAAATTACTATTCCTCGCCACAAATCTCGCAAACTGAGGGGGTTTCAGTCAACATATCTAAACAACACAAAGAAGCTATATTATACGTTCGAGTCATTCATGAGAGTTGAGTACCCCTCGAGAAAATTCGGGGTTCAACGCTGCATGTGACAATGGTTTTTGAAAAGATTTTTTAAAAATTCCTTTCCCCGAGCATGTGAATAGAATAGAATATGTTTTATTGTAACCGCTTCTGAGGTCGTCAGAATCATTACCTTCGCAAAGCATTACCTAATACAATAAATGTCATACACTATACAATAATTTGAAAAGATAATATTCTAAAAACACTAAAATATTATAAAATATTGACAGTCACATAGTGGAAATTTCAACATATTTATTTATTTATTTATTTGATGAAATTATTCAATTATTAAATTATATAGAAAACAAAGAGATAAAATCTATTAATTATAGGCTATCCTGGTCTTGGGATACAATGTAACTACTCAAATAAAAACTCAAAACAAAAGTAATAATAGTTGATAGCTGGACTTTACCCACAAACGTGTACAATTGATGGTTGTCATTACACACAAAGAACTTTCGGCCTACCACAAGCAAGAATACATTATTATTAATGATAACTAATTAGTACTAATTCTGATGAGAGATATAAATTGAAAAAATCAAAGGCAACTGTCGAAAAAAGACCATCCATTATTGGACCAGTCAATAACTCATAATCATGCAGAAAAGTATAACGGGTTTTTTTTTCATTTTCATTTGAAATACTTAATTTTTCACAAGTTAGTTTGAAGTGACTGACAATTGAATAAACTGACAAATATACATAGACAGAATTTATTAATTTCGAATTCCTTTAATTGCTATTACTTTATACTGAAGACTTCCGCAATGGCGGATATTGACAACAGCATTGAATTACATCGATTTCCATGAACAGCATCGATTCCCATCAGCTTTTCAATGCTGTTGTCAATATCCGCCATTGCGGAAGTCTTCAGTATAAAGTAATAGCAATTAAAGGAATTCGAAATTAATAAATTCTACTTAATTTTTGTATGTTATAATAAAACTATGAATATCTATTCCTCGTCTATAAATTGCTATAATATCAATAATATTTTTCTTTCTTTTTTCTTGAAGTAAATTGCATTGATTTTCAATTATAAATCCTGGGCGCGGACAAAAATTTATTTTTTGCGCCTTGTATTTTTGCCTAGAAATTTTGTGTTACTCGTAAGATCTATCTATAAATTTTGTTTCATTTCAATTATTGTTGATCATAAAACAGATTGTTTTTTGTAAATTTCTCATGGCAAAAAACATCTAAGAGAAACAGAATAATTAAATTTTGATGTCTTTATGAGCACTTTAGTACGAACATTAAAACAGTCAGATATGTATTGGATATTGAATCCATCGAAATGGTTTCCGAACATGCATCTCTAGTTGCAAAACCTGTTACAGGCTGCAAATGAAATTCTAGTACTAGCCTACTAATAAATAGCAATAAAATAAATGTCCAATTAATTATTATATTATGTCCAATGTAATAAATAAGTGATTATAAATATTGAGAATAAATTATATCTATTTCACTTCAAAAGGTTTAAAGCAGTATGAATTTGTTGAAAATAATAATAATAATAATAATAATAATAATAATAATAATAATAATATTAATAATAATAATAATAATAATAATAATAATATTAATAATAATAATAATAATGATAATAAATATTGACACTTCAATTTCAGATGCTATTGAATTATCAATCTAGTATAACTGAATCGAAAAGATTCAATACTGAAAGAATGTCTCAATGCAAGAAGTCATTGGAAATATGAGGATATGCCTATGTTTTTTCAATAAATCTGAATCGATAATGATAAATTGTAATGTATTTTATATTAGCTTTGAAATAGTTGAATGAAATTCACCATCGCTTTGAATGGGAAACAACTAACCAGTAGTGAGTTTTTCGATTTATCGATGATTGAACTGGTTGATCGATTTGAAAGGAATGTGAGTTAAGTGTGGAATAAAGAATGAAATTTAATAGCTGTCATCATTTCACAGGTGGCACGTAAAATTCAGAATAAATAATGACGATGTTCATTTACAAGACAAGTAGATTCTTAATCTACCAATCAGGTGACTTCCGTCGAACTCGTATTGGCCAATCAGGATGCTTCACTACGAGAGTCTTTCAGTTGATAATCTAATATAAAAATTGACACTGTATCCCTATTCATTGATGTAGAATATTGATTTATCTATTAGTTAATGTTTAAATACCCGTAAGGGTCTCCCCACCACGAAAAGCCATACGAATTTACTTTACTAATGTTTAAATTATTCTCGTCAATAGTTGCAGTACTTTTTCTTTAATCCTTCTTATCAATCTTTAAAAATTATTGTGATTTCAAATCGGAATAGCACTGATAAACAAGTGGAAAACACTTGACCAAACACAAATCAACAATATAATGAAAGAGAAAAGTATTGAAGGTCAATAAATCAATCACAGTCAAACAACAAGAAAAATGAAAATAAGTTGCAGGTATGAGATCATAGCAGGTCAACGTCAATCTCTTAATTTTATTTTATTTTTTTTTGTGGATGAAGCTCACATAGGTCTGAGACCTGTGCGTGGGTAATGAGTTGGATGATGGTGATTGATGAGTTGGACCTACAGTTTTATGTGGGTTCCGAACCACCGGGAAGTGATTTTACAGCAGAGAACAGTGTCTTTTTTGTTGGCCAATCTAATCGGTCACCGTTACGAACAGGAACTACGGGAACGCAGCTTATCTCTCTGATTGAACAGATACCTGCTACGGCTCGCGGCTATCACTTCCAATTATATTTCTAATAATTCCAATAATATTTTCTGATACTATTGATTTAGATAATGTTTCTTTTGTTAACTGGATTTCTACAAAAATTATTTTTTGAAATATTCTTTTCTTGAGTGCAACTTGTACAGTAATATTCGTACAGAATTACAAAATAGTTCTTCAATAGTAATAGTAAATAGTAATAGTAATAGTAATAGTAATAGTAATAGTAATAGTAATAGTAAAATAGTAATTGATATTTTACATTCAATACAAAACGTATGCCTAATTTTACAGGTTCTATCACTAAAATAATGCTGGCAACACTTGAAAGTTACACTGAAACTTTATTTACACAATTAACTTATAATACGCACTAATCAGTTAACTACCACACAAGAAAATCAATAAAGAAGCAAATAGTTCAATAAAGTTTAGAAAATAATAAGTCTTTCCATATCTTGATATCACTGTACAAAAACTAGTTAGTGACTGTCAAAAATTCGATCAATAATTTAATAATAACTGTTCAATGATATAAAAAGAAATGTTTTAGAAACGGGTAAAACACTCAATAATAAACTGAACACTTACAAAGCTCACTCTGTCACGACTCTTATCAAACAAAATATCAGAGACAGAATTTATTAATTTCGAATTCATCAAATAGCTATAAAAATATATCACTGAGTATATACTGCCATTATGTCGTTTATCGCACTAAGCGGTCGAACAACACCTGGAAACGCATTTAAAATATGAGCGTTTCTTTCTCAAGAAACGAGAAAGAAGATAACTAGACAATAAGAGATAATGAATAATAAGACGAAATTGTCACAACCACATTTATTAAAACTTCGAGAAACTAGTTTCGGTTGTTACACCATTATCAATCTCAATCAAACTGAAACAAGTTTTAATAAATGTGGTTGTGACAATTTCGTCTTATTATTCATTATGGATACCTTCCACAATATCACCTTCGCCATTACTAAGAAAGACAACAAGAGATAACTAATGGACCTCTCAGCAGATAAGGTGCTGCCACGCCACAAGTTATTTCCACTCGTCGTTACATTATCAACACGATGATGCAGTAATAGTAATAAAAAACGGAAATTGGGACTTGGAAAATTGAGTACTTCCAAGAAAATCATGTGCGGAAGTAATTAATTATCTCGTTAAAAGTTCCTTTGATTGATATCAAGTTACTTCAATTTCTAGCTGAAAAAAGTGCATCGAATGTGATATAAACAAATTGAGTTACAAAAGGTAGTAACAAAAATAGACAACTGTGATAAATGATTGAGAACTACAATACAGTTCATTTGTTTGATAAGAAAAGTTCACTAAAAACTGTTTTTTTTTTTTACTGATGATGAGAATTTTTAGTGTTTCTGTAAGAAAATTTTTGGCGTTTGGAATTTTTAGAGTTTCTTAGCAACTTTAGAGCTCTACCCACCCGTTTTGTGTTAATATCATATATTGTGATAATATTATAAAATATAATTTACATTTTTTCAAAATATATGAGCTCCTTCAGCAAGTTCAGTGACAAAAAGTGTTAACTTATTTTTTTGATCTGTCTGCATTTGATAGCTCTCAATTAATTGAAGCTCACATTCATCAATGAGGCGAACTCAGAGTTTCTCGGAGAGAGAAATCACCTAAGAAAATGAAAAATATTCTGAATACAATCTAACAAAAGAATTTATGAATCAATGGTCGTCACCACCCATATAAGACACAAATATTATAGATTTTTTTCTAATTTGGGAAACCATTTCAGAAGGAATGCATCCGCTCTATCCTTCCTCAATTCGCGCTTGGATCTATGCAATTAATTTTAGTGTCGTTCTACCTGTCACCTATTGAACTAGCTTCTAATAGCTCTCAAGTACTAATTGATGAGAACCAGCTGCCAATAAATTCCCAATCGTCCAGAGAGCCGTGTGAACACACCTTATAATATCTTGGCTGAGGATGACGCCAACCTTCTAATGTTACAGATGTTACAGTAACGTCGGGCGGACTCTCTGTCTCCCTTGCAAATCATCGGTTGCAATAATAATTATTGGGATCGAGATGGCCGCGAACTTGGATTGGCGGGAACGAACGCCATTGGTGCAAGAGAAAGGCGACTGAAGAATGAGAAAGAAGCGACAGATGGAAGTGTTCTACTATATAAGCGGACAGGAACAGTACCCTGACCACATTACTTTACTTCATCTCATTCACTATAGTTCTTGCAGTTTGTCCTCCCATAGTGAGTGACTATAGTGCTTCACTCTAGTTTACACTCTAGGATACACCGAAGACTCCCGCCATTCACTGCAGGCGTGCCACCACAACTTTTGGCGGGCTTTCCTAACTACCACATCACCATGAAGCTGGTGAGTTTAAGAAACAGTGATAGTGCTACTGATATAATTCCTTGTGCAACGTTTAGTAAGTCTTGGAAAGAAGTTCTAAAATTCGTATTATTATAGATGATTGACAGGGGCTCTGGGGTCTTAACAGAAACATTTGGTGAATAATAATAATAAGCTTATGGCTTTTATTGATTGATTGATTACTTTATTCATACAAATAATAATTCAACGTTACAAGTATAAAATACAATGACTAGGCATCGCCAAGTATTATCACATAGAATATTATTAGTCACATTTTTAAAAACATGTAATTACAACTAAAAATGAGATTATAAAAACTTGATGGTGCATTTTCATGAAAAGGCGAAGTTAGGGAAAATGTACCTCCCTTACACTTGACCTATTGATGGGAGACCCTTACAGGTAGTTCCACCTCGCCGTTTGAGCCATGTTATGTAGAAACATTGTAAACCTACTATTCTAGGTGGATTCCTAACTACTGTGTTAGTGGAAAAATAAATAAACTTCCACACACACAAATTTGTGTTGTCAAGTATTAAATCTTTTTTTTTTTTTGGACGTTAAAAATGATTATACTCTAAGAATCAGGTGCCATTTAATCTTCAAATTTGTCAAATTATCTACTCAACTATACTAAAACAAGGAATGGCAAACTTATTATTGCTCTCAACCCCCCCCCCCCCCCTCCCAAAAGAATTAATAGAATCAATCTATATTGGCCGTTGATGGTGAAGCAGTATAGAAATAATTGTAGAGTTATCTCAAGGTGGAAGTTCCTACAAAAGCCTCATGGTTATGTTTCGCACAGGTTTTAAAGATTTGTAATTGTGTTGATATAGCTTTATTGATATTATGCCAATGGGATCACTAACTGATTGTATGATTCATTTCCCATAGAACTTTTCTTTTTTTCGAACATTCAACCTTTCTTGTGTAAGTTCAATGAAAATTTTGAAGAACTGTATTCATTGTATAGAGCTGGTTTGGTAATAATGATTTGTATTTTAAAAATCATTAACTTTTCTTCAATATCACCTGCTCTTTTACAAATTGAAGAATTTAAAATAATACTTGTCACCCTTAGAACGATAATATAGAATAGCAACTTTTATTGGGTAATTCACAAGTACAAGAGGTAGAATGAATATGTATCTGTCATAAAATCTAGATTGGTACAAATTATTCTATTCTTTTTAATAGGAAAAATTTAGCTGATGAATTCCAAATTCATGGAGATAAGTAGCCTAACGTTGAACAAGATTAACCCTAAATTTTTCAATATTTTCTAATGCTCTCCGTGTTGGACAGAAATACAATTTATCTTGTCCTGACCAGATATTCCTTATAAAATAGTTATGTACAGTTGTTCTGTATAGTTCAATTGAATTTTGAATTCATCAAATGTTTATAGGAATTATCTATCTATCTTCTACTGTCTCTCATATTACATAAACCATTGTGAGTTATATTACAACTATAATTTGATAATGCGATACTTTCTCAGTCAATACTTAGGCTAATTTATGTGTGTTAGACATATTTTGCACTGTTGCAGTGCTTCCTAAGACACTATGGGAAACTCACACATATATGTATCCAACCTTGTCTGTCAAACCAGAATTGTGATTTTAAATAATGTGAAATGTATGGATTATTACAATTTTGAGAAATGAATCATTTATTAATTTACATATCTATCTGGAAAGGATTACAACAGTGCGAAATAGTCAACACACATTAAATCAGTGTTGATTAATAAAGTATTGCATTATCAAATTTTAGTATGAATCTTTCAGTTTAAAAGAATAATGGAGTCACAACAATAATTGGGTGGTTCGGAATCCACCTAAACTGTAGTTCCAACTCATCAATCACCATCATCCAATTTATCACTCACGCACAGGTCTCAGACCTATGTGGGCTTCATCCTCCGAAAAAACAACATCCTAAAACTATAGTAATATGATACTTCCCAGTAATGCATGATCGTTTTTATGAAGAGAAGTAGTGTCATCTTTATTATTATTCCTATAATTTATATATTGTTTCTTCTATCGCTAATTTTCTTAGTCATATTAATATTTAATAACATCAAAAACTCCTGATAAAAAAGCTATCATAAATATTATTTTATAATTTTCCCAGTACCTGACCTTCAAAATTATTTTATCCCCGTTATTCATCTGCGCTTTCGTATCGTTAAATTATTCTGAAATGGAAATTAAATACTTAATGTAACAACATTTCTTATCCAACTATAAATGAAGTTTTGTTGCATTTAAATTTATACGCCTACTCTCAATCAGGTATGGTGGTAGCACACATCGGAAAATGTAAATTCTTGGTACGGTACTCATCCAAGCTGAATGAAGGATTCATTCAATTAAATGGGAGCTATTGAGAATTTTATTATGTTGCAGAACCTGAGCTTCTACATTCATTAGGAATCTTCAACACTAAAAGATAAGTTAAATATATGCAGAAGAGTCTATATTTTGTGTTTAACGACTTCTGTAATTATTGTGAAGATTCTGAGATACCACTTATCTCCAATCACAATAAATTATTAAACTCGTATGCCATACTACATCACTCTTAGAACAATACATCATAAATTGAACAAAACATTCCATTCATAAATCAGCTGAAGTATATATTTGTATACTTTAGTTTCATATATTTAATACTTTGCTATTTTTATGATCACCGCAATCAGGCGGATGAGATTGATTTTAGTACAAGGAATAGGAATACTCATTAAATGAATCTAACCGTTTTGTTTAACCTTGCAATTGAGTTCAATAACAAGGTTCATTATTGAAATCAACAAAAACATTCCTTTTTGTCAAATTTATTATTGGAAGATAGAATACATTATAAAAAAATGACAAACAACTTATCTAGTAGCTCTATAGTTTTAATTTATAAAAAAAGTTCTGACCGAAAGTTTTTACCTCGGGCCACTCCCGTGTTTCGGAGGACACGTTAAGCTGTCGGTCCCGGCTGCCTAAAAACAGTCGTTAAGCCACGTCAGAGGCCCTGAACTTATTCAGGTGCGACCTGATAACTCTGACACCAGACCTGAGCCAGCCAGGTCACACGATATTATTATTATCATAGTTTTAATAAGAAACATATAAATTTCACAATAGGATGAGTGAGATAAACAACTTATTGCATTTATACAACGTTATCACCTCCTCGTTAAATGAACTCCTTGAATCTAAAGGTGTTCAAAATAATAACTACTAATAATAATTTTAATTATTCAATTTTTTCAACTTTACATATTTTTGGATGAATATGGCCAATGAAATAAAGAATTGAATTAACTACGAATAACAACTTTACATATTTTTGGATGAATATGGCCAATGAAATAAAGAATTGAATTAACTACGAATAAGATTCACATATACATGTATATGCTTTATTAGTCATAACAAGTTAAGTCTTTCGTTCATTGGGTAACCCTAGGGATTATTATGCCCGGTTTCTGAGTTGTTCATTAACTAATAATAATAATATCGTGTGACCTGGCTGGCTCAGGTCTGGTGTCAGAGTTATCAGGTCGCAACTGAATACGTTCAGGGCCTCTGACGTGACTTAACGACTGTTTTTAGGCAGCCGGGACCGACAGCTTAACGTGTCCTCCGAATCACCTTAATGGACTATTAACTCAATGCTGGAGCAATGGGTTAATGATCCAAACAACTTAATGAACAACTCAGAAACCAGGCATTAGACTATTAGATTATATTTCTTTACTCATATAAATTTACAAATTTGCATATGAATGGTTTAAAACAAAATTATCAACATCATATAGATATATAGAGTAGTGAACTCAGAAAAGACTATTTATTTAGTGCGAAGAATTATGTACAATGATCTCATTTGAATGATATTAATAACAGTAATGACAATCTAAGCAATGCAATAACAAGAAATGGCGAAGTTTGGACAAAGATTAGTCCATTCTTGACACTTAACCAGTATAGTTTATGAGAGAGTTGTTCTATTTGAATTCAGTTGCAGTTATTTTTGTTTCAGTATGAAAAGAGTTCATTATAAAAGTAGCAGGTATGATGAGAATAGAGAATATAAATTATCAATTGTAAATTAATTAATTATGGTAATGATAATGATAGCCAGTAATGGTGATGGATAATGAAAAGAGAACTTAATTTAAAATACTTAATTCTGTACTAGTTCTCTCAGATGAACTGTGAACTCTGTGGTGAGTGATGAGACATTTTTCAATAATCTATACAATACTAAAAATAATATTATATACGAAAAACGTGAATTTTTTGTGGTTTCATGCTCTAGGATTGATCAGATCATTTTCTCCATGAGTAATAGACTAAAAGATGAAATAGACAAAAAAAGTACTATAAAGCCATTTATATGGAACTAGCTGGCCCGACGCGCGTTGCTGCGTTCTCATGAAAAATTCTTGATTTTATTATTTGTCACCTCCCACTGAGGTTACATTTCAAATTTCAACCTTCTAGGACTATTAGGGAAGAAGTTAGTCCTGGGGCTCTTCCAGCTGATCAGAGAGGCCTCCTTCGTTGTTTTCTTACACAGTAAGACCTTACTCACCACCTCTCAATGAACATTTCAAATTTAAACCTTCCATGACTATTAGGGTAGAACCTATGTTTTTTTTTTTTATTATTCGCCATCTCCTACTGAGAATACATTTCAAATTTCTAGCTGCATTGGTTAACAGATGTCATCAACCCGGCATAATTATATTTCATTATACCCAGTCATATGTTTCCTAAATACCGTACTGCAAGGCTCCGAGTGCACGGTATCCTACATGCAAAGTTTTTAAGTTCCAGACAGCGTAAATAACGCCGCTACGGGACCTGCCTTATGATTAAAAACTGTTGACTTCTATCAGCTGTTCCTTTAAGCTGTTTGGCCGGCAAGTTCAGTAGGTTAGGTGAATGATGATTTGCAAAACACACAAACAGCTTGTCCATCGAAACAGCAGATAGAAAAATTTCAAATTATTTTCCATAATGATTAAAAGATCCCAGTAAGCTTATAGCTAGCCATGTACCCGTGCTTTGCATGGGCAAAACTTTAACCCCCTAAAAACACCCCTAAAATTGCGAATTTTGATAAATCCTTTCCTATTTCACGGTGAAATCCTATAAGGATTGTTCATACGAAATTCCAAGTTCATAGGCCTAGTAGTTTTGGCTCTGCGTTGATGAGTGAGTCAGGGTATCATCCTTTTATAGATAGAGATTTATGAAACAATTTATGTGAGAATTTCAAAAACAATGGACATATGAGATTCATTGAGCATAATGAATAAATTGATTGACAGAATAATAATTCATAATCTGGAAAACAATATGATGGGAATGATCAATTTTATTACAAGAAGAATGAATTATGAACAATAAAATATATTCTAAAGCAACAAAAATTCCAATAATCAATGATCTGTTAGTCAATAATCTGCGAATGTAAAAATCATTGAGCATAATGATTTGCTCGATGAAAATGTTCAATATATAATTATTCTGTACTAACAAAACTTGTAAAAAAGTAATTACAAATCACAATATTATTTTATGACAATCACCAATAGTACATGAAATGAACAGCTGATTCATAGCCTGACTACTGAGAAAATCTGAAATATTACATTAGAAATAAACTTTATAACGTATTACCAATTTTAACACTATAAAAGGAGAAAACTAATGAGAATATATCTTGCCTCCACTATAAGATCTCAATATACCATGCTGTAATACTGTTCAATGTAAAGGTGAAATACTGTCAGAAAATGATTCAAACTGAGAGGAATACAAGAAATAGGCGAAAAAATTCCAAAAACTAGACATCACGAATCATGTAATTGTATACTAGTTGTGGAGAGAATGGAGATGAACTCCAAGTTAGCCCACATAACTCATAAGATCAACTCGTGACTTTTCAGATCATTTCACTCTTCTGCTGTCTTTTCTTCTTCTTCTTCTTCTTTCATCTATTTCTTCTTATTCTTCTTCTACTACTTCTTCTATTTATTTTTCTTCTTCTTCTTTTTCTTCTTCTTCTTCTTCTTCTTTTTTCATCTATTTCTTCTTCTTCTACTACTTCTTCTATTTAGTTTTCTTCTTCTCATTCTTCTACTTCTTCTTTTCTTCTTCTTCTCCCTCTTCTTCTTCTTCTTCTTTCCTTCTTCTTCATCTTCTTCTTTTTCTTCTCCTTATTCTTCTTCTCCTTCTTCTTCTTCTTCTTCTTCTTCTCCTTCTTCTTCTCCTCCTTCTCCTTTTCCTTCTTTTTCTTCTCCTTCTCCTTTTCTTTCTTCTTCTTCACCTCCTCCTTCTTCTCTTTCTTCTTCTTCTTTTTCTTCTTATTCTTCTTCTTCTTCTACCACTTCTTCTTCTTCGTCTTCCTATTTTTCTCCTTCTCCTGCCATTCTCCTTTTCTACTTGTTCTTCTCCTCTTCTACTTCTTCTTCTCCTTCATCTTCCTCCTTTTTCTTCACGTCCTCCTGCTCTTCTACTCTTCTACTTCGTTTTTCTTCTTCTTCTTTTTCTTTTTCTACTTCTTCTTCTCCTTTCTGCTCTTCTTCTTCTTCTTCAACTTCTTTTTCTCCTTTCTTCTTCTTCTTGTTCTTCTTCTTCTTCTCCTTCTTCTTCTTCGTCTCCTTCTTCTTCTTCTACTTCTTCTTCGTCTCCCTATTTTACTCCTTCTCCTGCCCTTCTCCTCTTCTACTTCTTCTTCTCCTTCTTCTTCTTGTACTACTGCTCTTCTCCTCTTCTATTCTGTTTGTCTTCTTTTTCTTCTTCGTCTTTCTATTTTTCTCCTTCTCCTGCCCTTCTCCTCTTCTACTCCTTCTTTTTCTCATTCTTCTTCTTTTTCCTTACTTTTCTTCTCCTGCTGCCCTTCTCCTCTTCCACTTTTTTTTTATTTTTCTTATTCTCCTCTGTTTCTTATTCTCTTCTTCTTCTTCCTCTCTTTTCTCCTCCTCCTCCTCCTGTCATTCTCCTCTTCCACGTTTTTTCTTTTTCTCTTCTTTTTCTTCTCCTCTTTCTCCTTATTTCTCTCACATAAACACATTCTCCTCCTTTTCTTCTCCTTCTTCGTCTCCTTCTCCTCTTTTTACTTCCTCTCCATTCCTCATCATCATCAGCTCCTCTTCCTCCTCCATCTCTTCCTCCACCACCCCCGCCTCTTTCTCATTATCCTCTCCTTCTCTTGCTTTTTCTTTTTTCTTCTCATCTTGTTCTCCCCGGTCTCCATGTTCCTCAACTCCCTCCTCCTCTTCCACACCTTTCTCCTCTTATTTTCCTCTTCTTTATCTTCATCCTCTTCTCTTCCTTCTTCGTCATATCCACCCACTTCATATCTCTCAGTTTTCAATTTTTGTACCTTTATAATATTAATAAAATTTTATAACCATAATTACAAAATAATTATATTCTGCAACATCTAAATAGCTCGTTACAGCCAGTTTATTATCAAGCATTTCTTCACATGGTGTAGGCTACACTTTTGCAGAACGGATTTCTATCTTTATTATTTCTCCTACAAAAATGCAGAAACATACGTTTGTTCACCTCAGCTTCTAACGCAACTAAAGCCTACTATAATTTATAAAATCTTAACTATACTGTAATTCAGTTGTAGCGTCGACCGCAGGATTGTTAGTTGTGAATTGGCTTGCATATCAAAAATGTCTAAATAATCATGAAGTTATACCTAATACAGTTGACGGTATAATAAGTTCTGTCAATGCAAATTCATCCAAGGTTCATTATCATTGGTTCATCCTTGGTATCTATTACCCTATTATCGTTGATAGCCTGCCGCATCTTTATTATCATAATAAACAGACTCTTGTGGTTAGTTTTTAGATATCCCAAGAATTCTAGTCACCGGTATGGTTTTGTGAAACTATTTTATGATATGAATTAAAATGCAATACTTTGTCAATCGTCTTAGTAATTTTTTTTTAATGTCAAAATGTTCTTACAACGTTCAAACAGTTTCATGATATGAAATTCATTGGGGGGTAATTTTATTTAATTTGGTAAACATTGGGGGTAAAGTAAATTGGGAAGTGATAGCCGCGAGCCGTAGCAGGTCTGTTCAATCAGATAGATAAGCTGCGTTCTCGTAGGTCCTGTTTGTAACGGTGACCGATTAGATTGGCCAGCACAAAATACACTGTTCTCTGCTGAAATCACTTCCCGGTGGTTCGGAACCCACCTAAAACTGTAGGTCCAACTCATAAATCACCATCATCCAACTCATTACCCACGCACAGGTCTCAGACCTATGTGAGCTTCATCTTCAAAAAAAAAAAAAAAAAAATGAAATACTTTGTCAATTCCACTTTAAATCGTTTAAGTAATTTTTTTGCATTTTGTGATTAACTTCGATTTTGAAGCTAGCTCAAACGCTGTTTTTTCCACGTTTTTTAAATAAACTTTGAATTTTCCAAAAAAATTTTGAAGGAGATTGGGAATTGAGATAAAATGAAGGTTCTGTACTGATGGCATGAATTTCTTATCATTGAAAGAATGTTTTCTTGTCTTTTCTTTTGATCTATTTTGAAAGTACATTGGGACATACAGAATATCCCATAAGTAGTAATGTGCTAAATTTCGAAAAATTGGTTTATGGATTGAAATAAAATAAAGTCCTTTTTAGATAAATGAATACATTTTTACATTTGAATTTTCTTTCTAAATTTAGTAGAAATCTCTGTCCAATTGTATTTGAATTTTCTTTCTAATCCTATCAACTGCATTAAAGACTTCCGATTTAGAAAAATATTGACAGCTGCAAAAAATAGATATGCAGAAAATAAAATGATCACTATTATCTAAGAAATTATGTCACCGGAAATTGAACCCCGGACCTTCTCTTCAATGGAGAGTGCTCTTCCCAACTAAGCTTCGATGATCCTCTGAATCATAGCATTTATTAATGCTACACTAATCCATTAATCCATCTACACTAATTCAACAATTTCAAAAATTTATTGTAATATCCTTGTATTATTTCCACCTTTAATATACATTGAAACAGTCTTATCACGATTAATCAATCCACGATTAGAAAAAATATTGTAGTATTGAACGACCATTCATTTCATAATATGTTGTTATTATTATGTTGTTAATCAACAGTGCTTCATAGTTAATCAAGACTGCGCTTGGATGGGTGACCGTGCTTCAATGACTTGATGTTACAAGCTTTATTATCACTTACCCGGTGGTTCGGAACCCACCTAAAATAGTAGGTCCACCATGTTCCCCGTAACATGGCACAAACGGCGAGGTGGAACTACCCGTAAGGGTCTCCCCACCATTAAAAGCCATACGCTTATTATTTATTAGTGCTTCATAGCTTGTTTATGTTGGAGGATAATTCCTTGAAACATAGGCTACTTCTCCATTATTAAGGGTTAGAGATACCAGTATCACCGCAAACTGTAGGATCATGAAATCATGATTTTTCATATAACATATTTATGTTTTCAACAAAAAAGGTGAAGCTGCTCGAGAAGGTCTTACTAACAGAAAATTCCACACATTTATCAAATTTATTACTCCCAATTTTCACAAAGTAGTCTCATTCTTATATTCAACATAATGATGGTAATGGATATACTTTGATATGTTTTATATATATATTTATGCTCATGCTACTTCATGCCCAGTCTCATAATGAAATGAAATATGATGAAGAAAAACACAGATAAACAAACACATCACACAGTCAACACAGAAACATGTCCTGTCAATCAAAATCCAACTCATGCATATGCTTTGATTCACTCTGATTAAATTTCCACGGCAGTTGGATGGAAAGATTGCTCTGAAGAAAATATTATTCATCTCAAGATTGGTTTTAGCGTGTTTTTGTATGATAAACACTTGATGTCCGGTCACGATTTCACACTGAATCTATTGATCCTGATACATAATCCTCAAAGCATCAAAGCTGATCAAACAACCATGTCTTTTTGTCCAAATCTCTACCAGTAGGCCTACATAAAATCCTAATCCCCATTCAATCCTAAGCTATTGACCTTTTTTCGTTAATGAAAAATTTATTTCATAACCTCAGTTAACGCCTTATTTACTCAGCGCTATTCAATCCAAAGTGACCAAACAGTTCAAACTTCACGAAAATCTTGACCACTGTTTAAAGAAATATTATGCAACCAAATTGAAATTGAATTGAATAATTTTATGCCCCCTTCACGATTTTTACAATGGATAGAGAATGGAGTATTGAGTGTTGGTAGCTTTCGGCTATAAGACTACATCACGAGGTGGGAGTCTAACTAAATTAATCTAAAATCAGTGTCAGGTAAGCTCCAATGTTGCAAGGCCAATTAGCTGATCAATTATTATCTGATAGGGAGCGTGAGACATGAGTTAGCTCACATCAGTCTATTATCTTTAATCTCAGTTGAAAAAATAATGGTCCAGTAAGCTTGCTATCTACTGTTTTTCTTCTCCTACACTGCTGTGTACTGTACAGCGTTAACTTCAGTGTGTTTGGAGAAACTTCAAACCTTGAAAAATGATATCCTGAATGGATGAGTTACATTGAATTTTAACCAATCAATAAAAATTAATATTCGCAGATTAAATGGATAGGATGTTATCACGTTTTACCGTAGTCACTCTAAACAATTAACTTTAAAACGTCTTCAACGTTATCCAACCTTTTTCTTTCTATTAATATTTTTTTATTCGTTTTGTGATTCTGGAGATTGAAAAAAACAAAAAAGGTTAATTTTGTTTGCATTGCTGTTTTTTAATGGTAATGAAGTTTCATTCTATTTGATTTTGTGTTCGATTTTTTGTAGGTTACTAATAAGTAGAATTTGGGAATAATAATAAGCGTATAGCATTTATTGGTAGGGGGACCCTCACAGGTAGTCTCACCTCTCCGTTTGAGCCATTGTACGGGTAACAAGGTGGACCTACTATTTTAGGTGGGCTCCAAACCACTCAGCGATAGTGATAGTAGTCCTTTCAATCACAATGGAAAATTAAACTTGTCTGCTATGAATCAGTCTTTTCATGGTGAACATAGCCTATTTCAATGTGAATGAAAAACAAACCTATAATTCCGTTGTGAGATAGTCCCATCGAATGCACAGTTTTTTAAATTTTATTCTACTCACTGCTTTTATTTTTTTCATTAGCAGATAGTGCTGGCGCTCCTCATTGGAGCGTCATCTGCTGCCAAATTGGACAACACCTACCTCCCTCCCTCAGGAGCTGGATCTTCAGGAGGAAGTCCTGGAGCGATTACGCCTCCTTTTGGAGCTGGTGGCTCCAGACCTGGAGGACCTGGAGGATTTCCAGCACCAGGCACTAGACCTGGAGGCAGCTATGGACCTCCAGGAGCTGGTGGATTCCCTGGACCAGGTGGTGCAGGTACAGGATTCCCTGCACCCGGTGGTGCTGGGTTCCCAGGACCAGGAGGTGGAGCAGGAGGTAGACCAGGAGGTGCAGGATTCCCAGGACCAGGAGGTGCAGGATTCCCAGGACCATCTGGACCAGGAGGTAGGCCAGGATTTCCAGGAACAGGAGGTGCAGGATTCCCAGGACAAGGAGGTGCAGGATTTCCAGGACCATCTGGACCAGGAGGTAGGCCGGGATTTCCAGGAACAGGAGGTGCAGGATTCCCAGGACAAGGAGGTGCAGGATTTCCAGGACCATCTGGACCAGGAAGTAGGCCAGGATTTCCAGGACCAGGCGCTGGTGGTTTCCCAGGGGGACCAGGAGGTTTCCCAGGAGGAAGTGGTCCAGCTGCTCCCTCAGGTCCCATCATCCCAATCCTATCTCAAACCAACGAGCCTAACCGAGGAGATGGATCCTACTCATGGAGGTTTGTTTGCCATTCATTTCTATTCTGGACTGCAACTATCTTCAGCATGGTATAGTCACAAATAATTTAAATTTCAAATTCCATATTGTTGAAACTAATATAAACCAATAGTAATGTTTACTGTCTGTTTTAAAGTCATGGTTTTTTTCTGAAGCCTATAAATAAATTAATAATGGAGCTCTTATTCAGTGCATTGGATGTTTGCTAATTAATTTTCTAGATCAAATAAACTATCTAACTGTAATATCATGCAATTGCAACTAAGCTGATACTTTTTTCGACTATACGTTTTCATTGAATGTTTTGAGAGTGTTGAAAAAGTTGCTGAGCAATACTGAGCCTACTCTATCATTGAATCATACAGTACTATTGATATAAGCCTATGCATACGAAATAATATACACAAGAAATAGTCAAAAATATCAATATACAATAAAAATGTGTAAATACTCTATAACGAAGGAGATAGAAAACTGACATTTTTTTCTAAACAACTCATCCTTTTTTCCAACGATGGGTTCAACTGGAGTTATTTTAATTTGTTCTAGTTCTAGTCTGTCTGTATCCTACGTACCCAAGCCTTGCTTGACTAGGGCAATATTCATATTTGTATTTTTATCAAGGTAGAGCTATAACTTCAAACGTATCAGTAGAAAATTATAGTCTTTCGTGTATTAATTATTAGAGTGATTTGGACAAAATCAGTCTTATCCATTATGGAATCGTTTAAATTTGAAAGGGCTTAAAAAAAGAGTTTTAGAACAGCGGAACTATTTCTCAAGGCAATACATCCTTAATTAGGTAGGTAGTATTGTCACTGGATCTGAAACACAAAATAAGAAAAAAATAATAAAGCACAATAATTAATTTTATTCACCTCGTTAATGAGAAAAACGAAAGAGTCGAAAGGTTACTCATCAAATAAACAAAAACAAACCAAAATATAGAAGCAAATCTAAAAATGCACAAATCCAAATATTTTTTTCTTTTTTTTTCATTAGAGCGCTTGCACAGTGAAGCATGCTATACAGGAGCGCCATTTTAGTTCAACTTCAGGGTGGAAGAACGAAAGACAAAAATCGGTCAGATTTCTTTAAATTCCCTTGAATTTTGGCTCAATGATGTTATGTTATGTTATGTTATGAAGGGACGGATTCAAAGATCCTCACACGTCAACCGAAGCTTATTGTGTGTCCCTAGTACATTAGTTAGGCAAACCAATACCTGTGCCCTTTACAAGATCCAGGAGTTTCTTCCCTATGCTAACGTCCCATTCATCACCTGGTTGCTTAAAGCCAAACAGAGCCATTCTCCTTGCCCCGAGTCTCTCGCAATCCAGTATGATATGCTTGGCAGTCTCTTCAGACTGATTGCAAAGCCTACACATCTGACTTTCATTTCTGAGTCCAATTGTGTGGAGATGTTTCCTGAAGTGGCCATGTCCAGTTATCAGAGCAATCAGCTGCTTAACCTGACCTCTACCCAGCCTCACCAGCCAGTTGGTGAAGTAGGAGCTTGTGTCTGCTAGCAGCCTTTTGCCAAGTGCTTGGCCTGAGTGACCTTGCCATTGCTGGTGATGTAAGTCCCTGGACCATTTGTTTATTGTGTGGAAGGCAGTAGTTTTGCTTATGCCACAGCTTGGCTCTGGGCCAAAGAATGACCTACTAGAACCTTGCTTAGCAAGCCCATCTGCACACTCGTTGCCACCTATGCCTACATGGCCAGGTACCCAACCAAGATGCACAGAGTTGTGTGTTGCGAGCTTGCTGAGTGTTTTGTGACACTCCCACACCAATTTTGACTTGATTTCATTAGAGTCAAGAGCCTTGAGGGCTGCCTGACAATCTGACAAGATTACTATATGCTTGTCGCAATAGCGTCTGGCAATGCCTATATTGGCACAAGCCATGATGCCCCAAATTTCTGCTTGAAAGATAGTACAGTATTGTCCGAGACTTGCACAGATTTCTGTTCTGGGTGATTCACTGTACACCCCATAGCCAGATTTCCCTTCAATAAGAGAGCCGTCTGTGTACCAGACAAGGCTACCTCTCCTGATATAGGGCCCTTCCTCAGACCTCCACTCCTCTCTAGAGCAGAATTTAACAGAAAAAGGTTTAGTGAAATCCATCTCCGTACTCATGACATCTGAAGTCATTTCAAGCACAGGGCTATGAGCAACAGCTTTGGTGATTGTGCAATGGCCTGTTCCAGACAGGCCTTCCCTCCATTGGCCTGCGACTTTCAATCGATAGGCTGATTTTCGTGCTTCTGCCTTGATAAAAATATCCAAGGTCAGCAAGCCAAGAGCAACTTCAAGAGTTGCTGATGGGCTGCTCCTGAAAGCTCCAGTGACTAGGAGTGTGCCCATCCTTTGTAAACTTGTGAGTTTGGCTGTAGCTGTAATCTGGTTCACCTTTGTCCACCAGACTAGTGATCCATATGTGACTTGAGGCCTTATTACTGCCTTGTACAGCCACAGCGCTATGTGAGGTCAATGATGTTCCTTATTACTATGTTTTGAAATATGTTATGATATTCAAAAAGAGAAACTTTGTTAAATTTGATGATATTGATGTCTATATAAGCATTTTTCTCATGTTTGGCCTTTCTTGGGTGAGGGCATGGCCTCCCACTATCCTTCTCAACTGGCGCCCCTAAACAAATGGTGCCATTTCTTCCTAGCTTACTACTACTCTGTTATTTATCAATTCCTCACTAAGATTCTATTTCCTACCTTTGTAAAAAGTATAATTCCTTCTTTCTTCTCTGCAATCCATCCATTTCCTATTGTTTTTCTGTTCCTAATGAATCAATTCCCTTTCTTTGTAAATAGTATAATTTCTTACTTAATCTCTATTATTCATCCATTCCTAACTATTTTTCTATTCCTTATGAATCAATCCCTTTTTTTATGTGAATTGTAAACTATAATTTCTTCCTACTTTTTTATTCTTCATTTTTTTTCTTACTATTTTTCTATTCCTAATGAATCAATCCCTTTTCTCTGTGAATAGTATAATTTTTTCCTACTATTTTATTATTCATCCATTTTTTATTTTTTCCCTATTCCTAATGAATTAATCCCTTTTCTTGGTGAATAGTATAATTTATTTCTACTTGATACATTTGCTACTGTTTTCTATTCCAATGCCCTTTCTTTTCAGCTACGAAACAGGCAACGGCATCCGAGCTCAAGAACAAGGCTACCAGAAGCCGGCCCCAGAGGGACCAGGCACGGCTGCCCAGGGTGCATTCTCCTACACAGGAACTGATGGCCAGACCTACTCAATCACCTACACAGCTGACGAAAACGGATTCGTGCCTCAGGGATCTCATCTGCCCACTCCCCCACCCATTCCCGAGGAAATCCTCAAGGCACTCGAGAAGAATGCTGCTGACGAAGCGGCTGGTATCTTCGATGATGGCTCCTACAAACCTGCACCTGGAACTCCAGGTAATAACTGCAATATTATCAATAATTACACACGCGATAAATAATTATCATTCATTCATTTTCCAGAATAGAATACCTTTTACTGTCATAAAATATTTATTAAGAAATACATGAACTTCGTCATTTTTTCAAAACTAAAGCAAATGAACAACAATAAAAAACTAACCAAAAATACACTTCAATTTTTTTGGAGGATGAAGCTCACACAGGTCTGATACCTGTACGTGGGTAATGAAATGGATGATGGTGATTGATGAGTTGGACCTACTGTTTTAGGTGTGTTTTGGACCACCGGGAAGTGATTTTACAGCAAAGAACAGAGTCTTTTAGCTAGCCAATCAAATCGGTCACCCTTACAAAGAGCGCCCAGGAGTTTCGTAGCTTTCTCTGATTGAACAGATACCTGCTACGGCACTCGGCTCTCACTTCCCATGATAAAACATCGAATCAAATAAATAGCACACCAATCTATTAAAAAAAAAATATTAACAGTGTAAAGACAGTCAGAGATATTTCATCCAATGTTTTTTTTTTGTGATGGGGAGGGGGTTAAAATTTTGTACGTGATTTGAAATGGTCAGATGTGAAATTGTATAATGTAATATTAACATAATATAGTACCAATTATTTCGAGATTTAGTGCTTGTATTCCTTAACTGAGTTCATTTCTACTTCTTGAATAACAATTGTGATGTATCATTCACTTACTATTTTTTCCATTATTGGCCTTATATAGAATGACAATCACTAGAACTAAAATAAGTGATAGCTGATAATAACTTATTTATTTATCAACTCATGACAAAAACACTGTCAGGCAAAGAATTAACGGCCCACAACTGTTTTCCTTATATACTTTTAACTAAAAACCCCAAGTTTTTAGTTATGTTCGAATCCAAATTTAAATAAAAGTAATCAATATGACAATATAATATAATGTATTATTTTCGATGTAATATCTATTGTATTCACGAGGAAATGAATCAAATTTCATCAATTTTATTTTGGAAAAACCCCATGTATTTCTACAGCGTTGACGAACAATAGGAGGCTCATAGAAAGCCGATGGTTGAAGATTCTAAGTTGTGGATAAATCGAAAATTGTAGAATCAAAATTGAAGCTCATAGCCAAGATATCATATAATAAAAACCAGAAGTATACAAGTTAGAGTAAAGTTGAGGGAAGTTACAGTAATAAAATAGACAATCAAAATTGAATAGATTGTTTCAATGATTTTCATCAGTGAGTAGAATATATAGATTTTCTATTAATCAGTCACTAAATAATGAATGGAATCAAATATAAATTAGATATGACGTAATAACTTGATATTGGAAAGACTGAATTGGCAGCATTGATGATATTCAAGTTCATTTTAAATTTAAATTTTTAGATCAATGATTGAAATAAATATCACTGGGAAGTGATAGCCGCGAGCCGTAGTAGGTATCTGTTCAATCAGAGAGATAAGCTGCGTTCTCGTAGGTCCTGTTTGTAACGGTGACCGATTAGATTGGCCAGCAAAAAAGACACTGTTCTCTGCTGTAAAATCACTTCCCGGTGGTTCGGAACCCACCTAAAACTGTAGGTCCAACTCATCAATCACCATCATCCAACTCATTACCCACGCACAGGTATCAGACCTATGTGGGCTTCATCCTCAAAAAAAAAAAAAAAAAAAAAAATAGCCTAGATATAGTGTAATAATTATAAAAGCAGGGAATACGTGTTCTAATTGAAATGATAGAAACAACGTAAAGTAAAAACGTAGAAAAAGTAAAAACAAAGCCGCTTAATCAATTAAGATTTACTATATTCACTCACTTGACCAATTTGATCATTCTTTTATATATAATATTAATCTGGAAATACGTATTTTAAAGTTAAATACAAAGGGACATTCAAAAACAAAGGAAATACATACTCAAAAAATAAATAGCTCACTCCTTAACATATAAGACACATGTTTCTATTATAATTATGTGCCAGTTCGATATGGAAATCATTATATTATTATGGAATATATTTATCTATTCATCTACATACAGATTAGAGAGAAACAAAAATGTTTCAGCCTAAAATTAATCCTTTCATGATATTTCAACTTGGTAATAATTGCAGAAAAAATCATCAGAGATTGTTTCCATATCAGTCTCACAAATTTATATAATCACAAAGGCCACTATAATCATGTCTTCCGGTTATTGTCTCAAACAAGACACTACATAGTATTAAATTTATTATGTATACATTTACCACAAAATTCACTTTCAAATAATATTAATATATTCAGGATCACTCATAGAGTATAGCCACTGACTGATATGAGCCATGAAAATCAATATTTAAATTAATTATTCAAACAATATTTAAAATTTTAATAGGTGGTGCCGGAGGTCGGCCTGGAGGTGGATACCAGACTGGAGGACAAGGTAGTTACCAAACAGGAGGAGGTCAAGGAGTTTTCCAGGGAGGATCTGGATCTGGAGGCGCTGTTGGCCCAAGTAGGCCTACTGGTCAGGGTGGATATCAGACAGGAGGACAAGGTGGTTACCAAACAGGAGGAGGAGGTCAAGGAGGTTACCAAACAGGAGGAGGTCAAGGAGGTGGTTTCCCAAGTACTTCTGGAGGAGGTAAGAATCATTCAAACATCAGTTGTAGGTGGTGATTGGTGAAAAAATCAGTTAATATTAGGATAGGTCCTTCACAAAAGAAAAGTAGATGGAAAAGCTAATTGATTAATGATTGAATAATATTTACGAAATAATTGTGTGGCTATTGAAATAGAAGAGAGTTTAATCATAATTATCAAGTGAATGAGATGCAATGCTACTGCCGTTGTCCTATCATAACACAGAGTTTTTCAATTGAATTTTGGAGTTCTCTGGTCTGTTTTCATTTTTGCATAAAAAATAAAGGATTGTGTTGTGGAAGTGATGCATATTATGACTGCCTTCAAAAAAGAGTGTTCTAAATTTCTCACAAATCACTTTAAGGCAAAATACAATCGTTGAAGAAAATATTTTATCTCCAACTTCCGATAAATTACGTTTTATTCAACATATCAATGCAATAAGTTACCCAAAATAAACCACAACCTACGATGCGTGATTGTTGACGACAGTTTCGAAATCCAGTTTAATTTAAAAATGTTTAAATCAGCTGATGTGACTATTGCATGACATTCATTTCCACAATTCCTGGATTTCTTGTTCCATGATGAACTGCGTTGTTAATATCAACTTTTTATGTGAATTCAACGACTTTCAGTCAAATATTTGACTGCAAGTCATTGAATTCACATGAAAAGTTAATTTCCACAATGTTTCGGAGAGGTACTGTAGTATTCATGTAACTAGGCAGCGTGTAGAAGATGGGAGGACTTGCTAGATCTGAACCCAACTGCTGCCAAGTTATATGAAAACTACTACTAAGTTTTTATTGCTCTAGACTCCTGTACTGAAAAGTATTGAAATATCTTCACAACTAGTTCGACGATGATTTGTGGGATAAAGTAAGTTAAGCTGTACTGATATCACTTTCTAACCTCTAATGTCTACTTTATAATTTTGCTGTAGATGGGATAACAAGACATAGTAATAACAACACATATATATCCCAAGCGGCATTACACATTTTTGGGTGCTTCATATTATATAAGATAATTTTTTTATGTCCAACACAATATTGTTGAGATTGAATGATGTTTTCATCAGAATTTTTCCTATTGCAAGCTTAAGATAATATTTTTCAGGTTTTTGCACTCAGATTGGGTTTTCATTAGAGTTTTGTTTTGCAATAAAGTATAGTTTCAAGATATCAAGTTTTAGGATCAAGCAATGATCCTGTTGAAGGACTTGCAATCACACAAACACTAACTCATAAAAACTCATAAATAGCATACAATATAGAGTAAATATTACAAAAAATACTATAGCTCATGATTTTCTGCTTTATTCCAACAGGATTTGGCAGACCAAGCTCATCATTCCCCTCTGGACCCTCAGGAGGTTTCCCCTCAACGTCGGGAGGAGCAGGAGGTGGTTATCCCACAGGATCAGGAGTCCAGGGAGGATCAGCCGGCTACTCATACCCCAAACCAGGAAAATAAACAACACTTGAGGCATACTAATCTACCGGAAAACTTCCTTGTTACCAGAACTGAAAACGCTTATTCTTGTCTATATGTAGGACTTCTACTTTTATACAATTCTCAATTAGTTAGAGCTTAGTCATAGTTACTCATTAAATGATAGAGCAAACAAAAAATCCAAAAAAAATTAGTTCTAGCATAATCAGTGCAATACCACAACCAAGTTACCATAATTTTACTTTTTTTGCTTCCATTGATCTTAATGAGTTGATATTTTCTCTCACTCACTCTGTAACAAGAATAAGAAGAGGGATGAATGATTAATCAGCATATTATCACAAAAAATGATTTGATTCATCATAATGTTTGCTAATATTTATGATTCAAATTTATATTCACGAAATGACTTATTTTGGTGGAATTGGTTATACTGTGAATATTGAGCATTTTATTAGGTAGAATCTACAGTTTGTAATTCGCAGTCTACTTTTTACAATTTTTACAGTTTACAGCTTATTAGTAGAATCTGCAGTTTACAATTATAAATCTTAAACACTCCCTAAAACTACTTAGCTACCATTATTTATACCATTGAGTACAAATCTGTATCAACCTTTTCTCGGAATCTTTAAAATAGTTTTCCATCTAAGTCTTTTAGAAATCATTGTGCCAGTTTTTCTAGTATCAGCATTTTTTTGTAACATGTTTGTGATTAGGAGTTAACGGAATAACTATGAAAGTTATTTTCTAAATGGTGGAAATAATGAAAATAGTATCGAATTTGTAAATATATATATTGAGAGATGATGATGTAAAGTATTTAATATAAGAATAAATGAGTTTTATAACGACGTATTCCATCTTATTATTTTATGAATAAATGAATAAGTTCTTTCATGGGTGTAAAATGCACCATTTACCAATGCACCAATTAAGTTCTTAGATAATAAGACAGGGAACATTATGCATGAATAATATAGGAACAGGAAGTATAAAATGTATATTATTGATAGTAATATAGTGAATTCAGAAAGAAGTTATCACATTATTAATAGAGCTTTCATTTTTGGATAGTAATTGATGAATTCCAGGCAATGAGTTCCATCTCCAGAGAACATTGAATACAATATTGGATATGTAGTAATTATTCACTGGAAATGGGTCTTGATAGTAAAGAAAATTGAAGTTAAAAAAACAGCTTTATTTATATACTTCACAATCATGGACGAACACTATCAGCTGATAGGACAAGAGCGTCTAAAAGGCGTGAGGCCAAACCAAATTGGTGGCCTGTCATTGGCTAATGGCTGAGTCTAGACACACCCACTCGTAATAGATGGAGCGAGTGGATGGTTCACAAGCTCAAAATAATAATATTAAAAAAATAGAAAACAAGGCGTTGTTCACTCATCCTTGATGAGGCAATAAAGAACAAATCAAAATTAAAATAAAAATTAAAAATATTGAAGGTCAATTACAAGGTCAAACAATGCCAAGCAACAAGATCAAGATGAACGTTTGATCGTTGCTTGAACATTTTTCATTCATTGGCCTTCCAATTTCTCTGTGGCTTTAAAGTGTTAATTTGTGCTTTATTTCCTGTTTTATAATTCTTTATCAGTGCTATTTTGTGTTTGCCATGTAATATGGCAAACAAATTTAATATGGCTGAGGTTGAGTGGTAGAGAAGACTTCATAATAAAGGCTCATTTCATTCTATTTTATTTTCAAAGTAGAAGTCAAAATAAAACTCAGAATATAAAAGTAACTCTAAGACTCTCCTTGCAATTTTTTCGACTTGTCAATCTTCTTATTGCTCCACCTATGAAAAGTGGGTGTGTCTAGTCTCAACCATTAGCCAATGACAGGCCACCAACTTGATTTGACCAATCAGAGGCTATTGTCACATAATAGCTCATGTAAGCATCATTAGCACGAAAAATTGCAAGGTTAGTGTTAGTAGAATGAATACTATAAGGTGATCAATTTTTAACTTCCACTGTTACATGTTAGAGATATTAAGTTATTCACCAGTTATTTGACTATTGACAATTGTATGACGTATACAATAATATGACTAGTACTCCATTGTTTAACAACACCTTGAAGTTTGATTATAAGACTGTTCTAGATTCTATATGGATCACAGTAGATATTGAATACGATATTCAGAGTGAATAATTCCTACATGAATATAGATTATGGGTTATTATAAAAGGAAATTAAATGAAACATTATCTTTATCAGGGGAAGCGAATGGAAACTTGAACATGAACGGAATGAAACATATGGAATTATGAACATGAGAATGAAACCATAAACAGAACGTGTACTAGGGGCTCATTGTATATAAATTTACAGATAATATTTACTACTACTTCTATTTTCTTTATTATTGCTGAATCTTATAAAATATTTTACTTGTAGAATGTGATTATAATTTTTGCGTCGATTTATCAATGTAGACTAATTGGAAATAAAGTCCATTATTCATAATACTACTTCAAAATCCTATTATTTTTAATGTTAATCATTCGAATTATTAACCAAACTGGAATGAACCAATAATTTATTGGACTTAAACAGTTATATTAAGACATCGAACATCCATTTGATAAATGTTGAAAAAAATTTAACTAACAAAATTATGTGATGTTTTCCATGACGAAATACTTAATGAACAATCTAATATTAAAACTGACACTGTATTTCACTTTTAAATAATGTTTTACTCACATATATTGAAGATGCTTGAGGAATATATGTCAGTGAAACATTATTTTAAAGTGAAATACAGTGTCAGTTTTAATATTAGATTTCACAAAATTAATCCAAGAATTTTGTCTTTGGGTGGACTAAGTTAAAAGATTGGCTGCAGTTCAATATCTTCCCCACGAAACAATCGACTAAGAAAGTTGATAGTCGATGTGAAAGGACCGTTGGGATTAACTCTGGATTTGGTACAGGTATCGATTATCGAAATTTTCATTCGATTGGTTTGTGGGGAAGATACGGTACTGCAAGTCTGCAACCAAACGATTTAAGGGTTATCTGCACACTATTTTGACTTTTAAACTTTATCTCTTAACCCATTCTTCGTGCCCCTGAAGTAAAGTTCCAATTTTGGGGAGTCATAACCCCCTCTGGGACTTTCATTTATATTATCACATCATCTCATTTGAATGTGAGGTCAGCCACAATAATACAATCAATCAGCAGACTATTACAAAATCTCGTCGAAAATTGATACGAGCTTATCGACACATGGATGAATCATCGCCCATGATTTCAATATGTACCAACATCACGACTGGAGAACTGAAATAGAATCAGATCCCGAACGATTTGTCAATGATCGTTCGTGATTGGTACCGCCCTCCCACCTTCTGGAGATGACCTCTCATATTACAGAAGATACGCCGGTGATCACGGTGATCCCTATTAGCCTTGGCTGGTGATTGCTGCTGGTGAATGATATTCAATGGAACATCCCATTCACCTCATTCTTATTACGAATATTCACCGCAAAGTGGACAAGAATTGAATCTGAAACAAGTTCGTTTTAATTGAGGATATAAAGTCCAAGGAAACTCGACCTATTGCTTCTTCAGTGCTGTGTGACAAGGTTACGATGAGACTTGGTATAGTAAAAGTAACGTAACGTATGTCAACAATTTTTTTTAAATTCATCTTTGCATCACTGTCTTTCTTGTCGAGAATTCTCAAGGGCAGTTCTCCGGGTGGAAATGCGATCAAAAATGTTACCCAAAATAATGCCACACAAATTTCACCAATCAACTAAGTAGTTCATTCTCACCACAGCACGGAAGTTCAATAAATCAATAAATTTATTTTTAAAAAATAATAATTCCATTGAATTGATAAAATTAAATAACTCAATATAATTTTTTCATATTAATTTTCGTTGATTATTAATATTCTTGGATTATTACAACAATTCAGAGAAAGATTATGTTGAATATAGATGATGTTGTATATTCAATATATTTGGATTATTACTATAACCTATATTGAATATAATCTTTTCCTTCATGGTGGTAATAATACCTCAAAGACATTAAAATAATTATCAGGAATTGTTGAATCAATGTAGATGGAAATATTAACATCGGATTCTAGACTTAGATTTATCAAAAGCATTGGATACTGAAATATGCAATGAAATATGCGAATATTGTCAACTGGAACAAAAATAGAAATCTGAGGATTCGATGAATGCTACTATTAAAAAAATCATAAAAAGTAAAAGTATTTAAAGCTAAACAATTCAAAAAGTAGAATATAAACATTTTATCTTCGCAAGTGAATTTGATTTTTAGTGTGAACTAAGCCTCTGGTATTCTGAATGATATTCAATGGAACCTCATTCCTATTCACCTCATTCTTATTCATACCTCATTCATACCGTATTCAGAATTTGCGAAGTGAGCAGTTTTGCACTTGAGACTTTTGCATCTTTGCAATCATTTTGTCCCAATAAATTAATAAAACTGTCAGTTCACCTTTTTCAGACTTCTAGTTATGCTATAAATACGTGCTGTGAACAAATTCATTGATGCCGATGAAGCTGTACTGAATTCTACAATATAGCAAGGGCATTAGTTGATATAATTTATTTCTATATATTTTTGTTCTAAATTGGAAATGAATGGATAAATCAGTTACACGCTCGTGAAACATCTGAACATCTGCTTGGACAACGATCAATATCTAATGCACTGAGCACTGAGCTAAACCCTTTACTATGACCTGCTATGAAACCAGCATCTTGACCTCATTGCCGATCATGGACTCCTTATCCGGCTTCTCAGTTCAGACACTGTATTGCAAGAAAAAACTTGTGAAGTAGACAGAGGTGAATCTGCTGGATAAAGATGGTGACTAGGGAGGAAATGATGAAGAGAGTTGGAGGACGAGAAGATGGATAAAAATGGAGTAAGGAGGAGAAGCAAGATAGAAGAGAAGAACAGGAGATGAAGGTAGGTGATTAGGAAAGGTGGAGGAAAAGAACTGATGAGGTAAAACTGAAAAAAATAATGGACAATTTACAAGAGTAAGATGAGCTATAATGAAAATAAGAAGAAAAGAAAGAAAACAAGGAGGAGGTGGAATAGAAGAAACACTATTAAGAATTAGATGACTTAATAGTAGAAGGAGGAGGAGGAGGAGAAAACAACAAAGAAGACGAAGAATAGGTAGAAAAAATATAAATCAACGAAGGTGATGGGAAAAATGAAGAGGAGAAAATTAATAATGAGAAGAAGAGGAATCATATTAAGATGATGAGGAGAAAAGAAGAAAAATAGAGGAAGGAGAAGAAGAGAAAGAAGAATAAAGAAACGAAAAAGAAGAGTGTGGAGAAGGAGGACGTGGAGAAGGAGGAGGAGGAGAAGCAGGAGGAGGAGGAGGAGGAGGAGGAGTAGGAGGAGTAGAAGGAGAAGAAGAAGGAGAAGAAGAAGGAGGAGGAGGAGGAGGAGGAGGAGTAGGAGGAGGATGAGTAGGAGGAGGAGGAAGAGGAGAAGGAAGAGGAGGAGAAAAAGGAGAAGAAGGAGAAAAAGGAGAAGAAGGAGAAGGAGGAGAAGGAGGAGAAGGAGGAGGAGGAGGAGGAGGAGGAAGAGGAGGAGGAGGAGGAGAAGGAGGAGGAGAGGAAGAAAAGATAAAAAGTGACGAAGATGACGAAGAAGTTAAAAGAAGAAGAATAAAAAGATGGTGAGAAATGGTGGTGGAATTTCTAACACCAAAGAACAATACAGTCATGATTCAAAATAAGCGTGTTCTCCGATAAATGATCATCCATTCATGCATCAGTGATTTTTCCCATACACAGTTTTTGGCTTTGTCCGAGAATCTCTACCGAATATGTAGATGGCACAATGTAATAAATTTGAAATAATATTCCAATAAGATTCATACTTTACTTCGGAAAATAACGTCACGTCTGGTCAGTGAATTGAAGCATAGGCAAACATTGAAGATTTTGCTGTACTAATTATTGTTCTAGTTCAAAGGTAGCATTTCTACAAATTTTAAATACCTTTCCAGCCAAAGGGAGTGGAATGAAGGAGAA